>JAQFVV010000137.1:2642693-3242693 GCA_028023455.1 Epiperipatus broadwayi | reverse complement strand
ATATAAATTTGTTCATATTTTAAATTCTTATACAACTTCAAACTATTTTTTTATTCATATTCAGTTTCCTTAACCTCTTGTCCTATTCCTCACAATTATGTATCTATAATACATTCTAGGCACATTTACTTCATTTTTATATGAACTTAGAATAAGGTTCACCAGAATTTGATAGCAGTATCGTTATCTAGTGTTGATTCTAGAATGAAAAGATATTATCATTATAGTCACTTAATATAAAAGATTAAATGGAAGTTACCAAGTGATGCGATGCTTTGCTTCGGTAAACCATTTTATACAAATACATCACCTGCTTTTAGTAATGTAATGAGGTTAGTTAACTAAATTCCACTAATTAATAAATGATTCCTACATATTTTTGTATAAAAGCTTCCTTGAGAAAGCTATCCATTTCCACAACATATGAATTCTTTTTCTTACATTTTCTTACATTATCAGTATTTGGTCAATCAATCTCATATACTGTTGACCATATCTTTTGGATTTTTTTTTACTTCCTCCAATATTGGAAATATATATACACCTGGTTCTTGTTTTACGCGATAGATAGGTTCCTCAGAAAACACGCGCAAACAAAATCGCGCAAAAGTAGACGTAACTTACCTTGAAAGGGGGGGGGATATGGACTGAGATTTTGCAAAACACGTGTAAAAGCAAAGCATCAAACATAAAATTACTTTAAAATTCGTGCAAAAAAAAAAAAAGGAAATAAAATATGATTAATAAAAAATTTCAAATTTGAAAAAAATTGATATAAGACAAACTTTTTTTAACTATAATATTTAATTTTATTCAAAACAATATATTTTTATGCATAATTTACAGTAATTTACATTTTTTTATACATGTTTTAATTATTATCGCCATTTGCCAATAAACAGTTCGTTTGCAAACTCGTAAAAAAATCAGATTCTTCACATGAGAAAATACAACTAGCGCCAACATCACTCTCATGTTGTTAATGGTTTTCTGGTGACAATGTAATTAGTAATTAATCTAACAACTAAAAATTAAATTCTTATTTTGTCTAATTTTTTAATTTTCAATTTTAATTGTGCTCACTGCTATTACTGATTAAAAATAAATTTGTGGACACTAAATGATTAATAATTGATTACGTTCTTTTTTAAAAAGTAAAAACAGAATGTGATTTAAAATGCAAAATTAACACGCACAATGTTTAAACAAATTTACATTATAATCTTGTAAAATTTAATGTGTGTATACATAAAATGTGGAAATCATGATTTTAATTTCATTATTGCATAAAATCTTACTATTATAAAACACTGAAAATATTGAAATTACTAAGATGAAAGTCGAATTCCAATAATGTGCTATTACTTTCAATATACGTGAAATTTATTATTTAAAGTAATAGCGCATTATTGGAGTTCGACTTCCGGTGAAACATGGAATCACGTAACTTCAAAATTGTGTTAAATAAGTCCGCGTAAAAAGAGACCCAGGTGTATATATATTTCTACTAATTAAAGCAAGAAGATTTAGCAGTCAAGCAACTGCCAAACTTCATCATCGGGTCTAAATTGCTATTGCAATAACATAATTTTTTTTAGTATCTTATATTCAGTCTATAATCTTGCAGAGCTACATTATAAACTATAATATTTAAAGTTTAATTCTATTCAAGATGTTCAATGTTTCTTCCATTCATCTTTCGAAGAACCATATTAATGCTCTTTTCACAATGTTTTAGTTGATTCTTCTATTGACTGCCTAGCAATCTTCTTTAGAGCTTGGAAATATGTGAAGATAACTGCTAAACAGTCGAAACTGTTATTGAGATTGGTAAAAAAGTACATTAGGAGTGTAGTTTTTTTGGTGTTTTTAAATCTACACATCAAAATAATAAAGCCATTTATACCTTTAAGTTGCATAATATTTTACGATGTTTTTATTTCCATGTTTTTAATTTTATTAATTCAATCGTTTTCAATTAGTGTTTTCAATAGTAATGAAGATTTATACCAGTAAAGCAAATATAATAATCAGATATCTTGTTTGTTGCTTTATGATAGTATTCTTGGGAGATGGTGGAAGGAAAGATTCTTTAAAATTATAAAATTTTACATAGGTATTTGTTAAATGTTAATTTTGTGGATTATTAATATTACTTAAAAATATAAATATTGAAATTATTTTTGAAAGCAAATAGAAAATAATTCAAATTATAAATAGCCAACAAGGTAAAGTCTTCAATAACTCTTCCCTAGTAGAAGAACTGAAAAAGATAAGGCATTACCAGACTTGTGGATCGATAGATAGTGATGGTTTGAGTATTTTTCTAATGGTGGGACTTACTATTAATTAAGAATAGTGAGATATCCATTTATTGATCATCAGTAGATGGTAAATTATGTTAACTGTGAATAAGCTAGATGGGGTGGGGTGATGGGAGGATTTAAACCTCATTGAAATCTTTTTTAAAAAAATCAAATTTCATTAGCCAAGATTTGAATTTGTCACAGACATGCAGTAAAAACATCTAAATATATTTTTATTAATATAAAAACTGAATAAAACACAATTTATAGTTTAATCTAATTAACAAATAACCAATAATTAAACACTTTGAAGATTAAAGTGTCAATAAGCAGCGATCTTCGACCATCATCTACCAACTTTCAATCTTTAGTAAACAGCAATACAGTAGATATTCGTATATTCTGTTTACATTCTAATTACCTAATATAAATATTTATTACAATTCATGATTCAACAAATCAGATTAATATTAAAGGTAATATTTTCATGAATTAGTAGTTTATAATGACTTCATAAGTTTTTGACAATTACTTGGTATTATATTCTAAATATAAGTCTGTAATGTTAATAGGTTGGAAAGCAATTGTTAATTAATTACTGATGGTGTTCATATCAGTATTAGTACCCTAATTAACAAAAATGCCTTTAAATACACAACATACTTATGTTAACGTCTAATGGGATTAATTTAAATCAAAAATATCTACGATAATTACAAAATCTCCCATGATAATTACAAAGCTTATAGTCTGAGAAATCTTTGGAAACAATATAATTGTTTTCCAAAAATAATGCTTTAACATTTACTGCTACTATTAAGAGGTTTGTGTCATGGACGAACCTATCCCTCATGGGAATTCTCTGCTGAAGACTGAGATGTTCGGATATGTCAGAAAAAAATAATCATAGCTGCAACAGTAGCTGAAAAATAATATGTTTTGCATTTTATAAGTGCCATGAGAACTGAAGGTCCCAAGGTCAACTTTCCAACTCTGCTTTAGATGAAGTGAATAATCTATCTGCCACTAAAATGCTCAAAGTCCATATGACCTTAATAATCTACCCTACAATTAATTTTTTTATTTTTACTAGCCAATATTGGAACTGCAATCTACTGCTTATCAAGTATCAACTGATTCAAACCCAAGAAAAGCTGCCCATTTCGATGACCCCTCTGCTCATAAAACTTATTGAGTCTACCATTAAACAAGTCACTAGAACAATCCATACTCCCTGCTTTTTCTGCCTCACAGTTTGCTTGTAAAGGGCGCTCCACTCTTGGGGCTGCCACACTCTTTAAGATAACCACCGAGCATGTTAGGCGGTCTCAAAAGAGCAGGCTCATCGCTGTCCAACTAGACATCCAGGCAGCCTTTGACTCTGTTAGGTTCGACCTGCTCCTTGGTGTCCTCAGAAACCTGAATGTCCCAGAGGCCCTTCTGCCCATCCTCCACAATCTCCTGTCCAACAGAGAAATCTTAGTTACCCTGGATGGGAAAGTTGTCCCTGGCTTCATACCCAACATATCCATCCCTCAGGGCTCTCCACTGAGCACTTTGTTGTTCACTGCATTTCCGAATCCCCTCTGGCTCAGGCTAGAACATGACCTCCCTGGCATCTTCATTCCTGCACTGAGCAAAAGCATCAAATACCTTGCTGATGTAGATGATGTGGTTGCATTCCTTCCCTCAGTTGATCTCATTTCCAGGCTTCAACAGATCATCACCTGGTACTCCAATACATACAGGTTGGAATTTAGCAGTGATAAATCAGCGGCCTGGCAACTTTCAACTGGTAAACAAATCCCTTCCACCTTCAATGCCAATTCACACAACTTCCTTGGATTCCCCCTCATGCTGTCTCCAAGGGACATGAGAGTATGGGTCCAAACCACACTCTATCAAAGCATATCATCCACCCTCAGTGCTATCACAGGCATCTACCTCTCCCTTTATGGCAAAGTCACCTTTCTCAATCTTCTAGTGTTTCCTAAAATAGCATACTACCTCCCCATTGTTCTACCTACACATTCCTTTATATACAAAATCAACTTCCTTTGCACCTGTTTTCCCTGAGGAAGAACGGTGGTGGCCATCCACATAAAAAGAACTTGGTTTTCCTAAAAACATCAATGGGTTGGGCCTGCACTCCATCAACACTCTTCTGATCCAGAAATCTCACATTATCCTCACATTCCTAAGTCACTTCCCTGCCAATCTTGTGCATATCATTATCACACCCACCGACACTCCTCCCAGTGGCAGGCCTAGGTCATGGACCTCACTCATTGCTCACATCCTACAAAAGGCTGGCTTTGTTATACCATCCTTCAACAAAAAAGTAAAGTATTGGGAGGTTTTCAATCAGACCGCAGACTTCTCCATTGTATCCCCTACATTGCTCGGACTTACCAATGCCCAAATAATCCACAAATTCAAAAGGTGGTCCCTTGAAGCAAAATTCCTTGATTTCCTCCTCAAAATCAATCTTCACTCCCCACGAATCAATTTTTGGTCAACTGTAGGGGTTTCACCAAAATCTCTCCCATATGCCAGCTCTGTAAAACTGATAATGAAACCCTCCAGCACTTCCTACTTAGATGTCCTTTTCTGCTTGGCATGAGAAATGTCATCAACTCCTGCCTTTCCTCGCACAGAAATACCATCTTCAACCTCCAAGAATCCATAGAAACAGGAGTCTTTGCAGCAATTAGACTATCAGTTTTTCTCATCTATGCTCTCTGGTTGCTCCGATGTGCCATTATGCTTGATCAGAGAGTACATTCAGTCAATCAAAAGCTCTTGGACCTAATTCGCACTCTCAAAACCCGAGATACCAAACTAGCCCCACCTCCACTCGTCACAGACACTTGGGCAATCTTCCAACTCCCATCCTCTCAGCCTCTGTCATAGGACTCAATCACGAAGACATGCATTTCTAACCGGCCTGGACTACACACCATTTCCCCTCTCCACTTCCCATTCCCTTTTGACATGTATCCTTCCCCTCCTACCACGTTGCTCCTGAAATTTCATTTGTTTTACTGTATCTGTTTTTTTTTTATTTATAAACATCTCATCACTGAGAAAAAAAAGAAAAGCTATTCATCAAACTACATAGCTCCAGATATTTACTTTTAAGTTATCTGTACACACATTAAAGAACATTGTGTATGCGTTATAATAAAAAAACTAATTCTATACCCATCAATTACAGATAAATATAAGAGCACTTTTCTTTACTGACATATATTAAAGTTCTCTTGAAATACTTAAAACTATTCTTGAAATTATCTACATTTTTCATTCTTGTTTTTAAATAACATGTTGCTTTATCATTTTCAAGTTGTAATTTTTTTATGATTAATTCCCAATAAAAGTATTATTTCATCATTAATTCTAAACATGAGATAATCAATTCAAATACATTTTATTATCTCCTATAGAGTGATGCTATTAAAAAGATGGACAACAAATTGGCAACTATAACAACTGTATCTTTGCCAAAACTTTCTAACCATCTTTTTTTTTCTTTTTCTTTTTTTTAGATATATAATATTTTGTTGACAAGTTCATAACAACTTGGTAAACTGTTCAAATCTTTGAATTTGAATTCCACTTTATCTTAATTATAATTTTCTGAATTATACATTCTGGTTCCAGCATTAAAAATAATATCGGTGCTGATTTAGTATGCACTCATGGCGCCATTTTGAATTACAAGAACAGGCCAAACCATGCTGGAACATCCAACTGATAAATGACATCGATCAAAATGGCCATTTTCATAGAAAAAAAGAAAACCAAAAAACCCAATTTTCGTAGTTATAAGAAATGAAAATGGCCATTTTGATCGGTGTCATTTATCGGTTGGATGTTCCAGCATGTTTTGAGCAGTTCTTGTAATTCAAAATGGCGGCCGTGAGCGCATACTAAATCAGCACCAAAAATATCTATAGTTACTCCAATCCCATGATCTTCACATCCAAGTTTCAAAAAAATATTAAATAAAAAATAAAAATTGGTACCTAAAATAAATAAATTTTAACTTTGTACACATTTTTTAAGGTTGATCCACATATAGTATGACTATATATATATAGGTTATGCATATTTTCAACATGTGTGAACAGTATGTGTACCCACATATTTAAAACACATAATACTATTTGCTACTATTCATATATATTGTATCATGCAACTATGGAAATTATTGCATTAGTATTTCTCAAATTATGCTAAAAATATATGAGCAGCAAAGATCTAATACTATTTCTATTTCTCATACATATTTTTGTATCCTTTTAAATAATGTATTTATTTATAAATAAGTGGTAAGAATTTTTGGCATTCATAAACTAATATATGAATAATTTTGTTGTAATAAAAGCTGTTAAAAATATTTTAATTGCTTTATCCACTGGAATGTATAAACACAGCATTTACAAATGAAACATTCTTAAATATAATATTTAAATAAACAATAATAATAATAATACTAGCATTTTAAAATATTTTTAAGAACTTACAACTTTAAATAGTTTCATAGAATCTTGTGATAAAAATGTAGTTAAAATTCATTATTCTTGGACTCTCTGCAGTGGTAAAATATTCAAGATTGAACAATTTAAAATCAATTACTTCCAGCTAAGAAAAATAAGAGCGAAGTCTCTCCAACCTATTTCTTGTCACTTGAATATCACATGCCTCCAGGGCAACTAAGTGATTTCCTTTTTTGTACAAAAACTTTTTTTCATATTTCTATTTTTTCCCCCCAATTATAAACTAAATTTTATGTAAAAAATTTTTACTTTACATTTTATATCAGGGGTTAAAAAAAGTAAAAATTTAAAGAATGAAATAAAGGTTTAGCCCAAATTTATTCAACACAATTTCAAATTTATTCAGATTTATAGATGACATACATGTAGCTGCTTATTAATAGATAGAAAATTATTCAATTAATTTGTAAATCTTTATTTTTATTTTGAGAGATACAAATCAGAATGCAAGATACTTGTGAGTTTTCTTGTAAACCAAGATAGCTGCCCATATTTTTGATAAATCTAGTTTCAAGAGCTCACACAAAATACTTACAAAAAAATGGCTGCCTGGAAAATTGTATTTAATATATACATTTTATTTTTTTTATTAATACCATTATTTTAAAAAAAAATCGTTATGAAAAAATTAATTGCAATATTTAAACTTTATTCATGTCAGTAGTGAGCAATCCCTAGTGGTCAGCAAAATCGCCACAAATGAATCTTCCTGTTGATGCAGGAGACACCACACAAATTCTGCTAAATAGGAATTGAGGTGCTGTCACTTGTTTAAAGGTGTTTTATATTTCACCGTTTGTCCAGTCCCCAAAGTTTTTCAATGTTTTGCAAATGCATGCCAGTAGCTAGATCAACAAAGTTATACCAGTGATTGACTTAGAAATGTTCAAATCCTGCATGCCTTAATTCATCATTTTTATACCTTCCAATAATCTGAATAAATTGTAGATCCAACTGCGACATTTTGTTCTACTATATCCATAAAAATAGCCACTGTTCTACCTAGAACGGTTACAATAAAACACTCATTGGTTTTTCTGCACAAGCCAATGAATAATTACTGTTGCAGGAGTACTTTCCTTGTTGATTTTTGTGCTTGGTAAAAAGAATTTCAACAACTCTATTAAGCCCTCTGATTTTGCACAATGGTCAAGATAAAAGGTTAGATGTACAGACTTCCCCCAAGTAATTGTTCCAATCTAGGAACTGTGTGGTTTGTACAAATCCAGTTGATCTTTTCCCCATTCAGTTGACATTATATCTCAATTCCAGAAGTAAATAAATCTGAATGCAGTCAGAAACAGAATTTTAGAGCTCTCAAACCACATTCTTTTACAAAGGGATATTCTATTTAAACAAGATTTCACATGGCATTGCCATTGTGGTGTGTTTGAACGTAAGGTTTCATATCATGACCATTAATGTACACTTTTCTGGAGGGTAGGATTCCATACCTTTGAAAATATTCCATTGCATCACATTCTGTGACAGGAGGGGCCCAAATTTTGATCAGGATGACAATTTGCCAAAAAAACTGCAAACAAAAAAACACGCTGAACTGAACCAAAATACGATAATATTAAGAGCATCTCATTGCTTCCACATTGTAATACAAGTGGAAAAAAAAATTGAAATGAAGATTCTTAATGAAATTTATCAGAATTTATTACTATTTTTAAATTTAACAATCAATTTATTATTATTATTTTTTAATTTAACAACTAAAACATCTTCGGAAAATTATAGGATCTTGAAACTGTATATTTATCAAAAATACAGGCTGCCATCTTGGTTTTCCAAAACACAAGTATTGAATGCAATTTTCTTAAAAAAAAAAAATTACAAATAAACTGAATTGTCTTAAATATTTTTTGTTTGTAATTATATTAGCAATAAAGTAATGGTAAATTATCAATATTTTATACTGAACAATATATATAATTGAAACTACCTTATTAAAATCATTTGAACAGTTTTTCAGATCAAATGGTGTTCAAACATTAAAATGATAAAATAAAATCAGTTCCATTCTAGTGATTGAACTAAGATCTTTTTATAATATTTTGTATTTTCAATAAATTACTTTTCATTTGTTTTATTTATAATAAGTAAAAATTGTCAAGGTTTCAAAATTTTTTATCGAGGTAAAAACGTTATGGAAAATAAGTTTTTACCACTACTTTAAGCTATTCAGGATTTATTATTTATAAAAAGAAATGATATTTATGACTACGTATTTTGATTTTTTTAAACATTGAATGTTTCAAAAACATTAAACTTTATTTAAAGTTATCCCAAATACAAACAATTGTTAGTAATACCACTCAAATTAGTAATGACATGGGTGAATGGTATTATTTTCCATTATTCTTCAGGTCTTCCACTGTCACTGGTTCAGCCAGCAACATGTGAAAAAAAAAAGGAGAATAATACCACTCGAAATAGTATGTAATCTACTAATCTGTGTTGTCTGCGAATATATGTTATGTACTAATTTGTATGTTTTACTAACAGTTGTTTGTAGTTGGAAAAGTTAAAAATTTTCTAAACATTTAATGCTAGATGATGAAAATAGTCAGCATATTATCGCATTTAAAATATACTAATAAGTTGTTTATTTAATGGCCAATACAGGAGAGTAACATATATTGATAAATATGACATTGAGGAGACAAGAATGACAGAAATACTGACAAATATTAATCAATATATAAATGTTTTTTTTTTTTTGAAAGACAAATTATTCAATCAAAACAAACACTGCTTTCAATCTTTGATGATATTGTTTAAAAAATTTAACATCGATATTTTAGATTATGTAATTTTTTTTAAACCTACATTCATTGATGGTTGAGGAGAAAAAGAAAAATTTACTTGGTTTTGAATACTGAAACAAAAGAAATATCTAGAATGATTGTTTAAAGTTAATTACTATTTTTAGTTAACAATCACAAATATGGAAATAAGGAAAATCCTTTATACTGTTTGTGTTGTTTTTTCAATTAAATTTATAATAAAGTAATATCAATATATAATAGTGATAATAAAAAATATATAATTATATAGAAAAATCATGTATAGGGAAATAGATGAAAGAGCTTAAAAAAACGTAATGCAGTTATTAGAAGATATGATTACTTTATACATTCATTACTTAATATATGGACATAAAGTAGATGCTATGAAAAATATTAAACCATTAAATTACATTAAAGATCAAAAAAAAAAAAAGACAAATATATAAAAATTATATTAAGCATAATAAAGATAATTATATGTATACAAAATTTGAATAACTTTAACTAATAACATCAATTAATAATGAATAGAAAATTATATAATATGGTAGTATATAAAGTTGTATATACTATGTATTTCTTATTATATGATTTATTTCAACCTTTAATGAATTTCTAACAATTTGGAATGCTGTATCATAGTTTTTTTGTTTATTGTTTTTTTTTTTCTGTTATAGAACAATAGATTTCATTTTGTATGCAGTAATATATTAACAATTAAAACAGATGTATAGAAAATTTTAAACTTTATTTAAACTTTTCAAATACAAACAACTTGTTAGTAATAACACACAAATAGACAATACAGGTTAGTAATTACACAACGTTTCGAGTAGTATTATTCTCCACTCTTCTTCAGGTGTTGCCGGCCTATATGCACAGTGACAATATTCGCTTAGAAGTTGAACTTGCACCTTTAGATTCTTGTATATTGAATTTAAGGCAAACGCTCTACCAACTGAGCTATTCTGTCAAAGGCCTTTGACAGAATAGCTCAGTTGGTAGAGCGTTTGCCTTAAATTCAATATACAAGAATCTAAAGGTGCAAGTTCAACTTCTAAGCGAATATTGTCACTGTGCATATAGGCCGGCAACACCTGAAGAAGAGTGGAGAATAATACTACTCGAAACGTTGTGTAATTACTAACCTGTATTGTCTATTTGTGTGTTATTACTAACAAGTTGTTTGTATTTGAAAAGTTTAAATAAAATTAAAACAGATGTTTAACATTGAACAAGGCATAAAATTATGTACAATAAAGACTTTATCCTGTCTTCAAAATTTCTCGATAATGAGACATGGAGATTCTTTCAAATAACAAAAATCACCTAAAACGTACACATTCACAGATGGAATTTGATACCAGCATTTCCATTAAAAGTTCTCCAGGTGATTAAACATTAGATCCATCACAGATGCTCAATCAGGATGTTAAGCTCACTTATCTATCTCCTAAAACTTCTTGCCAAGAAAGACAATATATTCCCATATTCTTAAATCATCAATTCTTTTACACCTGGGGTGGGCAAATAGCGGCCAGAGGGCCACATGCAGCTCACCAAGATAATCAGAAAAATCTGCCTTGAACTGAGATTTTCTTCCCATGTATGACCGAAGATTCATCACATATTTTCCACTATGATGGCCATATCAATACATGTGCAGTGTAGATATGATGTGCAGTGCTTTTCCAGTTGATCTGGTTAATTTCAATTTTGTCTTTGCATTAGCAAATATATACATTTCCAACTTTAGCGAAACCATGAACCCTTGGAAAAAAATGTAAAATTGGTGATGAATGTCATGTGTTTAATGAAGAATGGACAACAAATATTTCTTTGGTAATACAGGGAATAAAGCAGTGCGTTTATTGTGTCATGAAAAAAAGGTGCGGTCCTCCGCTAACCCTTGCTTCTACAAAGTGGCCTCGATGTGGCTTCCACCAAGTCTGTGGCCCCGATGCGGCCCTCCACCAATCTCTGTGGCCCCCGAGCCAAAACAATTGCCCACCCCTGTTTTACACTAGTAAAGTTATTTGGAAATTAAAATTATGTGCTGAAAAAGGATTTTCTGTATAATTATAAATACACAAAAAAAATCAAGTCATGTCACATGACCTAATTTAATAAGCTTGTATTTACAAGTGTTACATATAAAGCTTGCAGAAACCAGTCTGGGGTTGGGGATATTCTCAAAGCTTGTTAAGAGTTTATTTTGCAAGCTCTATATATATATAATTATAAATATATATTTTTTATTGTGGATATTGAATTGTAAAAATATTTTTTTATTAAAAAATATACATAATTATTCTATGGGTTTTTTTTTTTCAAGATTTATAATTTAATAATAAGAAGTTCCCCAGGAAATATCCGATTCTTGAATAGCAGAAATAACAAAATGGAGCTTTAATCCAGAAACTTCTATTTCCTGAATCACCATTCTAATTCTATGATAAAATGAACAAAGCAAGAATCTATCCGTGAATATTATGTTTATATTGCACAACGATGTTATAACAATCATTGTTATATTACAAATAGATATTCAAAATGAAAAATTGTACAAAAAAAATTGTTTTTGGTCTCACATTTTTGTTTTGCTACATTATCGCATCTGAAAACTGATAATATATTGATGATAACTGTGTTATGAAGCAAAACTTAAACATTATATGCTAAAATTATGATATATAGAATAAATGAGATGTCATTAAAGTTATGATATTGCTATAAAAGTGAGATGCTAGAATAAATTGAATTAAAAAAGCAAGCAACGACAAAATACCATAATTAACAAAATGTTTTTTGATTGGCTATTCTATTGCTTAGAACTAAGATACAAAATGAAAACAGCCATTGACGGTGAACCATTTTGTTTATTAAATCACAACATGTGAAGATATCATTAACTATTTATTACCAACATTTTTCCTTTAGTTAAATTATTTAAATACTTAGATCAGTAAGATGGCTTTCAATGAAAAATTTAGCTAACCATAATCGCTTCTATTTGCAACGTTTCCCTCAAGCCACGTCACAAATATCAAAGTTTGTGGATGATAGCAAATCATGTTTTTAACACATACATATATAGATGCACGAATATACTGTAAATCCATGTTGAAATGTATATGACATATATATAGGTATGTATATCATATAAGCATGTGTAAACTAAATAATTAAAATATAGAATAAAAACATTTTTCTAATGAATTTCTAATTTTGTTCTTAACATATTTTTTTGGAATGGCAGATAAGATTGTGGATATGGAAAGGATATTGTGCATACGTGAAATTGACAAATTGTAACAAATGATGATCAAGAATTTTCTAATTAATAAACGGTCCCAATAACAATGGGATTTTTTAGCTTAAATTTTTAATGAACACTTAACATAGATATAATAGCACAAAAATATAAGTAATAAAAATGTGTAATTTTTTATTAGTGACAATAAATAAATAATCAAATGATTTCTCAAGATTATATATATGACATCTGAACATCAAAAGTAATGAAGTGAGCTGTGATCTGGGGATTGTATTGGAGTCTGTAACTGTACCATTGCATTAAACCACAGCAGCAGATAAGCTGTAATAATTTATTACTTATAAATTTGCATGCAAAACAGCAGATTTGAATATTCCCAAAATAACTTTATACAAAATACTGAGTAGTACTCCTTAACATCGATGTGAGCTATAAGCACAATCACAATTAATATTATAGGTCATGTGACTAATTTTTATTATTTATTTTGTAAAATGTTTATCAGTTATGTAAGATGAAGTAGATGGTTGAAGGTAGCTTAAAAGTCTTTCTATATCTAAAGTACTTGTATTCAAATATTACAGATTCAGCTGGAATTCGGACCATCTCTCTTCTGTGTATATATGAAGATCAGAGTGTCGTAAAGTCAACATGAGTACAACAACAACATTGGCATCAACAAGGGTTTTGAACAATCCTTCATCAGTTTTTCAACAATATGGATGGCTGAAGAATTGTAGGGTGGGGAAGACTGAAGCTTGACCATTAAGCTTTGAAGATTTGCTATCTAAATATAAACTGAGTACTGATTATATATGTGTGGGAGATGATCTGAACCAACTGATGAGTGCTGGTTCAGCATGAAATATGTACGTTGGAAATCATTTATCTTTTTCACATGTACATTGTCATGTGTAATGGTTATATAAGATGGAATGTATAGATAAAGGGAGCTTGAAAGTCCGTTTTCAAATCCCTACTAATTACGTTGAAAATTCAGTATTGTAAAGGTACAGAGAATAGGGAGTTTAAAAAGGAGAATCTGGGGTTACAAGTTCCCACAATTGGGTTGCCATTTGTAACAAAACCCAGTATATTAGGACTAAATTATGAGGTAGGAAACCATCATTATCCCCAAATATAATACCCAAAAGAAATGCTTATGAAAGGAATGAAATATAAAAGTAATGAATGAATACGAGAGATCAGCAAGAAAAAAAGATTAACTATAAGTTCACTAACATTATAGAGAAGAATAATCATTCATCATTCCAAATGACCAAAAAAATAAAATCAACAATCAACTGTGTGACTGGATTAGAAAGTGGTCGACTATAAACTAGCCCTTGCCAAGCTTGGGGCAGATTATATAAACAATAATTTGGATGCACAAACTTAAGTGCTAATCCATAATAATATAACAATTAAAAAATAATACTAGAATACTAAAACATGCTAATCATCATCATTGCCCTCTGGCCACTTAGTACCATTAATGTACTGGCCAACTATAAACTTAATTTTGAATTAATATTAAGATAATATTTAGTGCATGGATTGGATGTCCATAACACTAAACATAAACCCCAATCCCTATAACTGACCGTTGTGCATGAATCCAGCTCAAGGAGCAAGAGTTCTATAACTTACTGTGAGCAAGAGATAAAAAAATTTATATTTTAAATCTATTTTAGGACTGAATAAATTCACTGGATTAACTTAAACAAATATAAATTTATCAATAACAGTAAAATTAAGGTCTGCTGGGTTATAAATATAAATTCAGCACTCTGATTTTAAGATACAAAAAAATACGCTGTTACGTTGTAATTTACACATATCTCAATAAGATTACATAAAACACACCTATGTATATAGGCACACAGACATGTCTGTATAGAAAAAACAATTCATTTTAATAATCCATAAAGCATGATTGATTTTAACATGTGTCTACATAACACGCATCTATATAATCACACAGATGTGCTGTAACATATTTGAATGGTCATTTAATAAGAAAGAAATAAGCTATCACAATTTAATGATACATAATTCATTTTAACATATGTGGGTGAATGACTGATTTTTTAATACCTATGGTTATCCATTCAAATTTGTGTGCACATTGGTGTTTATAAAAAATCAACTTATTAAAGTTATATTTTTACAAGAAAATTAATTCCATGTTAAAAATATATAAACAAATGCACATATACCTGTGTATCTCTATTATCTTTTTACAAATCACTTATTAATACATTTTAAGTAAAAGTTTTTTTTTTTTTTTAATATATATATATTGATTTTTCTACAATCCTTCATAAAAGTTTTTTTTTTTGCTGGCAAGTTCTTTTGTTCTCCAATACAAAAAGATTTTTGGAGTTTTTTTTAATTTTAAAAATAAAATACAAACTAGAAATCAATCCCCTGTACAATTTAAGCCAAACTTATTCACTTTTAAAACTTGTAATTTAAAATTTTTAACTGCAAACGTATTTAAAATAATGTCATTTTTCAATAAAATTACTCACTAAATATCTGTTTGTGAAGTAAGTATGCTGTGTGCACTCTATATACATCAAGCAGTAATTATATATTTGTAATCCTTTGCATATTGATAAAACTGCATGTGTATAAACTACAGCACAATAATCATTCAGCAAGATGATTAGCACTGGAATATTTTGGTAAGTACATCTGTTCTAAAACAGTTGACTGGATTATTAACACATTTGGGAAAGGTATACTCCAGTAACTGTTGCCATTCAGATGATCCATTCAGTCTATAATTTAATAAACTTCAGGCAAGCTGTCTAGTAAACACATGGGCTATGAACTACATAAATGCTAGAGCTTGCCTCCATGTGAATTCAAAATATCATTATGACCTTATCAGCAGCTGACTTGTCTTCAGTTATAACTTCACAATAATAGTGCTGTATAATATTGTAATCCCCCTTTAATGATCTTTTAAATCTACCTTCTATACTATTTCATAAAATTTAAAAACAACAATTAGTAAATGTGTTCTTTATCTTCATTTTTTTAAATAAGTTAATGACTTTTTTTAATTCATTTTAATTAAAACCATATCGAAGTATTTTTTAATTCTTTAACCAACATCAAAGTATATTATATTAAATTTTATCAAAATATACTATACAAGCTTTAAATTAAAAAAAAACTTTCGTAATATAATTAAAAACTGATAGGAAATTTTATAATTACTAGTATATCTATTGTAACATAAAACCAGTTTATTTTAACATTTCTTTTTTAATTATCAAAATTAGATAACATTAAATAAAGCTTTTTAAATGTTTAATTTATAATCTTTTTTTTTAAATCAAAAATTATTATTTAACTCTTAACTGTTATTCTAGTATTATATAATAAATATCTACAAAAATTTGTGTTTATTTCTACTTTTCCTTTCAACTTTATATATATTGTAACATTTTCACATTTTGATAGGCCTTCAATTATGCACTAGGGTGCATGAGTTAATAAAGCTATGAAGGACAAAAATATTTCATTCATATTTCTAAAAAACAGCTATATTTTCTGATTAACTCGACCTAAAAATTATTACAATTTCAATTGCTGGAAAAATCAGTTTTTAATTTATAAAAGAGGGCACCAAAGTTGTTAGACTCACTGATTCTGCATCAAGCATATTGTACCTTATAAAGTAATAATTTTAAAGATCAGGTTTTTGATTTCCTGTAACTTAGTTATTTTAAGAAAAAAATATTCTTCTTGAACTTAATTAAGAAATAAGAATATTGGCAAGGTAATTTATACACTACTCTAAAAGTAAACAATAAAAATCTAACTCAAAATTAACAACGTAACTAATTAAAAAATTAGGTACGTAAAATGAAAGTTTTTTTATATTAGTAGTAAAGATTTATTACAATACATTAAGCATTTGAACACCTATAATAATAAAATTATAATATTGGAAAAAAACACATGCATACTCATATAATTATTTTAACCATTTGAATTCAAATATCACACTTTGAAGTAATAAATAATTAATGTCTTCTCTTTGTCCATGGTAACAATTTATTATTAAAAATTCAGTTTGCAAATCTTTTACCTAGATAGAAATTATGGCCATTAACTTACCAGTAAGTTTCAAGTGTTCATGTAGGTGATTGATCTCCTTAGTAGTCCAATTCCTTTTGATGGATAGTCTGCAGTACTATTTTTTATGGTTTCATTTCTTCCATATCTCTGATCCTGATTGAGGCAAGGTTAGACGAAGGTTCAGGTGACTTTTTTCCGAGAAGTGTTGGCGAATGATCTGGTTCTACTCGCACATGTGGAATAAGTTTACTTTAGATCTAAGTGAAAACATTTTATTCTTAATTTTAAAAAAAAATGTTGCACACGAGAACTTGATCAAAACACACAGGTGAAAAAGCCCCTTTCCAACTTGTCCGCTCCTTTTATAGTCCAGATCATTTTTGAGAAGTCCTGCGCATATTTTCTTTATCCTTTGTTTTATTATTCTATAATCTTCCACATTATTTCTTTTTTTTTCAGCTACAAAGTTTTTTTTTTTTTACGGATTATTTTCGCCATTGGAAATTTTGATTGCAATCTGTGTGTGGAATGTCTTTTCACTATCTGAATTAATTAATCTGTATGCACTTTCCAATATCAACATTATTTTGATTAAATTACATAGATAAATAAGATACTACTTAAAAACAAAATTAAATATCATCTTTTAAACTATCTTTGCATTTTACTCTCTTTGAAGTTTTTTTTAAATATTACACCATGCCAAATATATATTTGTACCATATATAAATTAATGGTACAATTTATACACACATATATTACTATTATATGCCATGAGATCTCAGTATAAACATTATACTTGTAATCAAATATTAAAATTGTAATCTTAAATTACAATGAACTGATTTTAAGATCATATGCAAAAGTAAATTTCCAATCAAAATAGGAAATAAAATCAGCTCAACATAACATCAAATGGAAAAAGTTAATTGAAATTCTGCTTAGAATATTAATGTTTGAAAATAAAGGAGAAGTAAATAATTAAAAAACTAAAAACCATTTAGAATAATTTAAAAGCTTGATTAACTGATCTATCAATTATACTATATATATAGTTTAGCTAGTAGAAAATATTAAGCATATAAAGTATTAGATAAAGTGGTATAATATAAAATAAAATCTTTCTACAATATATACAGACAATTCCAAATTATGTAGCAGACTGTTTCATAATGTTTTGCTTAGTACTTTTGCATACAACAAAAATTTATAAACTACTATAAACTTACGTATTAGATCTGCTGTCCGTTTGCAACAGCAAAATGTCATATTATTCTCCAGTATGGGAGGAGGGTGTTAGTTATGGCAGAATGCCATATTAGAAAGTTATAACTATGGCATTTTAAACACACACCCTTCCCCATGGAGACGGGTACAGCATTCTACCGTCATACAGGCAACAGGTCTAATATTTAAGTACCACTTACTTCTGTGATATGTTTTTATTTTAATAATCATATTTACCACACATGATAAAAACTTTTTATAAAAATATTATTTGAAACATATTTCTAATATTGTTTATAATAATGGATTAATAATTTTGTAATTAATAATGGTCATTTTCCTACTAATCAATAAAAAAAACAGTACTTCACAATTAGTCCAGATACTAAGATTGATTACAAATAATTCAGAACATTATGTTTGGCAGCCATGTTTTTTTATATTATACATTTTCAGGGGCATAGTTATCTTGCAACCTTAACATGTTTTATTTGTTAATATTTAAAAAATATCAATAAATCGATTATAAATTCCTGTTAACTTTAATAAATAACAATAAATCTTATTATAAATTCCAATCACAGAAATAATACAAAACTATGATAATAAATTTTAAATAAAAAATAAATTTAATAATTCAAGCTAAAAGATTTTTTAAAAAAAAAACCCAAAGTGATTAAAGTGAGTTATTCATGTCAGTGGCCTGAAGTCTCTAATGGCCTGAAAAATCCAAATTTATGTTCTTTGTGCATATGTTGCCATATAAATTCTGATAAATAGGAATGGATGTGTTGTTGCACAGTTCTTCAAAGCTTTTTGTTCCTCCATTTGGCTAGACCGCATAATCTTTCGATGTTTTGCATATGCACACTTGAACATAGATCCACAAAGTTATTTCAGTGATTGATCTTAAAATGCTCAAAACCAGAATGGCATAAATCATATTTCATATGCATTCCAGCAATCTGAATAAATCATAGATCCATAAGCCACATTTTCTTTAATAGCATCCATAAGAATAATAGCTGTTCTATCTTGGACAGTTATTATAAAGCACTCACTGGTCTCTCTGCACAAACTATCAAATAACCACTGATGTGGAAGTAAATGATATATTGTGAATGGAATTTATAATATATTTATTGCTATTTATTAAAGTTAACAAGAATTTATAATCAATTTATTGATATTTTTTAATATTAAAAAGTAAAACATTCATTATGCTTATGAGATAACTATGCTTCTGAAAACATATAATAAAAAACATGGCTGCCAACCATAGGGTCTGGAATTATCCATAATCAATCTTGGTGTCTGGACTAATTCTTAAGTATCAAAAAAGAAGATATTTCATTTGTTTTAAACTATATGGATTAATTTACAAGTTTAGTTTGCTGCCGATTCTATGATTAGAATCATAAAAAATATACTTTACTAATAAATGAAAAATATCTTTTTTATATTAAATTGAATTATTATTATTCAGCTTTTAAGTATTTTGATATTTGTACACTTTCTATAAACTTTGTCCTAGGATAGTTTACAGATATAAAATACGGATTTATTTATGCAGAAATTACTTAAGCAGGAAATCAGATATATTGCTATAAAATAAAAATGGAAGCCATTACTAATTTTTAGTTAAAATCTTTAAAAACATAAAACTACTATTAAATCTTCATTATCAGTTATTTCTAAATTTAAGGAACACATGCTTAATTAAGTTTAAAAAAAGATTTACTTCTCACCACAATTTTGGATGTAAAATTACAATTAGTAAGTTTTATCTTTAAAAAAAAAATCATTTTCTAAATTGCTTTTAAACACTGAGTAAATTTGCTTAAGATAAAATTGCAGGAGGAAAAAAAGCAAGGTTACATTTTATGTATTTTTCACTGAAAGCAAGGTAGCATCAAGTAATACTTTTGTGATTTTTTTCTTTACTCACACCTTTTTATATTTTATTTTACTTTTTAGTTCATGTACATTTTATTTATATATTTAAATAATAAACATATATAACAAGTTATTTATTTATCTAGCATTGTTTTTAATTTGTAATAATCATTAGGGAATCACCCCTCTACACATGCACTGTATTCAAACACTTAAGAAATATTCTCCTTTTTAAACACAATAAATCTTTTGAAAAGATGAATCCATCCAGTTTAACTTTTTTACTTAAGCATATATATTTTATCAGTTGCAAAGCAAGATATATAATTGATTACAAAAATAATTACATGCTGATTATCTTTGGATAATAATTTTAATAAAAACGATATTTAAAAAAAGGAGTAGTCAAATAAGTTTAAAAAAGGAGGGAATTTTTTTTTTGTTTACAAATTTAAATTTGCTTGTCATCTATAAGATTAAAGTTCAAAGGTCAGTTACATTCAAAGTTTAAAGCATTGACATCTAATTTTTTTTCTTTTTTAAAAAAAGATTTAAGATTTATTTTGTTGGAATATCAATTTATGAGATTTATGTTGTAATAAATATTTTTCTGTTGTTATTCTGAGTAATAAAACTAATTAAAAGAAATATGATTAGAAAAATAATAGAATATGATTTTTTTTAAATTTTTAATCAATGACAGTTTTAATAAAATGTGATTTAATTTTTTTATTGGAAGCTAGCATTCTATCAGCTGCTTGTAAAACTTTAAAATGATTTTTATTTGCAGCCAAGTTAAGAACAAATATAAAAATTATAAAATTGGTATTATGATTCATGGTGACTAATTCCTGTGTGTGTATCATTTACCCTGGATCAATGTAGTCTGAATTAATTATTTATCTTCAACCTGACATGTGATCAAACTTGAACTGCCATTTCTGAGTTCGGCTAAACCTATGATAAAATTTTATCCTTACAAATAATTGTTAACCGAAAATTCTTTCTTACAGAATAATTGTTTTTGCAAATACAGTCTAAGGAAATATAATCTAAATAAATTACAATTTAAAACTGCTAAAGAAGTTAAAAGGATTATTGTTTCTACATCTTCAAGAATAATATACATAGTCTTAAATACTGGAAAAGACTTCATAATGTAAAGATGATTTAAGGAAATATGATCTGAATAAATTAAAACTTGAAGCAGCTAAAAGAATCTTTAAAAATTATTGTTTGTACATTTTCAAGGATGATGTACAGTATCTTCAATGCTGAAATAGACTTCATAATGAAAAGCAAACCAAGGGGGAAATGTTAAGCTTTACGTAAAAGGGTTTTTAAACTGAAAACATTTAAAAGGGCGATCACATGAAGGATGATAATGTTTAAATACTTATTATTTTATAATTTAATGTAATGATGTTTTCAATATTTTATGTCTTATTGTATAATAAATATATATTTTTTGTTAATTATTAATCTGACCTGTTTCTTTTCTAATAAGTTCTACCAATTAAATTTATAATACCTTGGGAGATAAGACTTTATATTCTACTGAATTAGTCATTGTAGTCTTTTTGGTATATATAGCCTTCTATGAATTTCCCAGCCTTAGGATGGTGCTCTGGTTTTTACCCTAATATAAATTTGTAATCCAGACAATATTATTTCCCCTTCAGTCATTTAGAGTGATTAATGTTCTGGAAAGGTGACATAGTTTGTAATATTTTTATTATTACAGTTATATCTGACCATTAGTATGATTTACGATTGAATTAAATTATATTTTACATCTATTTTGTTTATTTCTCTTATTTGGAGTTGATTGTGATATCTCACAAAGATTACTTTAATTATTAAGCACTAACTTTTCATATATATGTGATTATTATTTGTGCTAAATTATGATTGATGATCACATTTGACAAATGGCAGCACCGTTATAATATAAACAAAGCAAAGCAAAACTCCATATAGTAGTGCCACCTGTGCTAAACAGAGTAATCAATGGATGCCAGAAGGCTTGTGCATAAAATCCCTATCTAATGCCTACTCATCCAATATCCCCAGACTAGTTTCTGGCTTGTGGCTTTCATCGGTGAGGAGCTTTGGATCTGAGAGCACTGCATCTAGATCTTCTGGCATTCATTGATTACTCTGTTTAGCACAGGTGGCACTACTATATGGACTTTTGCTTTGCTTTGTTTATAAACAATTATGTGCTAGTATTGGAGATGTGATCATGTGATGCTTACTGTTATAATATATTAAGACATAGTGAATGAAATTAAAACTGATTGAGACCTTCATACTCTCATTTCTAAATGCTTAAGTTTTGCCTATACATATATGCTTAGGTAAAAAGTTAAAATGGATTCATCTTATCTTTTTAAAAGACTTTTATCATGTATTTAGAAAGGAGAATATTCCTTAAGTGTTTAAATCTATACAGCACATGTGTAGAGAGGTGATTCCATGATGATTGTTACATATTTAAATAACATATAGTGTGGAATAATATTAATAAGTATACAATACTGTATATAAGAAACCAGTTTTAATATGCTAGTCTCAATTAAATATTAACATTAATCACATGATTCCCATTTCATATGCTTACACATGCTGTTAATAAGAGTACCAAACTCTCCATATAGTAATGCCACCAAGTGCGAGACTAGTCTGGGGATGTTGGATGAATAGGCACTAGATAGGGATTTTATGCACCAACCTTCCTGCATCCATTAATTATGAAGGCTTGCACTTGGTGGCATTACTGTATTGAGAGGTTGATACTCAACATTATTTTTACAAGAATTTGCCTTATTCACTATATGAGTTTAGATCCAATTAATTATGGTAAACACCCCCCCCCCGGGGGCATATATATTTTGATTATATTTTAATAATGTTTGATTCTATTGGAATGGAATGCATTATACTAAAATCCACAAAATAAGATTTCAAATACTAAGGAATATTTTGGATATTTCTGTATATACCATTGATACAGTGATAATACTATGTCTGTGCTTATTTGCTTTCTGATAAAAATAAAACTATTTATTTCTACAAGAGCTGGTGACCTGGGCCAACTGATGAGTGCTGGTTCAGCATGAAATGCATCTTGGGGTCATTTGTCTGTTATTGTATCTTTATTTATATATATAAAAGAAAGAGGAAGTATGGAGATTATAAGGAAGGTGAAAAGACATGTATGTGTGTGTGTAAAAAAATCAGATATAATAATCTGTAACTTGGATTAAAGTATATATCTGTGCTAGAGAAAAACTCTAGTTTAATAAATGATTAATGATAAACGTATTTGGTTTATCAAAAATGTACGAAGTCGAGGTTATGAGTGAAGCAAATTTGGTGTTTGTAAATAACATGTGACAATACGTCATAGATAAATACTCTTCATTTAATAAAGATATATATGAGAACTGGTGACCTGAGACAACTGATGAGTGCTAGTTCAACATGAAATGCATCTTGGGGTCATTTGTCTTTTATTGTATCTTTATTTATATGAAGAATGAACAAGAAAGAGGAAGTATGAAGATTATTAAAAAAAGATCCCTTTAAGACTTATTCAATTTCCAAATTTGCTATTGTATCTTCACAAAACTTGTCTTATACGAACAATGATTGTTATCTGAATAATGATTATTGTGGAAATGTCAAAATTTATTGAATTTAAGACTTTCATATAAAAATTGAATGAAATAAATAATTCCAATATTCATAGGCTTATGGATCTATGAAATTACACTACTTTTACTTTAGACATAAAATAAATAATTGCTTTAACAGTTAGTCTAATAGTAGTATATTCCAAATTCAGATAATAGTAATAACTGATTTGAGAGCTTTGCAATTGGGAGAAGTAACAAAAACAAATTAATTTGATGCTTTGACGTTCCAAGTACAACCTTAAAAGATCTAAGGGGCTTTTTTTTTTTTTTTAAATGACATAACTACACATTTGAGATGCTAAGCGGTGTTTGGGTGGGGGGGATACTAAATGGTGATGGGGGGGGGGGAAATACCAGCCTATTAATCACGATGATCAAGTCCTAACACCTAATTGTAGCACCTTGCTTTCTAGTTATCGAAACTAGGATATACATATATTTAATTAATTATTTTTCAGTTCAGACTTTAATTTGAAAACTAATAAAATACAGTGCAACATATAAAAATAAAGAGATGTTTTATATATATTTCTCTTGGCAGAATAAGAGCTGTAGAAAGATCTTATATATACACAGACATTATACGGTTTCTGCCAGAAAGAAGACTGGGTAAATAATATCTGAAGACAATGTTGACGTTAATAAGACGTTATCGCTAATAATACATTGGAAATAAACTACATGCGAAAGTAGTCTATCTTGCCCCACCCCCACACTTTTTTTTTCATTTTTAGGTAGGGATGTACGTCAACAACTTTAATCCGTCAAAAAAATTTATCATTCAGGCAACTACTTAACAAATTACAAAAAAAAAAAAATCACACGGATTACGGATTAAATTGAGTCATTTCATATCAAATGACTAAAATGATACCATTCGCTCTCTCTTCCTTTGCTTTCATGTTTCCACAGCAAAAAACAGTGAAGATATAGCCATTTCCGTTAGCTTTTCCTTTTTTATCAATTTGAACATGTTTCCCCATTAAAAAGTATTGATAACATATTTTTACATTACATTAAATAATTTACATTTGGCTTAAAATTAACAATATAGTTCATAAAGACTTTCTTGTTAAATTTTTCAACCACTCCTTAATCCGCCCACTCATAACTGGCCAGTTGAAATGTGTTGTTTTGCATTACCGCCCGCCAAAATCCACGCATGACTGTCTAGATAAACAATTCAAAATGGCAGTTTAAAAAAGTCAGGTAAATATCATATTACCCGCCCAAATAACTGCCTACAACAGACAAAACCGTCATAAAATATAACTTTCCATAATCCACCTAAATGTATTTTTTAAAACTACATCATAAACTCATTACGTCAAAAGATTCCGTTTAAGTCTTCACAATGCATATATATTCGCATGACACATATATATAATAATACAATGAAATATTGCTTAAGACCACATCAAAGATATTTATAACTACTGATTATATTCCTGTTTTTCTGTACATCCGAAATACATTTGAACTCTAAAAACTATTATCCGATAGACTCAGTCTTATCCAGGAGTGTTTTCCAGTAAAGAGATTTATAATAAAGTCAATACACTATTCACAAAGATGCTAACTATTATATACAGTATTTAACTTTTAATACCTGCGCATAATTGGGGAATAACAATACGCTAACCTCTACATTCTGGAATTCAAAATAGCAAGAGCCAAAAAATTTTAGGAGCTGAAGAATTCTGATTAACTCGGGCTTTTTCTAGATCATTATCCATATCAAGGCTACCCAGCTATAATAGCATGACTGATTCTAGAGTAGACATTATCTTTCCTATGAGACAATGCAACTTGAGTGCCAAGATGATAAATGAAAGCGATATTCACTCATCTGATTTTAAACGTTTAAAAAACAATATTCTTTATTCACATATATATATGTATTAAGTTCTACTCTTAAAGACAGATTGAAGTAATTAGGCAACAGGGTACAATAACAACGGAATAGCAATTTAATCATCATTGTTGGTACTATCGCATCGCTTCCCACACGTTCAAGACAATTTACTCTAGCGTCCCGATACGTAGAGCAACATTATAAATTTCCACAATACCTTGTGCACGTATAACAAATTAAAATTCCACCCCCTTACATTCCTGTAAAATACAATATAGTATTGGATTTGGAATATAAAAATATATTAATTATAAATTAAACTTCCTTTCAATTTCCGATAACACCCAATCCTTATGTATATAAAAATATAACAGAGTAACTAACTTCCCAAAATCTCTCGTAGTATCCACCAAATTAATCTTATTATTTGAAGGTTTTATAGTGGGGTTTTTTTTTTTATTCCTTATTTCAGTAGCGAAAAACTAAATATTCATTTACAGACCACAACTTTATAAAGCGATCATTTTTAGAATTGCTACCTAAAATATCCCTTCTCTGCACAGGATTTAACCTCAAATCATGGTCTGGAAAGCTAACCTATTACCGCTACACCACATTGGCATATATACATTTTAAAATTTGTCAAAACGATACTAATCCTTAAAGTTTATATCAATATACAATATTGTATATAAAGACAAAAAACTTATAAGTACTCATTAAATACGTTATGTATTTTATATATTGTTATATTTTATATGTGGTATATTCTATTGTATATAGGTGAGATATTTAACTAACAAGATATTTATCATATATAAATATACTTCATATTAAAACAATTTCAATTTTCTAATTAAAAGATTTAATTTTGTTTATGATTACTTAAAATATATATAAATTTATACGAAACATACGAAAGTTCAAACATTTTTAATTCAGATTAATTTCACATATATTAAATTATATCGATACATAAAGCAAAAGTTACCTTATTATGTGCCTCAGCGGCTAATCCAGATTTGGTTGCTCGGTTTGCCATGACTACTCTTCAAACTACAAAAGATAGAAGATTTTACAACTTTTTAGAAAACTCGAGTCGCAAGAACAAATTTTAAAAAAGTTACAACCGGATTAAAAGAAAAAAAAGTCTATCAGATTTAGGTCATGTGATTAACAAAACTAAAAGTATGATTGGTTCTTATTTAGGTGGGGTATAAAAGTATAATGTACCCTTTTGTAAATATCCACCTCAAGAGTAGATGTCATAAGAAAATGAGAAATCTTTAAATCATTTTTCCCCCCAGTAAAATCAATTTACTTTAGGATCAAAATTTCCACATAAGGATTTAAAAAAAAAAAAGGTGCAATAGGGCAGTCCATTTTAAAAGGGGTAGAAAGCTAGAAATGAAGTAAATAATCAATACCCGAACACAAAATAAACATACGAGTCTATAGATATATACGCACACACTATTCATAAGAAATCTCAAACATTATGTTACTTTTTTTTTTTTTTGCCCAAGAGTTACATGGAATGGTACAATCAACCAAAATGAAGAATTCCTTCAGGTCAAGAGTTGTTTAACCCACACCAGCCTTTTAAAAAAAGTTATTTTATATACATGTGTACAGCATTTATACGCACATATATTAATAAAATTATATTAACGTTAAATCAGATTACATGTTCTATTATTTTAACTTATTAATTAAACAATATAAAAATAATAGAGATAAAAGTGTGTCTGTGTGTGCGTGTGCAATATTTCTAATATATTGAATCTAAAATACTAATGTAGAGGTTCCCAACCTCAAAAAAAAGGTATTTTATTTGCGATTAAAACTAAATTAAAAATCTTATAATAGATAACTTTTTGCAATTCAAGTCAAATATATACTGGACTATATTTTATTTCAGTTAAATGAGGAAAAGTTGTTTTTTTTTTTTATTCATAATGAGGAAATTTAATAGAAGACAAAAATAGTTTTTCATTTTGTTAGATTCATGAATGGCTTCCTTTGTTAAGTCCTTCGATTTAATCTTTACAGTGATAGATTTGATCATCATTGACGATGTAGTTCAATGCTTATGATGTCATATTAAGTAAATCAATGGCAGTTAAATTCTATTTATGAAGCAAATGAGTAACACTCACCATGGGTTGCCCTGAACCTGTTGATCAGACTCCAGTTATTTTTACAACGACGAAATCCAACTTTTATTGTTTGATCTGGAAAATGTGTTTCAAACATCATGAGAATTCCAATTTTTACACCATAATATTTTGATTACAGATTCTTAGTTGAAGATCCAAGAAGGAGATTCTGATTTGAGATGTGTCTCAAGTGATGAAACTCTATAGAACAAGTATTTATTTAAATTATTATTAATAACTGAAACACACAGGCTTATTATATACCTGTGTCTATATATGTAATATATATAGAGTATATGAGCACAGACTTTCACACGACCCACCACTCTCCACACTATCTCATAACACACACACTTGAACACATATGTTGAAAAGATAAATAATCACCAATATATGTATTTCATGCTAAACCAGTAATCATCAGTTGGTCCAGATGACTACACATATATGCTATAAAGTGCTCAGATATATATTAAGATAGCCAATCCTCATATTTTAATGGATAGACTTCAATCTATTCCGTATCTTCAACCGTCCATCCAATTGAAAATCTGATGATGGAATGATCAAAGGCTATCCTGAGGCTGAGATTCTTGTCACACCCATGTTGACCTAAGGTCAATCTGACCCCTCATGTACAGGACATAATCCATTTAATACATATACAAGGGATGGCCAGACATCTCTACTATGTAATAACTGAAACACACAGGCTTATTATATACCTGTGTCTATATATGTAATATATAGGGTATATGAGGATTGGCTATCTTAATATTTATCTGAGCACTTATAGCATATATGTGTAGAGATGGTAACCTGGACCAACTGATGATTGCTGGTTTAGCATGAAATACGTATATTGGTGATTATTTATCTTTTCAACATATATATGTTCAAGTTCGTCAGTGTTATGAGATAGTGTGGATAGTGGTGGGTCGTGTGAAAGTCTGTGCTCATATACCTATATATTAAATTACTATTATTATATCAATGTTAATTAATTTTAAATTAGAATAAATTTGTGGAAATGGGATCTAGTCATTGTTAACTAGTATTGTGAGGGAGGGAGGGTCATAATTTTATTTTTTTAAATTGATTCATGCACATAAGAGACAGAATTGATAATAATAAATTATTAATCTTGTTGAATTTGCAGCAAAGCAAATATTATTAATATAAATATAGTGAACGTCTGAATGAAATTCTTGCTCTAATTTACTTGATGCATCTATTCTTACAAAATGGAATTTTTTGTTTAACAAATGCTTGGTTTTGCATAGAAGAAAATTTTCATACCAAAATGCAAAAATTTGTCATAACAGAAAATTTCCAAACTGCAATCACTAAGTGACCACATATTTCTTTTCCAAAAATAATACTACTTTAATATTGTGCTGAAGTGGTCTGCACAACTCTATGAAGAGCAACTGAATTTTACCTGTTTTCCATATGTCAAAGCATCCGGCCGGGAAGCGAATCCGCGACAACTGTCTGCAAGCAACTGCTTGCTTGCAAGGCAACCGCACTAACGTCTCGGCTACCAACGCCTTTAGCATGACATTGTGTTGCAATTTTTACATTGATACAAACTTTTTTTTTAATGTAGCACATTATGAAAAATCTTTTTTACCATAATAAATAAACTGTTTACAGCAAAACTTCAATCTATCAATTTTCAAGAATATAAATCCCATAGCACTGGAAAATATTAAAAATCACAGGTTAAAACAATTTAAGAATTATTATACTAAAAGATAATTCAGTTTTTATCATCTCAAGCATCCAATACCTATTAATTGCAAATTGTGTGTTTGTGTATCCACATATAATTTTTAATATCATGACAATATTTTAAAAAACTTGGAGTGATTCTAAAGTACAAAGGGACACTCCAAAATAACTTGAATCATTCACTGGAAAGAAAGTGCAAGCATATTGTAGTACACATTTTTGCCACTAGATATCTTGATAATGACAACTAAGCTTACTTTGCTGTGCTGACATTTTTACTCTGTGCTAAAAGATTATTATTTTTCTTTGCGATTAATCATATGAGATCAATGATACAAAGATTGTTTATTTGTTATATGAAAGTGAGAGAAAAATATGATTATGAG
This sequence comes from Epiperipatus broadwayi, assembly GCA_028023455.1. Lineage (NCBI taxonomy): Eukaryota > Metazoa > Onychophora > Udeonychophora > Euonychophora > Peripatidae > Epiperipatus > Epiperipatus broadwayi. Next base: position 3,212,694 of record JAQFVV010000137.1, on the reverse strand, counting down.
AAATAGATATTGGAAAGATCGGGAATTGTTAACGTTTAGAAAGTGTTTGTTCACCATTTTTAAACATAGAAGTTTTAAAAAAAATATTTTGTTGAATGTGTGTTAATGTAAGGATATTTTATAACTAAGTTGTATGTAAGATTAGTTGATTTTTTTAGTAAGTTTGCTACTAAAAATTTTTTTTTTTTTGTTAATTTAAGAAAGGGAGTGATTTATTTGAGGAAAAAGATAACATTTTGGAAGACTATGGTCGGAAAAATCATGGTTATTGATCAATCGTTATTAAAAGAAAGTAAAGTGTTATCCTCCTGAGAAAAGGGGTTTGAAAAGGATAGGAAGTATAAAGTCAAATATAAAGTAGATGACTTGGAAAATAAGGAATATGGATTGCATTTGTATTCCACAATGCATATATAATGGTCAGAAAGAAGTTAGGTGTGCTGTGGCAGAGGGTGCTGTATGTGATGAGGTTTTTCACTTGAAATGTTTAAATAATACTAAGAATGTAACAGGTTTATGGTTATGTAGACAGTGTGTGAATGTGATAAAAGAGGTGAAAAAGTAGTTTCTAAGTGTAGATGGTTTAAGGAGAGTCTGGAGAAATGGAGCAAAATGTAATTGAGGAAGATAGGATAGAGTATGGTTGTAGTGGAGTGACAGGAGATATGGGTGGAAAAATTAGTAGTGAAATGGAGATGGTTAGCCAAAGAATAAGTAAGATAGAGGAAGAGATAAAGGATGTAGAAGCAAAATTAAAATCATTAGAGATGAAGTGTGAGCAGATGAAGGAATTATTGAGTAGTAATGATAAGGAAGAAGTAGATAAAGAAGTCCAGAAGGTGGTAGAGAATGTTATGGATGAAGCAGAGAAAGTAGACTATGAGACAGTATTGATAGGAGATTCATTAATTAGAGAATGTGGAGATATAATTGCAAGGGAAAATAGAAACAGGTATGTAAGAGTATGTTTGCCTGGAGCTAGAATTAGGGATATTACAGATAAAGTAAAGAAGCAAGGGAGTAGAGATGTGTATGTTATGGTAGGGACTAATAATTTGTCAGAACCATCAGAGAGAGAGTAATGGATGAGTACATAGAATTGATTAGGAATTTGAGTAAGATTAAAGGAAGAGTAGGAATAGTTGGATTATTACCAAGATTTGACAAGAGGTATATGTTAGATAGGGCATGTTCTATAAATGAGAGATTGAAAATATTATGTGAGAGAAATGATGTCATGTTTGTGGATGGGTGGGATTTTTTTTATTGGAAACACAGAGTTATATAATAAAGATGGATTACACTTAGAAAAAAAAGGAAGTGAAGTTTTAGGGAGTTTGATTTATAAAGAATATAGTTCAGGAAACTTATAAAGAGGAGTGGAGTTTTAAGTGGCAGTGTTATCAGAAAGAAGAATGGACAGAATGTAAGTAATAATCAAAGGGTAGCTGATTTAGATATAAATGTAGATGTGGAGAGGGAATGGGTCTGTAAAATTAATGGTAAGCAAGTTATTTATAAATGTAATGGAGAAGAAAGAGTCAAAAGAATTTATAAAAGAGTAGTTAGGAAAGAAGAAATTATTAAAATTGGGTATTTGAATATGCAAGGTGGTAGGAGACCAGAAAAGTGGCTGGAATTAAACAAAGCAATTAAAAATGAAGAGCTTGAGGTATTAGCAGTAGTGGAAACACATCTAAGAGAAGAAGAAGAACCTATTCTGGAAGACTTGGTATGGCAGGGTATAAATAGAAAAGAAAAAAGGGGTGGTGGTATAGGAGTTATGTCAAAAAAATATTTAAATACTGTTAAATGTCAAGAACATTTGTGGTTTGAGATAAGGTTAGGAAGACAAGAATGGATGGTGGCTATAGTGTATATAGCCACTGGAGATAGTCAAACTATAATGGAGTGGAACAGTAGCATATATGAATGCTTAGTTAAAGATATACAGAGTTTCAAAGAAAAGGGGAAGAGAATAATGGTTATAGGGGATATGAATGGGCATATTGAAGAAATTGATGATGTAAGTAATAAGAATGGACAGCTTTTGAAGAGTTTTTGTCAGAGAGTGAATTTGACCATTGGAAATTTATCGAATATTTATGAGGGACAATACACATGGTCTAGAAATAATATATTCCACATAATAGATTATGTATTAGTAGAGAAAGAGGGAATGAATAAAGTATGGAAAATTAAGGTGTTTGATAATGAAGAGAGAGTATGTAATAGTGATCATAACTTCTTTATAATAGAAATGGTTAGTAATGTGATGAAAAATAGTAATAAAAGTAAAAAGGATAGTGAAAGATGTGGATGGAGAGTGAATGATGAGAATAAATTAGAAGACTATAAAATAAAAGTTGAAGAAACCATGGAAGAGTTGGTTGGGGATGAGTATAAGGACTGGTGTGGTGAAATAGAAAAAGTGGCAAATAGGGTTTTAGGTGAGAATATTCAGAAGAATAAAAGTAATAGGAAAGTGAGAGTTAGTAAAAGTGTAAAAGAGAGGGAAAAAGCATGCAGAGAATATAAGTGAGCTATTAAGAACAAAGAAAGTGAAAAAGATGTTAATACTAAATGGGAAAAGTACTTAGAAAAAAAGAAGTTGGCTAAAATAGATAATTATAGAGAGAGAATGAAATTGAATAGTAAACTGTTGGAAGATATTAATAAAAGTGGAAGAGATGGGAGTAAAAAATTTTGGAAATACATTAAAAGAAGGAATGTAGGGGAGAGAGAATTAGTATTACTAGATGATGAGGGAATAGAGTGTAGCTCTAGAGAAGAATTAGAGATAGTCTTAAACAAGTATGTAATGGATATAGAAAAGATGTTAGATGTGAAGGACAGAGTGATAGCAAACATGAGAGCATATAGTAATGGGAATATACGATTTACAGAAAATGAACTGAATGAGGCAAGTAAGAAATTGAAAGGTGGAAAGGCAAGAGGTTTGGATGGATGGGCAGCAGAGATGGTAATGAATTTAGGGCAGAAGGCAAAATTAAAATTATTATCATGTTTTAATAAGATGGCACAGAAGAGAAAATTTGCTGGTAGTTGGAGTAATACAAGAGTAAGGCTATTATTTAAAGGAAAGGGTAAGGATCATAGAAAGTTAAACAATTATAGACCGATAGCGGTAACATCAGTGCTATATAAAGTTTTCTCATATATGGTGGCTGGAAGGGTTGCAAAATGGATGGAAGAAAATAATATAGTGGGAGAAATGCAAGGAGGTTTTCCATCAGATAGGTATATAGGAGATAGTTTATTTGTAGTTACACAACTTATGGATATGAGTAGGAATACAGGTAGACAGTTATATATGGTTTTTATAGATATAGAGAAGGTGTATGATAGAGTAAATAGAAATAGATTATGGGTAAGTTTAGTAAATTTGGGAATGGATGGAGCTTTAGTGGATAATATTAAGAAATTATATGAAAATAATTACTATACATATCAATTAGGGAATATAGAATCAGTTAAAGTTAAAAATGGGGTGGGACTAAGGCAAGGATGCCCTCTGTCACCTATTTTGTTTTTGTTGTATTTGAGAGAAATGGAGAGAGCAATAGAAAGACTAGGAAGAGGGGTAGAGATACCATTAATAGGTGGCAAGGGAGTAAAAACATTGTTGGGTCTTTTATTTGTGGATGATGTTTTTTGTGTGCAGACAGAAGGGAAGATATGGAAGTTATGCTGAGTACATGCACAAAGATGGGGTAAAGAGATGGAGATTAAATTTAGTGAAGAAAAATCAAAAGTAATGATGATTAATACTGGGGAAAGAGAAGACAAAGAATTTTTACTGGAGAATTTAAAGTTAAGTGTGGTTAATAGGTATAACTATTTGGGAATCATCTTAAGTAATGAGAGAAATTGCTTGGATGAATGGGAGAAAAAATTGATAAATGAAGCAAAGAAAAGAAAGGGATTGATAAATAAATTAACAGTGCTGTTGTATAATAAATATGATATAGCTAGAATTATTGGAAGGGAGTAGCAGTAGCAGGGTTAACATATGGTAATGATGCATTATGTGTTAGTAAAGGGTATTAGATTACTTAGAAAAAGTACAAAGAGAAGTAGGAAGACATGCATTAGATGCAGAAGTGTGGATGGCAAAGGAGGCAATTCAAGGAGAAATGGAATGGTCAAGTTTTTATATGAGAGATGCAAAAAGCAAAATGAAAATATTCAGCAGATTACAGTTTATGGATAATAAAAGAATAGCCAAAATAGTATTTAATTGGGTTATGAATAAATTGCAAGCAAAAAGATGGGTGTAAAAGGTAATATGATATGCAGAAGATTTAGATAAAGAATATATGTCAATATACTCATACAAAAAGTGGGATGTTTGTGTTAGGAGAACTGTTGAGTGTTATACTGTTAAGGAATGGGATAGAAGAATAGATGTGTTAATAAAGAATAGGGAGTTGGAGATCTAGTATGGAGAGTAAAAAGAGTTTAAATATTTATAGAAATAAACAGAATATTGGGTGTGAGTTAATTTATGATAATAGCAAGGGAAGTAGTTTACTGTTTAAGGCTCAAATGGGATCTTTAGCAACAAGGGAATATGCACATAAACAGAAAAATATTGGTGCTCAAACATTACACAACATTAACAGAATGAAATATAACAGAATGAAATAGAATGTGTCATCATAGTTGCAGGAGCAAAGGATAGCTAGTAAACCTAAACATCTTGGGGCAATCTGATAAAGGTTAGATGGTTAAAAGATCTAACTGTTTGAAAAAATAAAATATGGATGATTAAATATCTGAAATTTATTGAACATGATTGTTAGAGTTGAGACTTTTCCACATATTTTATATTGTTATAATTTAAGACATTGAATGAATTCTATCCAGAAATAACTATAACTCAACATCAAGATGAACATAAGTTTAATTTGAAACCAACATGGATGATAAAATATGTGATCTACTTTATTAATTCTACTTGAATGTTAAGTAAAAATGTATTTGAGAATCTTTACAACAAGGGATTAACTCATGTTATTTGAATCAATGATTGTTAATATATCTTATTAACAATTCCCAAAATAAGATTAATGATGATGATAAAGCTCAATTGGTATGTGCCCTGGATTGTCAGTTTAGCAATGTCAGATACTATGGAGAGACATGTGCAAACGGAAAATCAAGAATCATTCAACACGCTCATTATAATATTAACAGAACTAAATACAACAGTACTTCTAGCTCAGTATTTGTAAACTATCACGAAATAATCTGGGCATTCCTTTAAACTGTTGATGCTAAAATTATTTGCCTTAAAAATAATAATAGAAAATGAAAAGTAAAATAAGAGTATATAATTAACTCTAAGAACATATATATAAAAGACCATAGCAGTCCTCTTAGCAAGCCTGGTTGTTTAATCTAATGAGATAGCCAACTGCTAGATCAATTTACATATGCAAATTTATAATAATCAGCAAATAGTTTAATGTATATCGATATGCATGAGGATATGCTAATATTCACTGTAGTTGTAGTTTGACAAAGATATACCATATCAACAGCCTGGCTTAGCAAAGTACTAAATATTATTTTATACCAAAATTTATAATCTTAGTAGTTGATAATTATCTACATACTCTTGTAGAATTTATTTTATTACATATTATCTATAGTATATACATGTATTATAATTTATTCTTATATATATATGTAATAATACCTGCTATCAAATGAACATTGTTTACTTATGTTATTTTTATGTTTTATATATTCTGTTTTGTATAAAACATAAGTATGTATGAATGTACATAATTTCCATATATAAAAAGAATATGAGTTATCATTAGACTAAATAAAATGTCATCCCTTTTTTTAAGTATAAGTTTTTATGTAAAGTTTATATTTCATTTGAATGATCAACAAAATGTTAGAGGCTGATATACTAGGATGCATCATCAAAGTAAATGACCTTTTTTCCCCTTAAAGACTTGATTGTTTCTCTATAGTGTACTGTTGAGGTCATCAATGAGTGGCAGAAAGTTTTAAATGAAGAATAGTCATAACCAATGATTTCAATCGATTGTAAGCCTCCGCCCAAAAGCAGACTGAGTTCCTAGATGATTGTCAGTTATAGATTGCTTTATGTTGCAATCATTTAATACAATTTATTTTAATTTAAAATATATAATGCATTTTTCTCATGTGTCATAGTATCAGCCGGGAAGCGAACCTGCTAACCCGGGACAGCTGCCTGATCTCTCGACTACCAATGCTTAACTAATGCATTTTTCTTTGACTATAATTTATCAATATCTGCGCTTACACAATATACTCAGAAAAGCTTATTATATTGAATTGATACTTATGGAGGCTCAGAATTTTCGAGGGCGAGATATGTCCTCATATTTATAGCATTAATATATGCGTAACAGGATATATATATAGGTGAAGTTTGTTTAAATTTATGTAAATTTTGTTGGCCATTTCTTTGAGAGGGGGAAGCAAGATTCCTTTTAGTAATATCCTTTTACTTCATAAATTTACATCATTATAATTTGCCTTCCTAACAGTGCAATGTATTGTGAATAAATGACACCAGTTTATCCTTATTTGCTGATGTGGCTAATAATTTATTTTAACTCCTCAGTTTTAGAGCTACAATACATTGTTTAATGAATCCTATAAATATTAAATCATTAAAATTATTTTCTTTCTCCAAAGTATGCTGCTTAGGTTATGAGAATTTAATCTATATCATAAAAATGGTTTATATATCATCATCATCAACCATTATCAATCCACTGCAGGATGAAGGTCTCTCCAAGTTCAATCCATCTTTTCCTATCTTTAGCTTCTCTTCTCCATATCATCCCAGCACACGTTCTTATTTCATCCATCCATCTCACATGTGGTCTCTTTCTGGGTCTTTTACAGTCTCTTGGAATCCCGTTTAAAATTTCAATTGTCCATCTATTATCATCTCTTCTAGCAATATTTCCAGCCCAACTCCACTTCAGTCTTAATTTTTTCAATGAGAATAAATTTATTTACAAAATAAAATAATTTTCTGTATCTTGATTGTAAAAAGATATTAACATTTTGACAGATATTATGGTTCTACTTTAAACATACTAGAGCAATTAAATCTATATAAAAAAGAACAGTATTTTTATATATTTACTATTCTAAAAAAATATTGAATTTTGACAAATACAGAATTTATTTTTTTAAATAAATGTAATGTTAAATGACATTTAATAAAAGATATTAGTCATACACAATAAATATCATTGGTTACATACGTTTGCATGACATGGTCATGAGTCATATAGGATTTGCTATTTTAGAAACACAGACTTAAAAGGTAAGGGGAAACTCCATAATGGCTATAATTTCTTTAGAAGTGTCCCTGGCGACCTATTTTCCAATTATCACATTAAATCTATTTGAATAGATCGCTTTTAGTCATAAATGAATAATTAATAAATTCGATGTAGTTTTACAGAATCAAGAAGTATTCGATGTGTTTTAATAAATTATAGCAAATTTCAAAAATCATTGAGAAAAACAGATACGATTTCATAGCCTTTGCTTCTAATACAAAGCTTATTTATATTAACAATAGATGTATTGATTTTTACTAAACCCTAAAATATTCATACGAGTTAAAAATATCTCTGGTCTAATAAATGATTATTAAAAATGTACTTGTCTAAAGTTGATTAACATTATTAATTGCTTTTAATAACTGTAATATCTGCAGAGTGAGTTATTGTATCTGACGAATGATAAATAACAAATAATGGTGATATTTGACAAAGATTTATGATCTAGACCAACTAAGGAGTGCTGGTTTAACCAGAAATGCATTTTGATAGCATTTCTCTTAGTTTCGATTTTTTTTAACTCATTTATTTAAAATAAGATAATAATAAAATGAAAGGTAATGAGCTGTCGACATGGGTGTGAAGATTCAGTTGTTTGACCTCACTTATAACGTGAAGGTTGCTCATATGAATACATAATGAAAAAGAATGGTCTAACTTTTTACACTGGTGAATAGCTCAAATGGAATTGAGATGGAGAATTGAAACCTGATATCTTACTATTTATTTTAAAATTAAATATAATTTGATGAAACAGTGACAACTCTCACCATACAGCAGTGCCACCCAGTGTAAGCCATAGTAAGCGTTGTTTTCTACAAGGTTTGTGCATCAATACTCATCCAATACCCCCAGACTAGTTTCTAGCTTGTGGTATTCATCAGTGAGAAGCCTTGGATTTAGAAGCACTGTACCTATATCTTTGAATCTAATGCAACCCTCTAAAGGATGATGACGATTGTGGCTATTAAAAAACCAAAGACACCAAAATGTATAGATATTGAACTGGATTCAATCTGTATACAAGTGAGATTGGATTAAGAACATTATTGTGTCCTCATTTGAGCTCATAGCTTTATAATTAAATAAAAAAAATAAAAAAAGGTGTCTGCTGAAGGGTTGCATTAGATCCAAAGATCTAGATGGAGTGTTCTCAGATCCAAGGCCCTCACTGAGCAACAATCTCAAAACTAGTATGGGGATATTGGATGAGTATGCACTAGATTTTGATGCACAACACTTCTAGCATTCATTGATTATTATGGCTTACACTGGGTGGCACTACTGTATGAGAAAGTTGCTAGTGGGTTAACAGATTACATACGCATAAGAAATGGTGAACATGGGTTGCTTTAGTGGTTAAATGTAATTTGATAAATTTCTCATTAGTTTTCAAGTTTTTTTTCTTAATATTCATAAATATTATATTATGTATTAAAAGATCAAATTAAAAGGTATTTTTGTTTTTAGTTTTTATTGAAATATCATTAGTATACTATTTGTTGATGAGGCTTATCAATGATCCGTTTAACTACATTTTGATTTTAATGGGAACATTAATCATTTAGGAAATGCTGAATTTGGAGGTTTCTTGGCCAATTCCATAATTCTGATTAAAATGATACATGAAATATGTTCTCATTGGAAGACAGATAAAATAACTAATGTAGGAATATTATAACCAAGCAATAAATATTAAACTATCAAACATCACATGATCACCATTCATTACTGCATTCATTGATTACTCTGGCTTGCACTGGGTGGCGCTACTGTATGGAAAGTTTTGCCTCTGTGACAAACAATAATTACTTGATCATCATTGGTAATATCTTGCCACGACTTATTACTTTCTGAATAGAATTTATTTTTGGATCTGTAAAGTCATTTAATCTTAATTATGCTCCTACAAGGTTAAGGGCATTAGGAGAATGGGAGTCTCTGGAGCTCAAGGTTAGTGAAGCATACTCTAGCTTTATTACTTTTGGGGTTTGAATTTCCAAACAATAAATTATTTGATTATATTATATCAATATTCATAATTAAAACTTACAAATGATTCAAATCTTGATAAATATTTTGTCAAATGCTATTATAATGAAACTTCGTTGAAACAAATACAAATTATGCATATTTAAAATACAGTAATGAATAATTTTGTATATTCATTATACACACACACACTAACAAAAAAAAATAACTTTTTTTTTTTGGAAAATTAATGCAGAATGCTGGTATAAAATTTAAACTTTGCATTCCAAAATTTGCACCCATAATTTTAAACATACTGCAGATATAAACAAGGATTTGATATTATTGCTTTATAGTTTTCAATAATTATGAATATTTACTAACAGATTCATTTTTAAAAAACATATGTAACATGCAGTCATAGATTTTTTTTTTTTTTTGTACATCAGAATTTAGTCATATAAGTAAACTGTATAAAAATAATTATTTAATAATTATTTCTGAGTTGAGACAAGGAAGATGTCTATTGGTGCAAGCAGGAAATTAATCATATACATAGAGAATAAATATGTCCATATGTACATAAGCATGTGAGGGTGTGCTCATACACGTACATGCATATGTGTGAGTATATGCCTAAGTGTGAGTATGTGTATGTATACACTGTGTGTACCAATGAAAAGGTGATTGGTTCTCTCTTCAAGCCACTTATAGTATCATCTCTGAACTTTAATTTAACTATTTGCCACAAAATTTTTAAGGCATTACATGTTTGATTGCGAATTACGACATGAAATATGGCAGGAGTTTTGTATCCTTGTAAATTATCTTCAATGCTCTCTTGCCATCATGAAATCTTGAAAACCACTTGTAAACATGCTTGCAACTCAGGAATTCATTGGTATACACTGCTGGAATCATTAAAATGTTCCAGTAGCAGGTATGTTCAATTTAAAACAAAATTAGATGTTAACATGCATTTCCAGATTAAGATACAAACACACTGTCCTATTTCATGTTATATCTCATGATCCTTACAAGTCAATGCCTTAAAATTTTTGTGAGTTGCTAAACTATATTGTTCCATAATATGTATGTTAATATTTTTGTGGTGAACAGCTAACCCATGCCATTACATAATTTATGCATTGAATCAAAGGTGATGCCATGGGCACATTGGAGAGAAAACCAATTATCTTTTCATTGATATATGCAAGCATGTATGTGTGTTGATGCATACATATTTGTGCATGTGTGAGTAAGCATGTTAATGTGCACATGTATCCATTTATTCATAATGCATGCTTTGACATATATATATATGTAATATCTAGATTCTTTGACATTATTAATAATAATATGAAAATATTACAATAACAATTAAATATGTTAAATGAAATTAAGTAGCCCATGAATATTTGCAGACACGCATGCATCATCTGTTAAAAGAATCTGTGAAACCCATTTTTTGCTAGGTTGAATGCTATTAGATCTTTGGTTCACTATATTTTCACTTCATGCAATAAAGCATGTCTCTTTGATCTTATATTTTCTGCTGTTTCTCTCTTAGCACATTATTTTAATAATACTGGGATAAAAAATATGTCCATATTAACTTTCAAAGTTGTAAAATACAGATGTATTAGTTAAATCAGTCTTGGACTTTTGTATATTAAGGTGGGTTGTGCCACCCTTGTGCTCAGATTAGCTTTTATTTCTTCATATTAGATTAAGGACAATCTGTTTGGCTGCATATATATCTACTTGGAACAAATCAGAAAGGAAAATATGATTTTTGTGTACGCATATATTAAATAATACTTTACATGCATGTGGTTTATTTTAAATATATAAATTCTATTATTTTTACAATTAAGCTTAAACTTATGACATAAGATGGAGAGTAATCACTAAGATTCTTGGATTATTCACCATGGCTTCTCTGATAAATTTTTGAGCAGATAACTAGTTGACTTTTCCAAAAAATAAGAATATTATACCCTAATTTGCTCTTAACTGAAAACCCTTTGACTTCTTTTGGAGGCCTTAAAGAAACCAAACAGGGCAAATTCCTAATGTCCACTCCATACATTCTTGGCATTGCACATGGATGTGCTGCTCACCAACATGCATTAGCCAGCATAGGGAGTTTATTGGCTTTTTATCTCCAAGTTTAAAATCAAGAAACACCATTGCCTTTCTACTCAGTTTCCTGATAGCTTGAAGACCGAATGAACATGTATGTAAATAAATAAATAAAAAAATTTTAATAAATATTTACAATCATGTGAAACAAAAATAAATCATAGCCCCTATTGTCAGGAAGTTGTAAAGTCACCATTCAAGGCAGTGACTCCTGGCCAAAAACCAGGGATGCTAAGAATATCCTAATTGCAGACCCAGGCTGCCATTTGATGATATTTTATTCAGGTATTTACAACTTCGGACCACTTTCAGGTAAAGAATGATTGCAGGAGTCTCATATTAAATTCACAGTTAGAAGAAAAGGTGAAGAGACAATTGATTTCAAAAGTGGATATGTAGTGATTTCCAGCCAAAAATCAAGGGTATTAAGAATATCCTGGTTGCAGACCCAGACTGCCATTTGATGACATTTTATTCAGGTACTTAGAACTTCAGATCACTTTCAGGTGAAGAATGATTGCAGAAGTATCATATGGTCTTTGTGAAGTTAGAAGAAAAGGTGAAGAGACGATTTAAAAAGTGGACATGTACTTTATTATAAAAGCACAAATATTGGAAATACAAGTGGATTAGGATTCATTATAAATAAAAAGTGGAAGAACAACATTGTGGAGATTGATGGTGTATCGGACAGAGTGGCAAGATTAATTATTCAGTTTAATAGCAGATATCAAATGCAGATAATCCAGATTTATGCCCGAACAAGTTCTCATTGCGATGATGAAGTAGAGGATTTTTATATGAATGTTCAAAAAACTTTTGATAAGACAAAACAATATTTTAACATTGACATGTGAGACTTTAATGCTACAATTGGTAAACAATTGAAAAATAAGTGTTGTACATAAATTTGATTATGGTGATAAAACTGAGAAAGATTATAGACTTGTGGAGTTAACAGAAAAAAAAACAACTTAATATTATGAACAATGAACATTGCTAATTGCTCAACAAGCTTTGTGATAAATGCTTATCCAGAGGAAGCATTTAAAATATCTCTGTCAAGAAACCCCCCCCCCAACTCTGACCAATAGTTTCATGCTTTGGCACTCCTCAGAGAGGTGCTAGGGTAGCTTCAGACACTAGATTTAAAAATACCAACCCAAAGCCAGCATCTTGGAAAAATTTCAGACACCTACATGTCTTCAAACCCAGCTCTCCAACTCAAATAGCTATATGGGGCTGAGAGACATTCAGCCAAACCATATATTGTTAAGACTACTAATATATGGTTTGGCTGAATATCTCTCAGCCCCATATAGCTATTTCAGTTGGATAGCTGAGTTTGAGGACATGTAGGTGTCTGAAAATTTCTATATTTTCTACTCAATAGATAACTTTTAGATAAATGCTGGCTTTGGGTTGGTATTTTTGGATCTAGTAACTGAAGCTACCCTTGCGCCTCTCTGAGGAGTGCTAAAGCACGTAACCATTGGTCAGAGGTTTGGGGGGAGGGGATTCTTGACAGAGATATTTTAAATGCTTTCTCTGGATAATCATTTATCACAAAGCTTGTTGGGCAATTAGCAATGCTCAATGCATATATCTTACAAGCTTAAAATATTGGGGTCATGTGATCTATGACTATTTTTTATTTGACTATTAATATTATGAATTCTTTTTTTTTTTTTTAAATGTTAAATAGAAATGGCCATGGAGGGTTCAAATAAAGGCAGAGCTGAATTGGTTTATATTTTGATTAACAGGAAGTATGTATTTCAAGATTATAATGTTCTTAATAAATTCAACACAGGAAGTGATTATCAATTAGTGTGACCTAAGATTCGTGTTAATGCAAAATTAGAGAGACAAAAATTATTAAGAAAAACAATATTTACAGTTGAAATTCCTACTCTTCGGAAACATTCTAATGAGTTTGAATTAAAGTTTGTAAATCATTTTTAAATATTTACAGATTTAGAATATGATTCAAAATTTGAACGAAATCAGTAGAAAGATAACTGATACACTTTTAAATCTACAACAAAGATAGCTGGTAAAAAAAAGCAGTAATTGACCAATAAAATTTCTACTGAGACTAGAGAATTTATGAAGAAAAGAAGGAATATGAAGGAATACAAAAATGATGCATTAAAAAGAATTGAATATCTCGAATTTTGTAAAATGGTGCGGAAAAGAGTTGAAAATGATATAAGAAATAGCAAGGAAAGCTGTAGAAGAAAATAAAAGTCTTGATAATGTAAAATAACATTTTGGTATTGGTAGGAAACTTATTTCTGCACACACAAAAAAGAAAATGTGGAACTATTACAAAAAAAAAGAGATGATATCATAAAATGTGTAGAAGAGTTCTATCAAGAATTATACAGCAATAAAGAATAAGAAAAACTATTTCCTACAATTACTACATCTTTTGAATTGCCCAGGATTTTAAATGATAATGTGAGGCATGTAACTGAATTTATAGGTAATGATGGAATTATAATCGATATCTTAAAAGGATAAAGTGAAGAAATTGAATTTTTGGGGGCAAATTTATATACCAAATGTCTAAATGATAAAAATGTACCAGATAATTTGAAGAATGTAGTATTAATATTAATATTTTTTAAAAATGATCAAGTTATTAGAAATTACAGATCTATCAGTCTTTTATCAGTTCTATACAAAATTTTTACCAAAATAATTACAACCCGTCTGCAGCGAACTTTGGATTTTAACCAACCAAAAGAACAAGCTAGATTTAAAATGTTTTAGGACAGTGGATCATATCCAAGTGTTGATAAAAGGCCTACAAATGACCAATTAATATGAGTTGCCATTATGCCTTGGACTTGTAGATTATGAAAAGGCATTTGATTCTATAAGCATTTCTTCAGTAATGAAAGCATTGGATCATCAAGGTATAATGATACTAAGAAGTTAATATTGAGAAGGGTATAAGACAGGGTGACTCCATATTTCCAAAACTTTTTACAGCAGTTTTTCAAAAAGTATTTTGTAAAATGGCAAGCTAAAGGAGTAAAAATAAATGGAGATTGTTTAAGTCATCCAGATTTTGCAATAATGTAATTGTTTTTTTTTTTTCAAATAATACTTCAGAACTTCAGGAAATGTTGCAGGAGTTATCAGATGAAAGTGAACAAAAATATATGTTAAAAGACTATTGTTCAATGGATTTTTTTTAAAAAAATAAAGATTGATAAGGATGAGTTAGAAGTTAACAGCTACAAATATCTTGGTCAGATTATTACTACAAATGGAAACATAATGAATGAAATTAATCGTAGAATTAAATTTGGTTGGAATGTTTTTGGTTGAAATAATATTAAAAGGAAAGATGCTTATGTGCTTGAAAAGGTTTTTAATAAATAGACTTCACCAGTTCTTACTTATGGAACTGAAGGACACTTAACAGAAGAGTAATACAGGGACTTCATACCACTCAACAAAGTATGGAGAGATGCATGTTAGAAATAACAAGAAGAGATCAAAAACGAAATACATGGGAGAGAGAACAAACAGGTATTATTGATATCATTGAAAGAATCAAGAGACGGAAGTAGAGTTGAGCTGGACATATTGCTAAAAGAGATGATGATAGATGGACAATTGAAATCTTAAATTAGATTCCAAGAGTTTGTCAAAGACCAAGAAAGAGACCACAGTATGATTGATGGATGAAATAAGGAAGTGTGCTGAGGTGATATGGAGAAAAGAGGCTAGAGATTGTAGATGGGTTGGACTTGGAGACTTCATCCTGCAATGGATTGATAATGGTTGACAATGATGGTGATGGTGACTATTTCTTTACTCAAATAGACATACATAAAAAAAATTAAAAAGAACAATATTCTATTTGTAAATTCAATTTCAAGCCAAGTTGTGCGTGTGTGCGTGTTTTTAAGATTGATGAAGAATTCACAGATAAACTAAATGATTTCGTAATTACCTTAATACTTTTTAAATAAAAGTTGTGGTTTTAAATCTAATGTTAGATAATCGCATATTAAAGTCATTAGATTTTAAAATGAATGCATTAACTACATCTAAATGAAAAATAATACGGAACTAACATCTATATACCTACAATAATTTTAGAACTCAACTGCTGATTAACAACATTAACACTAGAAATAGTAATTCACTCTATTTACTGCTGAGAGTTAAAAAGGATGTGTAGATACATATCCAATATTCTCACAGTGATGACAGGCAATAGCCAGAAATTAGTCTAGAGATTTGAACATGGCACTACTATTTAGCTTCTATCAATTATTTAAACTCATAATAGTAGAGTAAACTGAGAGCAATACAGCTTCTAATATAAGTATTAGAAATAAGCTAATTTACGATAATATAAATTCTGGATTATAAAATTAGTCAATGTAAGAATAATGTACATGCAATACATAAATTAAAATTATAATCATCATCATCTTCAACCATTACCAATTCATTGCAAGATGGTCTTTCCATGTTTAATCCACTTTTTTAAATTTCTAGCTACTCCACATCACCTCAGCATAATTCCTGATTTCATCCATCCATCTCACATATGGTCTCTTTCTAGGTCTTTTAAATTTCTTACCAATGCCAAAATATTGTTTTACAATCTTGAGACTTTTATTCTCTTCTACAGATTTCCTTGCTAGTTCACAGTTATGCTTTCTTATATCATTTTCAACTCTTTTCCACACCATTTTACAAAATTCGAGATATTCAATCCTTTTTAATACATCATTTTTGTATATCTTCATATTCCTTCTTTTCTTCATAAATTTTCTAGTCTTAGTAGAAATTTTATTGGTCAATTGCTGCTTTTTTCTACCAGATATTTTTGTGGCAGTTTTTAAAAGTGTATCAGTTATTTTCATATTAATTTCATTCAAATATAAATCATGTTCAAAACCTACTAATACTTGAAACCGATTTGTAAATGCTAATTTAATTTCATTAGAATGTTTCTGAAGATTAGAAATATCAACTGTAAATATTGTTTTTCTTAATAATTTTTGTCTTTCTAGTTTTGCATTAACACTTATCTTACATCTTACTAATTGATGATCACTTCCTGTGTTAAATTTATTAAGAACATTACAATCGTGAAATATATATTTTCTGTTAGTCAAATTGTAATCCAGTTCTGCTGTACTTTCATTTGAATGCTTCCATATGCATTTAGCATTTTTCTCAAAGAAAGAATTCATAATATAGTTTTTCATTTCTGAAAATTCCACCAATTTGTGTCCTCTCTCATTTTTAATCATCAAAACAAAATTTACCTACAACACTTTTATTTTTCAATTTTTTACCAATTTTAGCATTAAATTTTGCCATGTTGATTTTAAAATGTTATTAATCAGACTCTCTGGAATATAAACTTGAATCGATTTGGTATCTTTGGTAGTTTTCAGTTACACGTACTTTGACCACTAGGCAATGCTGCAGTACCACCAAGAAGCCTGAATGTGATAAATTTTTATCCCAAAATGGCCGAAATCGATGGAAAATTAAAATTAAAACTTGCAGGCTTCTTGATGGTACTGCAGCATCACCTAGCAGCCACAGTATGTGTAAACGAAAACTACCATATCTTCCATTAAGTTGAATGACCAATCTTGCTACTCTATCTGATATATCATCAATCTTCCACAATGTTGTTCTTCCAGGAAATTAAGATAAAAGTTATTATATATTTCATTTACACATACGAATTTAATAATTAATAAAGCAAGTCATATATAACATGACATTACTTTTATGAGCTTGTAATTACAAAAATGCTCTCTATGTACATACGAATTTAGAAATAATTGTAGATAGATATACTTAAGATTGCTACAAGAAATAAATAATATTTATTCTTGCCAATACTAATACACATTGGTCAAATGGTGTGTAAAGAAATTATTAATAGACAGATATATTTCAAAATTAACTCAAGACATCATATACAAAGTTTAGTAAATTAAACTACTAGTTTAAAAGTGTGTGCACATATAATTTTTTTTTTTTTAAAAGTAATGAAAAATTAAAAAATAGCTATCTGGTTTTAATACATATCAGTTTTAATATTGAAAATATATATATTCAAAAGAAATTGTAATTAATCTGATATAAATCAGTTTGCGGCATTATAAAAAATGAATAGCATTTTCAGAAATGCAATCATTTTATTCGTATATTTAAGAAGAAATAAATAAGAATTAATATTCATCAAATTAAAATATTGAAAAGATAAAATCTGAATGCTTTAATAAATTTTATTTTTAAAAATATATTTGTAATCAGTAATTTTTATTAGCCATTCATTACACTAGAAATTATCCAACAATAAACGATGATAAAGATATGTATGAGAAATTATGGTCTGAGCTAACTGATAAGAGTTGTTTCAGCATGAAATGTGCATCTTGGGGATCATAGATTTTTTTTTCATGTCTTTGGTCATATATTTATGATTACATCCCTCTACAAGATGTTAAAAATCGACATAAACCAGTCCCTACTTTGCACGAGAGTTGTGTAGTGAAAATTACACTTGAGAAATATTATTCAATACTTGAAATCAATTTCAAAAAAAGTAAACTGTAGAATTATCATCCAGCAATTACAATTGAATGTAAAGGAATAAGTTTTTAAATCAAATGGCTATTTGTGCACAAGTTTGAATCCTGCCAAGTTTTGATAAGAATAGATTGATTTTTCTTGTGAATTATTTTTAATAATAATAATAAAATAAAAAACTTACAAAAAAAAATTAATATATGAATTTTTTCTAAAGTACAGGCTTTTTCATACCTGCACTCCAATATGTAATATATAGGGGTTTGAACTCAGACTTTCACATGAGCCTCAACTATCCATGCTATCTCATACTGCTGACACATGTCAAAAAGATAAACAATCACCAATATACGTATTTTGTGCTAAAACAGCACTCATCTGTTGGTCCAGATCATCATCTCTACTCATATATACAATCAATGCTCAGCTTATATTAAGATAGCCAATCTTCATACTTTAATGGAAAGGCTTCAATCCACTCCACCCCACAACTCTTCTGCCATCCATTCATTGAAAATCTGATGATGGAATGCTCAAAGCCCATATTGGTGCCAACCTTCTCATCCTACCCATATTGACCATAAGTCACTCTGACGCCTCATGTACAGGACATAATTCAGTTACATACATATACGAGAGATGAGCAGACCTTACAGCACTATATTTTAATATATGATTTTTTTTCTACAATACAGGCTTTTTCATATCTGCGCTCCAATATATAATATATAGGGGGTTTGAACTCAGACCTTCACACCACCCTCAACTATCCACGCTATCTCATACTGCTGACACACTTGATCACAAAAAAAAATTGACTTATAATACTTTTAGGAGAGATTCATTAAGCATATATCAACATACTAATGAGATTATTATAGATATATAGAGATTTATATTTTTAAATGAATGAACAGTAGATAAATAATAATAATTCGCTTTAAATAACTCATGGCAGAATAAAAAAAACCTCCAACAAAACCTCATAGAAAAATAATAAAGAAGAAGGCAATAATCATAAAAATTATGCCAACGGAGCACATTTCCATTCTTATTTCATCTTCTAGCTAAGAAATGTTGGATACTCCATTTATCAATATTTCAAACAATTGGGTTAGCTAGAGACTAATTAAATCTATGCTAGTTAAAAAATATTTCAAATTTACTTAGACTGATTTGATCCCAGATTGTAGGCTTGGCAGATATGTTATGCCTAGTGTTACAAAACCCTTCTTGGAATTAACACATTCTTTATTAAAAGACCATTTAAAGTATAATTATTAAAATTTGTGATCTATCAAACGAACAGTTACGATTATATGCTTTGCATAAACAAATTCGTGGTACAGAATACAAGCCTTGCCGCCCATTGCTAAAAAAGGATGCTGGCTGTTAACACTAATAAAATATGAATTTAGCTACTGTTACTACATAAGCATAAAGATGATTTTGAGACAGCCCTTTTGCTCATTATAGCCAGATATTAGCTATTAGAATAATTTCGGTAAGTAATACTACTTCAGAGTTTTTTTTTCTATGTCTGTTCGCATACACTATGAACTTTATTGTTCTAAATTACATAGAATTGATATTTATGAAACATTTTACTTTTTATAGGAAGATTGTTTAATCCAATATCTGTGATGTGTTAATTACTCAACAGGATGTTTTTATCTTTTTGTAATGAACTAAAAAATCTATTGAATAAAAAAAGTTTAGGGTCATTATCTCTTAATGTTGTGCTATCATTATTAGATTAATGTACTTCCTCTTAGTGTTAATATTTTATTAAATTTATTTGCGTGTCTGTGCGTATATAATATTGAATTACCCCGCTGTTCCATCACACAAAGGTCTGGTAATATCAATTGCGGAATACTGTTTTGTTTTGTTTTTAAATTAAAAGATATTAAATATTAGTTAAATGGTTATTTTGCCCTATTTAATTATATAATCTAATTTAACTTTAAAATGAGTGTACTTAATTAATAAGATAACCTTTATAAAAATAGATTTGGATTGGATTACTAGATAACTTTCTTCAAATAACAAGTTACCAATTTCACATTTTAATCTGTAAAAATAAAACAGCAATTTGCCATTTTCAAAATAGCCCAAAATACTGACTTATATTTTACTGTGTAGGTCCCATAAGGTTATTTATCAATTTTCATCTTTTCCATACTTCTTCCACGGTTTCTTCAAATTCCACAACCTATAACTACACACCTATTTTAAATCTTTTGCCCATATCTATTATTTCCATGAATAAATAATCTTTATCTATTCTTTTTGATACATTTCTGCTTCTAACTTCTTTTCCATTTTTCTCTAAACTTATATCTCTAAACTTTCCCATTCTCCCCCCATACTCTTTTTTGACAATTAGTCAAGTTTCCACCCAATTTAAAGTCCAATCATATAATCAGCACTCATAAGTATATACACCTATTAGGTAGCAAGCACAGTACCATTTTACAATCATGTTTCTCTTTTAGAGCACACTGATAGTCATCGGGTCAATCCTGATTGTACTAAGAATACATAAATACCCATTTACTAATCAATATTGAATGGTTAACTAGATTGGCTGTGAACAAAATACCTGAAAGAATTCTGAATTTGCTTGGAAAAAAATACCATGAAACCCTTCCCCCATATAAAAACTTCATTCCAAACAAAACATTTTACAAAATTCTTTTGTAAATGGGTCAGAAAACAATTTATTATCTTTCATTACCAACTATTAACATTTTTAGGTTTCTTAAAGATTCTTTAAATCCATTATATGAAAATGTCAAGAAGATTATTTGATAAGAACACATGTTAATCATCTGGTGTTAGAAAAACCCTTTATAATAAGAGTGGCCAAGTATGCTTTTTTAATATATAATGTTCACTAACATAGTATCTACATCCACAATAAAGCAGAGACTCTCTCACATTAAAAAAATGAGCTAATAAAGTATGTTTTATTTATAATGTGGAATAAAAATAAATTTATATAATGTGTAATATGTTGGACTATTTCCAACATCTAATATTAAATGTTGAATGTCTAGAAACTTTTCAAATACAAACAACTGGTAGTAATAATATACAAATAGATGATGGAAATAGTCCCAACATATTATCATATCTAATACACCACCATCACAAACCTTCAGGTAAATTTATATGATAATGTAATAACTAATGAAATAAATGAATCACTAGGGTGGTGTATTTAAACAGAAATGTATGAAATATAAACAATATTAAGAATGAGTTTAACTTACTACATTTGCTACTAGTGCTTCCTTTCAATGTCTCACATAGGCTGAAAGCAAATGTGTTATTAATTATTAAGAACAATAAAATTACATATAATTAACAATTCACTTTTTATGTTTTATTTGATTTGCTTAAAATTTTAATCTTAATATATATCCATAATGTTTTGCATTTTTTAAAAGTAGGATGTTTATTTGTATTATTAACTAACTTTGATAGGTCCCAGTGAAATCAAAGCTCTTGTCTGCAGGCTTGCATGTCCTCTCTACTTAGTAGCTGCCTTGTTCACTATATTAATTTCTTCATCACAATATATATATATATACAAGTTGCAATCTTTAGTGTCTATATAAACATATTAGACCATATATAAAGATGAATTTCCACTATTATTGTTTAAAGGAGGTTGCCTTGACAACAGATTGAGATTGTTATTGACATTGTTTGATTGCTTTCAAGTATTTGTATCTACATATAATTAGGCTTTTTTAATGTTCATGGCAAAAAAAAAAATTTAAAAACAAATAAACAGTCAGCAGAAATATCTGTTTTTTAGTTGTTTTATTTTTAATAGTCTCATTTCATGTTATAAAAACGTATTTTTTCAATAAACAGTCAGAATTTTGAAAACATCTGGTATATATATATATTTGTGAAACTTCACAATTATTAAAATTAATGTATTATTATTACATACACGTATTTCTTATTAGTAAAAATGTTTGTAACACAATGTGTATATAACAATTAAAAAGTGTTTACTTGCAGTTCTCCAATATTAGAAGTTTATCCTAAGTGGCTTTTGCATTTGGCCACCCAAATATTCATAAACTTTAAAAAATAATAATAATGAATTTAATTTATCTATATTTTTATTGTCTCAAAAAAAAAAAAAAGTAAATACCTGAATCACTTGAAGAGTTTAAGTGTATAGTTTATTATTCTGCTTTATCTAATAAAAATCTTTATGTGTTGATACATATTTAGTAATAAATGTCACAATACAACTTGTGTATATTTCTCTTAGCAAATTTATTACTGTGAGATAAAGACTTTGAATTTCTTAAATATCCACAAAGAGTCATTAATTTGAAACGTTATTTTCTTTGCTTTAAAATATCTGCTTATTAAAAATTCGTTTATTTATAAAAATACATATATTAGTATAATTCCAAAATAAGAATTTGTAAAATAATACTGAAAATAACTAAAGTACAATAGCATACCTATATAAATATGCAACATTAAAAACAAATGCAATCATAAGCTAGAAAATTAAAGAGCATTCTAAAATTAACAAATTAAATAAAGCATTTCAATATAACACATTTAAAATACAGACAAAAGTGGATGTAATCAAAATGTCTTCATCATACAGCACTCTAAAATCAATATAAAACACAGATTTCATTGTTATGTAAACACAAGATGAATGGAAATTTTATTTTTCAAATTTTTTACAATTTACATTTGTTAAAAAAGTGTTCCCTACAAAATAAAGACAGAAAAAACTGCATCTATAAAATACCATGTGAATGTGGAAGAATGTATATTGGTGAGACCAGTCACCCCATTGAAAAGTGCTTGAAAAAACACAAACTGATGATTAGAAGAGAGAAAACAGATGTGTCTAAGATAGCAAACCATGTATGTACAATAAACATATGTTCAACTGGGAAAATACAAAAATATTGGATAAAGAAAAAAATGTACAAAGAAGAAAATTTAAAGAAGCTGCTCACATGACAATGGCAAAAAATTCCATAAGCCAACCTAATGTGACTATACATAATGTATGGAGACCACTAATCAACTTTTCTCTGAGGAAAAAGTGGAGAAATCAGGAGGAACCTCATAGATAAGTATATGAAATTACTACTGACTGTTGCCTTTGGCAGGATGGCTCAGTTGGTTATTGTTATACCTTAAAATCCAACGCTCAAGAATGTAAGGGTCCAGGTTGGTCAGGCCAGCAACACCTGAAGAAAAGAGGAGAATAATACCTCTTGCAACATTGTGCATATACTAACCTGTTTGATATGCTATTACTAAGAGTTGAATGTATTTGGAATATTTAAATAGTTAATTTTTTCTAAAGACATTCAATGCTCATATTAGATTATGGAAATAGTCCAAACAATAAATGCAAGTAAAACACCATTATCACAGACCTTCAGAAAAATAAAAAAAAAACAAGATGAAAGTTTGGAAACAAGTCTAGACTGCATTAAAACTAACCATATATTGGTTCATATGGTCGAGGCTTCTTCCTATTTTAAAATAATAGCACCCCTCTTCACTAAAAGTCCTACTGTTGCCTCTTGAAATTTTTTCACCAAAACTTATATTCAAATATGTTGCTTAGTTTTACAGTTCACATTATGTCTTTTAATGATTAACATTATTTCTGTTTTAAAATCCTCAGTTTCCATAATTAGGTCCATTAGTATAATTACAATTCATTTTTAAAAAATTATACAAAGAAATTTGCTAGAAAGACGACTTATAAAATCAACAAATTCTACACTTTTTCTTAGCAAATTAAGATTTAAATAATAATCACCATCCTCATTAGTTCCAAGAAATATTTAAACAACATATGCAAATATATATAATGAACAATAGCAGACAGATATTTTTGTCATGTGAGGCTTAGATTGTAAATTGTTTGTTTATCTGTTTATTTGAAACCTGTACTAATGAAGTATAATGAATTTATTAATTTTAATTATTCTGCTGCGTGTGCAGAATAATTTTGAAGATAAGTTTAAAAATCTGAGTTAAAAAACTGATTACTACTGCAAAAAAAATCCAAATGAAAAGGTTATAAAATTGTTAACCAACAAAAATGCTACGATGAATGTCATTGGCTGATGGGATTCTCATATGCAGAATATTTCAAAGACTGGGTTAGAATGCTAATTAACATTGAAAAAAAAAATTCCAAGGGAAAAAGGCAAAAGTAAAGTGATTTTTTATTATATAAATTTGCTTTCAGACAATCGATTTTAATTTTCATTATGAAGCAGAAAACAATGTAAATTCAAGAAAAAATTTGCAAATAAAAATGCTGTAAAACTCTCAGCTAATGAAAATGCTACGGTAAACATCATTGGTTGGAGGATATATGTCAACAAAATGTTTCAGAGTTTTTCTGAAAATTTTGCTTAAACAAAAAATTTCCAAGAGAGAAAGTAAAAATAAGTGTCTTTTATAAGCATACGTTTTATTTTTGTTTTTAGAAGACTTTCACTATGAGGCAGAAAAAAAGACTTACAATGTAGCATCAAGGAAAAATAATCTCAAACAGGAAAGTGAAAGTTCTATAAATGATAAGACTAAATCAACATCCTGTGAAATTTTATTAGAGTTTATATGTTTATTTTATGCTTTTAAAAGTTTTATTAAAATTGAAGTGCACGAATGCATAGTAATTCATTTTATACTGTGTTTATCCTAAAATAAGACCAGGTCTTATATTAATTTTTTCTACAAAAGACACCACAAGACTTACTTTCAAGGGATGTCATATTTTTTCATGTAGAAAAATGTATTTATTCAAATATGTTTTCTCTTAACAGAAAGTTGTAGGATGCTTACTCTGGAGTCCCTCACAATTCATTTCTTGTATTCGCAGAATAGCTTTTTCTTTTTACACTCATCTTATCTGGTGATCAGAATATTATTCCATTTAAATTTATCCTTGAATTAAGTGTTAATTGAAGACTTGCAAAAGGATTGCAGGTAAGAATGGTTGACATAAAGGCAACAAAAAACAATGCATTCTTTTTAAAAACTTTTCTTTAGTAAAAAGATTAATGATTTAACTTAAGCTAAACTTTGATTATTAAAATCACTTCCACTATTTTAATAAAATCTTTTAGAAGAAAAAAAAATGTTTAAGAAATCAAACTAATTTTTCTTTTCTGTTTTCCTGAAGGTTTGTGATGACGGTATTTTATTTCTATATTGGATTATTTCCAACATCTAATATAAGTATTGAATTACATTCAACTGTTGGTAATATCACAGAGGTTAGTATATGCACGTTTTGCGAGGTATTATTCTCCCCTCTTCTTCTAGTGTTGCTGGTCTAACAAGTATGGAAATCAAACCTGGACTCTTAGATTCTTGAGTATTGAATTTTAAGATAATGCTTTAACCAACTGAGCATACTAATTTTCCTTTTATCTTGAATATTTAAAAGCTACCATGATGAAACTCTAAAACTAAATCAATCATTCTAAGTATTGAGTATAAATTAATACTTAAAAATATGTAAATATATAAATTGTCTGATATACTGACTTGCGGTAGATAAATTGTTTCTCTATAAAGATAGAATTATGTTTGTCAAAGTATGGTCAATAAGAAAATACAAAAAAACATTTTATATTAGCATTTATTTAAAGCATTAATACCAATAATATTGTTTATTTATACATTTATTACTTTATAATTTAATGAATCCATCATGTGTTTCAATGGGCAAACAAAAGGGTCTATTTATGATCTTAACTAAGGCTTATATCTGGGATAGGGCTTATAAGTATCCTAAAAAAATCATGGTAGGGCTTATTTTCTGGCTAGGTCTTATTTGGGGGAAAACATGTTATGTATGTGTTTGATTTTGTATTATATTTTTTTCTGTTTAAGTGTTTTTTTATTATCTCTAAATACATGTATTTCAATGTAAGCCAAAACAAATGGATATTACAATAAACAATCCTCTGAATGTGATGTGATGTGATGTAGCTTCTCCTTAAACGAGGTCAAGAATCTCTCAGCAATTATGCCCAGAGAAACCTGTTAGCTACTTTATTTTACATTCCCCAGTCTAAGTTTTCCCATATTCTGCTCCATCCCATTTCCACAACATAATCTTTGTCAACTCTATGGCCTTTACATGTAAATCCCCCTTATCTTTTCCCAAACGCAGCGTAAAAACCAATAATCCACTTTCTATAATTCAGCGTTTCCCAACCTTTTTTGGCTCACGTACCACTTGGTAGTACATCACGCTAAATTGTACCACTTCGTAAAAATGATTGTATTTTGTGAAATTTGTTATTGTGTGTTATTTTATTTGCATTATATATATTATAGGGTGACCATGTATGTATTCACATCTCATAATGAGACAAATTACATTGAAACATGCCTAAACGTCACACCAGATTATAAACTCACTGAAATTATAAACTCACTGTAACATATTTATATGTATGTGTTTGTTCAAAGTTTCATATTTTTTTCCAAAATAATTTATTAAAGATTACATTATTACATTAAAGGTTATTTGGTACATATTTTGTTCAAAGTGTTTTCTCATTCCTTCATTTGGTTTTCCCGAATTTGAGTCTGTTTTCTCTTTTTTGGAGCATCTTGCTATTGGTTGGGCCATGGAGAGGATAAATCCAGCATATCCCAAGTCATGGTAAAAATAACCTCAGGGGTTATCAGGCTATCTCTTGTTCTTGTTTTCTTTATATTGTTCAGCATGAAGTTAATAGGATTAAAATTTTGATGATTAAATACTAGCTTACATCTAGTAATCCACAATAGATGATCAAGAATTAATGAGATTCTAATTTCTGGGTATGATCCTTTTCTGATACATTCTTTCAAATTAAATAATTTAGATTGATTTGCCTTGATCCGACTCATTATTTATCTACTATTTTGTCATATTTTGTTTACTAATAAATGGTTTTAATAAAAACACAAAATTATAAAAAAACAATTAGTATATTTTCTTATCATAATCAAATATTTTTATAAAATAAATTTAATGAGATCTTTGTGCTTGTTTCGAACAACATAATTTTTTGAAATTTGGTTCTACAGCTGCGTTCAATCTGTTTCGATACTTATTTTTAAAAAAAAATATATGAAGAAAAAGCTCTTCCTACTAATTCCGTAGTAAACGGTAATAATAATTTAAGAGCTTTCTCAGAAAGTTGTTCATATTATTTAATGTTTAACCAAAAATTAATTAGATTGTGTCGTTTGAATTCTACTTGTAAAGTTCTGTCACATGATAATTCTATTAAATTTTCTTTATCCTTTATTGATAATGATGTAGCTTTTTATAAATTTTCTGCATAGAAGGGGTTTGAAATCCAATTATCATTTGTGTTTTCGGGTTTTGGAAAATATTCCATAAAAGACAATTTTAATCCTGTTAAATGTGCTATTATATTTTCTCGTATATCTTGAGACAGACTAACCTTATTTTCAAACAAAAAAATATGTAGAGTTTCGAATACTTCCAGTTGATTGTTTTCGATACTTATATATATTACTGTTTCCAAAAATCTAATTTCTTAATCATACTTTCAATTTTATCATTAACATTAAAGATCGTTATCGACTGTACATATTAACAACTTTACTGTATAATATTATTAATTAAAATAATTTTTATGAATTATAGGAAAAAACGTTTCTATATTTTTATGATTTAATTTTTTTTTATGTCCGCCATTATTGATTATTTTTCGTGTACCACCAACCAGAAATACCACCAGTGGTACACGTACCACAGGTTGGGAAACACTGGTCTAGATAATCACTTTTTTCATATATTTTTTTTTATTGTTTGAAAACAATTTGTTTGTAATAGCGCCCTCTACAATATTTATATTTTTACTTAACAAAACTTGACACAATCTTTATCAACAGTTTATATATATACCATTGTATCATGAAATAATTAAGTTGCTTAAAAGATAAAGGAATCTTCCAGTCATTACCAGCATTTATCTTATTTGAATGAAACTAAATCAAATTGTTTGAACTTTATAAATTTGTGTTTTTATGATTCATTTTAAAACTATTTTATCATCTTTAGATAAAATTATTTTTGAAGAAAATTAAAAAAAAAAAACTTGTTAAAATTTAAAGGGGGGGTAGAGACATATAAATGTTACAAACAATTTATTATTATTTAATAATAATAAAAATATTAAATTGTAGTAACAATGTTGAGCAGAAAAATATTAATTATCCATATTCCTAATCTCTATAGAAAATATGGATAAATTATCAAGTTTTAGTAGATGCTATTATACTGTTTGGAGAGAGGTGTTACTATTTTAACAGATTATGTAAGCATAAGAAATGATGGTCATTTGATGTTTTAGTAGTTTAACACCAATTCTGGCCAAAAGATGATGATGACTATGGTTATTAAAGAACCAAAGATACCAAAATGTATAAATACTGAACTGGGATCAGATCTGTAGACTATGCGAGTGAATGAGCTTGGGTTGAAAATATTATTGTATTTACATCTTGAGGTCATAGTTTTATAGTTAATTAAATAGATAAAAGATGGCTGCTGGAGGGTTGCATTAGATCCTAAGCTCTAGATTCAGTGCTCCCAGATCCAAGATTTCTCACTGATGAAAGCCATAAGCTATACTTTGAGGATATTAGATAGAATATGCATTAAATAAGAATTTTGATACACAAACTTCTAGCATTGACTGATTACTAAAGTTTGCACTAGATGGCACTACTGTATGAAGTTGCTATTTTTTAGATTCTATTATTTCATGTTATTTGAAGTTATTGTCTCCTGACGTTTAAGTTACTCTATAGAGACAATGCATCATGAATTGACAATAACATCACTTTCTGCAGTAATTGTGTCTACAGTCATTGTGTGTGCATGTGTGTGCAATCACATTTTCATCACTTAATTACTATGCACCAATTCTGATTCCAATATATTCTTTTTGTTTTTCTAACTTTTTTTTTCTTTTTCTGGAGTCAGAATGGTCATATTCATTTATTAGTAAGGTTAAAAATTACAATTACTAATTACAGAAAGACAACTTATATTTCATTACCAAAAAAATTTCTAAAAATATCAGCTCAATATATATTGAATAAAACATTACAGAGAACGCTATCTTAATTTTAACAATGGCACCTTGTGAAACATATAATTCTGAATAAAGTTGCACAGATAATGAGTCAAATTATATATATTATATGTATATATAATATATAAAGTTATAAATGATAATCTTTAAAAAATATAAAAGAATTAATACTAATAACCAGTCCCACTGCATGAATAATATTGTGCAAGGTAAATTTTAGCCCCCCCCCTCCAATTCTATAAAATAAATTTCTAAATTGAAAGACATTAGCAGAAAAACTTGGAAAATATGGCTTTAGTCATTGAACATGTTTAGTAACCAGTTTACATGTTTTATTAATTTATTTCTAAAATATAAAAGTGTAGATTAAAACACATGCTAAAATAATACAAATTAATGTTTAAAAAATAATTTTTAAAACAATATTAAATAATACCTTAAAATAAAAATATTTATTAAATCCGAATTTTTTATTTTATTTTTTCAAAAGTTTTCATATTATTTTTTTAGAAAATACTGTGAAATTGCTAGAAAGAGATAGGAAGTTTCTACAAATAAGATATTTTTTTTGAAATATCTAAATGTTTTTATTGTGTTCAAAAGAACTTCTCCACCACACACAGCCATGAAAACATTGCACTGCACCCCTCCTCTTCTTAGGCCTGTTCTGATATTGCATGAGTAATTCTACTTTTAATTTACTTACCTTCAAAATATTATCTACAGCCAGAGTATGAGTCTTTCGATTACTCTGCATCTGAGCTCCATCCTGCATGGTAAGGAGAAAAGAGAATCCGTCTTGTCTCATTATTCTTTATGAAGTACAATAGTTGTAAAAGCTGATGTAACTTTTAGACTTCTTTATTAATATTTTGATCAACTTTAATCAGCATATCAACAATTCATTCAAAATAGTTAAAAATAATTGTTGTTTGTTTGAAACTTATTCAAAATTTCTCATGCATAAACTTATTCATGTTTTCTATTAACAAAGTTCTATTTACACTATTATTTAATTTTTTTACGTGAATGTTATTTCACTATTAATAACTATAATTTATTATATATATATCCAATATTTTAAATTTTCATACTTACATTGTTTATTGATATAACTTTTACATTCATTAGGATCAATAAACTACATCAATTTTAAAAACATGGCTGATATAACTCTTTCATTCCATTACCATTTACTTGCCAATATAATCCTTGTTTTAAAAATACATTAGTTGATTTTATTTCAGAACCTCTCACACACGACTTGTTATGTCCGATAATAAAATATTTATATTTATATTATTTCATTTTTTAATGATTATTAATAACTAGGTCATGATATATTTGAATACAAATATACTTTATATATATATACTTGTAGTTTAGATGTAATATCAGTTGTATGGGATAGCTGAAGGGAGACTGAAAATCTGTGTTCAAATCCTCTACATTATGTTAAGTCATATTATATATATTATATTTTATTATTTAGTTTGACAATAACATATTTAGCCAGGAATTATTTAAGGGAAGAAATTTTAAATTTGCATGCTTAGATAATTTATTCAATACATTTTTAGAAGCCTTTAAAATGCTTTGAACTTTATTTTGTTTATGCATGAGTTATGTTGAATAAATATTTTTAAAAAATCAAACACTTGGTTTGTTCCACTGGATATATTTTTTAGACTCTGTCTACACTGCCAACTGCATTAAATAACCTCGTTATCATGAAATTTGTTAATAATTAAATATTTTGACATGTAAAGAAAAGTTTGGTAAAACATGTAAAAAGATAATGTCATAATAAAAAAAAGATAATATTGTTAATATTATTTCTTTTACACAACATAGCTTCAGAACTGATTCTAGAATCTCACATTCCGAAACTGGCTACTTTACCACTAGTCTATAAACTCTGTAAAGATAAACACAATTTCCTAACATGCAGATTTACTTCAATTATGAGGCAGTCCTACAATGTATAGATTTGTGTATAGCAATTCAATTTCTTGGTTCAAAATCATACATATCTTTATTAATTTATTTGCATAATGGTATCATTTCATTAAGATTGCAAATCAATTTTTTTTGGGTTTAAAATGTTGTGTTTAAAGTTGTTAGTGTGAAAATCATATATATTTCTGTATTTTTTTTTTACTTTTAGTCCTGCAACATGGAGCATGTATTAGACCTATTGTACCTTTTTTCACATTCTTATAAATCTGATAACTTTGTAAATCTTGCCAAAATATCGTGTACAAAAGATCTGTGTACATATTATTTTGGCCAGATCACAAGATTACAAAGTTATCAGTGGATTGATACAAATGTGAAAAGGCACAGTAAATCTACTAATGCTCCATGTTGCAGAACTAATACCAAAGTACCTAAATAAATGATCAATAGTACTGTGTTCCTTTTTATATAAATTGGGATATTTAAGTAAAAGTGTTTGAGAAATTATTTATTTACATATACATTTTAGGTATTGTATTTTTATACCACACCAGGCCACTTGATAGTGTTATATACAGTTTAAAACACATAAATATAATGTTACCTGGCCGGCCTTTCTTTATTGTCCAATTTTTTGGGTATTATATTTATATCAAAAAAGTCTAAATTAATTTTTCTACTTATTTTTTATTGGAAATGAACAAGTTTCTTTTTTTTTGCTTTTAAAAACACGCTTTTATTTTCATAACGTTACCGTGCCGGACTTTTTCTGTCTTTATTGCTCAATTTCATGTCTTGTTTTGAGATTAAACCAAAAAAATACATGGATAGATTAATTACTGTACTTATTTTTGATTGAAAACAAACAAGTACTTTTGGACAACAACTTGTGAAAGACGGCATTGGCAACTGCACTGATGTGTGGAGAGGGGGAACTGCAATGGTTTAGTCAATCATACCAAACACATTGACTTTAAACAAAATCTTGTGAAAATATGGAAGGGTCATTGAGGGGGGATATGTCAGCATGTAATGCTGGAATTTTCAGGATGGGGGAATGATGGTTTTGCCGATCCAAAGCTTTGTCCAAAAGATGCAGTAGTCTAAAAAAACCAACCTGACATTTCCAAAATGACCTGCAACCTCAACCACTTCATTTGTCTTGTATGCATTCTTGTGCAAATGTAAGTTTTCACATGAATTCTGTAAACTGGTGCTTGTCCTACCCTTTCCCAATTGTTAAAAACCTTCCAAGTTGTGAATGGAAGTACGGCAATGGGCTTAAAATTATTACTACATAATACTATATCAGGTAGGTATAAGATCATTACTTGGAATATACATTTCAAGAGTTATGGCCAGTTGATTTCTATACACCTTCACATTATAGGGTAGTGATCTGTGAAGTGTGTGCATTTGCATAGTTTCATGAAGCACATTAGTGGCTCATAAATATTGGTGTGCAATGATATCTAGGCTTGCAATAGCTAATAAGAACAGAACTGTTCTAGAGGCTGCAAGTTTGGCTTCGTAAACAGCATTTTTATATGTTTTTGCACATAAAAAGTACCATCAAGCAGGTGATAGTGTCTAAAAATAGAGTACCAAATTTTATTAATTATAGTGACAAAAGGGAGTTAGCTTGTTCACTTTCGTGCAGTAGCAGAGGATACATGAGACATACTTTGAGGATCGAGTGATTGCCACAAGTCTAAGTAAAGAATTATTCATCTTATATTTAAATAAAAAATATTTACAAACAGAACATGTTTCTAACAGTAAAGTGATTCAGAAATCTAAACATTCATATAAAAGTTTTATTAATTACTGCAGCAAAGTGGAGTCAACATGTTCAGTTTAACACAATGATAACAGTATATACATAGTATATTTCAAGCCCTGAAATTTGAGGTTTGGATAATTGTCACAATAAGTTTAATACTTATATAAGGCTAAAACCTTAGTACATGCGCCCTGAGTGCTTAATTTTAGCAAGAGAGACCTCTACAAATCATAACACAAGATTCAACTTTATAAAGATAAAGAGGGACCCCTCTTATCTCTAACTTATTTTTCGTAATTATATAGGCAAATCTAAAGCATTTTGATTTGGGAGCATGAAGCTAATAAAAAATATTTACACTCAGAACTTATTTCTAACAATGAAGTGATCCAAAAATGTAAACATTTTCATTTGCATATAAATGTTATTAATTATCTCAGTATCTTGGTATCCCTATAATGAAGCCCGTTTGTGCCTCACACAACCTGCACACTTGCATGCAATGGCTCTGCTAACAGTATATGATTTCCTTAGCTTACTCAAAACTCGCAAGCGCCATCTATTTTATACCTGAATAATCAATGGACACCAAGTGGTATACAACTAGGGTGAAAAGAACAGTAAAAAATATTTATTTTGTTAATATAAGGATACACTTATTGATTTTGGAAATTGTGCCCATACTCATTAAAATAAAAATTACATTATTATTATCATAGATGAGGAAAGCAACAAACAACTAAAACTACTACCAATAATCGTATTTTAATTGCTAGATACAGTTGTGAAGTTTATTATGTGTGATATATATACACACACACATTTATACAAGTTTTTTCTAAAATAGATTTGCTAATTAAGTTATTTTAACATTTCTTATCATGATCATAAGATAATATATAAAACCAAGTTACAGATAATTTATTGAAATTTTCCGCTCTCCCCCGTCACAACTCAAGATATCTAAAGGGCATCGCAGACCTGCTAAATAAAAGTCAATCTTTTGAAAGATATCTATTATGTGTAAATATAACTCATTACATTAGTAATTGTGTATACGGAACACTTAACAAAGATGTGATTAAGAATATTGTTATGCGCATGTCACATATATGAAAAGATATATTAAGTTTCGTTCTTGATAAAATAAAATATAAATAATTAATTATGTTTATATGATGTTTTTTTTACAAGTTAAATTTCTATAAATTGTTATAAAAATACGAAATACGTATAACTTAAAAGGATTTACTTCTAATAAATAGGACTTTGATTTGAGTACTGAATAAAAAAATTTATACTGGTTGGTAATAGATGTCAAATGTTTATTTCAGGTAGAAGACTATTAATGGCACAGAAATATATTGATGACTATTGAGGCATACATGGTATTCAAGATTGCTTGCTGATGTTTACCTTTTTTCAAAATAAGAGTGAGTGAATGGATTTTTAAAAAAAAGATCTGAGCATCAAGAGATTTTGTAGAATTTCAAATAAAACAATAAAGAAAGAAATGGCAGAAATCATGAAGAAATTCTATAACTGAAGAACTTCCAAATATCAAAACAACTTTAAAGGGCATTTTTTATATACAAACAAGTGAGTGTTTTGCAAATTTTCTATGGTTCCTTAGACAGTTTTCTAATTTATTATTAAAAAAAATTTATTTCATCAAAATATAAAACATGAAAAGTGTTGACTGTCTGAGTTGTAAAAGAAGAGGCCACAGCTCTCTTTTTCCGAGCATTTGTTTCTATGAGTTCTCTTTATATTCGCTCTTCTGTTGATCTTTTGACATAAGATGTAAATCAAATCAAATTTCATAGAAGCCTGATTTTTAAGTATTACATTGGGGGCGGGGGGTATTCACAAAGTTTTTTTTATTATGAAAATAGTTTTAATACTGTATCTAGTGAAGACAACAGTATTTTATAATAGTAGTGAGTTAGGGAATTGATTCAGCCATTAAGTATAAAAGACTACACCTAATATAGATAGATAAGGCTAATTGACTGGCAATATAAGGCTAAATATTCTAAAAAAAGACTGTCTTAAGACATTCAAAGAAATGTGAGTACACATATTCTCTATTAGTTGATCAAAAAATATATCCACAATTACAAAAACTGGTCTGAAAAATTATTATATGATTAATAAATTTAAAAAAATTAGATATACGACAACAAATATTTAAAAACAGAGGTTGATAAATCAAATATTCCTAGGAAATGTAAAACATTATTTAACGCTATCCTATAAAAATAATGAGAAATGTGCCGCCTTGCAAGCAAGTAGTTGGTTGCAGACGGTTGTGGGTTCGCCTCCCGGCCATGCTATGACATATGGACAAAAAAAAAGATGTCATTTTGATTTTTTTTTCTAAAAATGCATTTGAAAATCTAACTTGAAATATTTTTTTGTCTCTGACCTAAAGCGGAAAACGTTTGTATGTCAGTTTTTCCCAACGAGAAGCCAAGCTGGCTTGTTAATATATGAAAAATGTATTAACAATTACTAAAATAATCCCATACAGTGAATGATTATTATACATTTACAAATCTTAACACTCTAGAAATTGGTTCAAATATACGTAGAGGCGAAAAAAGTTAATTTTCAATCAGTAGTTAACATTTGATTAAGAAGGCAGATGTTTTTAATTTGTTTGCTTCTAATATTATAAATTTAGAAAATCTACAAACAAGTTTTGATAAATGTATTATTTAACTTTTTACACATTTAAAGTCATCATCATCGTCAACCATTATCGATCCACTGCAGGATGAAGGTCTCTCCAAGTTCAATCCATCTTCTCCGACCTTTAGCTTCCCTTCTCCACATCACCCCTGCAAACTTTCTTATTTCATCCATCCATCTCACATGTGATCTTTTT
The DNA here is from genome assembly GCA_028023455.1 of Epiperipatus broadwayi. NCBI lineage: Eukaryota > Metazoa > Onychophora > Udeonychophora > Euonychophora > Peripatidae > Epiperipatus > Epiperipatus broadwayi. The sequence continues at coordinate 3,176,799 of JAQFVV010000137.1, read as the reverse complement.
CTGGGTCTTTTACATCTACATTTAAAGTAATTTACATTCTTTATACCGAATTCCATTATTATTATTTTCGATAGCAAGAAAATAGAAAAATTGTCTTCTTCCTTTTTGAACTGCATTCTCTGCTAATTTTTTTTTTAATAAATCTACTTTTCTACTCACCTTTTGATCTAAAGAATGAACTAGAAAATTTTTTAATAACATATAAAGTTACTTATCTAGCGCCGTCTTTTATTTGTAACAGTCATTAGGGAATCATACCCTCCCCCCCCCCGACATATGTGCTGTATGAATTTATAACGCTTGAGGAATACTCTCATTTTCTGAAAACACAAGATAAAGTCTTTGAAAAAATAAGATGAATCCATTTTATCTTATGTTTAGAAAATGAGAATATTCCTCAAGCGTTATAAATTTATACAGAGCATGTGTTGGAGGAGGGGGGTAAATATGATTCCCTAATGACATATTTTGGAGTGTGTGTTTGTGCGCAAACTTTTTTTTATTATATATATAAGTAGTTTTAATACTGTATTTAATAACTACAACAGCATCTCACAATAATTATGAATTGGAACCATTAAGTGAAAAAGACCATATAATATAGAAAGGCAAAACTATATATCTGACAGTATAAGATGAAGTAAGTTAAAATTTGATAAAGTATAAAACAATAAGCAGTAATTTTTTTAAAAAGACACTTTAAGATTAATGATTAAAAAGATGGAGAGGGGCTGTTTATTTTTCAAAATATGGAAATAATTATTTTATTCAAATTAGATTAGGCTTGGTGACATTCTTAAAAGTAAAATTCATCCCAAAGAATAAAATAGTATAAAATCTGTAGTTTCTTTTTTAATCTTAAATACAGGGATTTGAGCTCAGACTCTCAAGCAACCTCCAACTATCCACACCATCTCATACCACTGATACACATGACCACACACATGTAGAAAAGATTGGGAGTTTTTCAAAGATTCACAAAATTAATACAAATGTGTTTTAAAAGTAATTATCAACCTAAAAAGAGACCATGTGAATTGGATAGATGGAATAAGGAAGTGCACTGGTGTGATGTGGAGAAGAGAGGCTAGAGATCAAAGAAGGTGGATTGAACTGCAGTGGATCGATAATGATTGTGATGATTAAATAAATACGTCATGTTTTTTATCTTTTGAATTTATTCCTTTCTCAAATGGTCCAACTTTTTTATAATTTATTACTTTCATTTTTTGTCTAATAACAGCAACAGAAAAAAAACAATGGGTGTGAGAAGGGCAAACATTAATCACTAACTTTTTCAAGTACATTTATTTCTGATCGTTGTATATTGGACTGTTTACGTTTCTGTTATTTAAAAAGCTACGATTTGAAATACCAGACACTCTTATATCTGGAGCCTAATTGTAAATATAGAGGATTTGAAGGGGCTTGAACATCTGAGTTCAAATCCTCTATATTTAAAAAGCTACGATAATACTTATTTAAAATAAATAATTTTTATTTAAAAACTTTGGCATAAATGATATCTCAAAAAGAGCAAAGTAAATATTACATTTCAATTTCTTTTTTTATTACAAAGACGCACTTCATATAAAATAAATTTTTAATATAATGTAAAATTTACATCTTATCCTACAAACATTAAACTCTAATAGTATTGTTAATATTTGTAAACAAATTTGGGCAGTTGCAAAATCAAAGCATAGCGCTTTAAACGTTCATTGTTTAATTACGATACCATATTTTTTAAAAAAGGTCAATCACTCTGCAGTATGCAGTGCATTGCAGGATTCACCCCCCCCCCCATCAGCTGCCCAGAGTGCCAGAAATCTTCCACACAATATACTAACTAATCCTTCTTTCAATCCTGTTTAGAGAAATTCTGTAAATAGAACTGAAAATTTTAAGAAAAGACAGAATACCACTGATATTATTATAAAAATAGCAGGTGATGTGATGTGATGCACTGTGACTTTTCCTTACACAGAGTCAGGAATCTCTCAGCAACTATGTCCAGAGAAACCTGTTAGCCAATTTACCTTCCCTTTCCATTCCCCACCCCATATCAGGCTCCATCCCATTTCCACAACATAATCTTGGTCAACTCCATGGCCTTTATATCTAAATCCCCCTTATTTTTTCCCAAACCCAGCATAACTTTCTGCTTTCAGGCATTTACATTCAATTAACAGATGTCTAATATTTTCTATGCCTTCCTTACACAACTTGCAGACTAAATCACCCACATTTTTCCTTTTATGTGTATAATCCGCTGTTGCTAAAAATCCTGTTTGAGCCTTAAACAATAACTACTTTTCTTGCTATTATCATAAATTAAACATGTACCCAATATTCCATTTACAGCAAACTCTCCATACAGCAGCACCACCCAGTGCAAGCCTTAGTAATCAATGAAAGGAAGATTTGTGTATAAAATCATTAGTGACTACTCATCCAAAATCCCCAGACTAGTTTTTAGTTTGTGACTTTCACCAATGAGACATCTTGGATGTGAGAGCACTGCACCTAGATCTTAGGATCTAAATGTAACCCTCCAGCGCCACCTTTTAATTATTCAGTTGACCATAAAGCTACAAGTCCAAAATGAAAACCCAAAACTGTTTTCGATCCAAGCTAATTCACTTGTATAAGCATATAGTGCTAAACCCAGTTCAGTATCTATACATTTTTATGTATTTGGATTTTTAAAAATTACAATCACCATATTCCTATGGGGAAAAACAACTAAAACATCTCATGATCACCATTTCTTAAGCTTACCCAATCTGCTACACAGTAGCAAACTCTATATACTAGTGCCACCTAGTGCAAGTCTTAGTAATTAATGAATGCAAGATTTTGCATGAATGGTACTATTCTATGGAGAATTTGCTCCTGTTTTAGCAGTTTGTTTAAGCATAGGAAGTGGTCAATCAGGTGGTATTTCAGTGGTGATATGTTTGCCAGGAATCTATGAGCTGGATTTATTGCTTCTGCCTTTTGAAACACATCCAATGTAAGAACAAATTCATAAAAACTAAGCATTTGATCTATTACAAACTTTCTTCATCACTTTAGTATTTCTAGTATAAGTTTTTTAGCAGCTTTTTCATCTAAAAGCCAAAGGTTTTGGAAGTTGTACCATTATGTGAAATTATTAGTCTGGCCATTACCAGAAATAAATGACTCTATTTCGGCATAATTTTCTGTTTATTGATATTTGAGCTGGTAAGAGATTATATTTACATCTGTCAACTGAAGATTAATTTAATATTAAGAAGTTGTTAAATATAAGGCTCTGCATATAAGTATGTTAGTAAGCGGTATGCTTATATATGATCAAAGCTAAGATGTAAGTGGGCTTATTCTACATTTTGTTTACTAAGTGAGTTTACAAATAGCTCACTAGGGGTTTTCGGTATTTCTGCATTATTTGATTAAGGTCTTCATAAATAGTAAATGTTTGTTGCTTAATTGCGAGAAAGTGGTTTCAGATTTTTTTTTTTTTTGCTGTCCATCCATTATATAGTCAATCGGTTTTCCATTTCTTTTATTTCTTTATGCCTTATTCTAATTGTCTTTGTGGAACTGCTGAGTTCAAGCAATATGCTTTTCTTTTATTTTCACATTATTCTGTCTGACTAATCAAAGTGAGAATTCCTGTATGTCTGTTCTCATTTCTTTTAAAATACAATATAGTAAAATAACGCACTGCGTGGTAGATGTTTGTTTTTCTATGCTCCCATACTTTCTCACACATGAAATAATGTTTTAGCAAATATGTGCTTGCATTATGTTTAAATGTTCACATCAATGTGTCCTTACAGTTGAAACAAATTTGCACTACTGAAACATGTCTTTAGCAGAACTGAATGCATTTGTATTCAAAGATATTTAAATCTTTAAAACAAATGCAACATTCCAGAAATAAGAAAAGTGCCTTACATATATTTTCATTTTTATTATCATTTTCAACCTGTTTCCAAGTTTAATCGAGTTTCTCCAATCCATGGCATATCTTCCACATAAACTTTTTTTATTTCATTCATCCATCTCACATGTGGTCACTTTCCAGGTTTTTCACAATTTTATGAGATCCAATTTAAAACTTCCAGTTATCATCAAGTCTACAATAGATCATCCCCATTCCATTTCAATCTCTTAATTTTTTTATGATGTCAATAATATGTTTGGTCTCTTATCTATGTATTTAATTTATGATCTCTTCTTACATCTTTTCATGCTTTGTTAAGTAGTTTGAATCTCTATCTTGTTCTTCTGTTAAGTGACAGTCTCAATCAATAAGTAAGAACAGGTTAAACACATATATTAAAAACTTCCCTTTTCAAACACCTTTAAATGTGAAATTATTTCTGCCAAAAGCACTCCATCCAATCTACATTTATAATCTCACCAAGGTATTTGTAGTTGTTAACTTCTTCTAATTCATCATTACCTATCTTTGTTTTCTTCTAAGAAATGCCATTAAACATTATTTTTTCAGTACTTACCTTTAGCCTTGTTTTTTAATTTTTATCTATAATATATGTATACAAGTATAGTGTATATACTGAACTTTAGCTTTAATTAGTGGGGATTTGAACACAGACTTTCAAGCTAATAAAGTTATCTACTCCATCTTATATAAACAATGCACATGACCACATACTGGTTCAGCGTGAAATATGTATATTGAAGATCATTTATCTTTTTCATATGTGGTTATGTGTATCAGTTATATAAGATGAAGTGGGTAGCTGAAGAGAGTTTGAAAGTCTGGGTTCAAATCCCTTATAATTATTTTTATCTGATAACTCTTACAACATTTTCTGAACTTCTGAAACATTGTTTGAAAAACCATTACATCATCTGCAAGATCAAATAATTTAAATAATCTCCATTAATATTTTACTTCCTCAGCTTTGCATTTTAATCCCTAAAACATTATGTAATACTGTTGTAACATGTTTTGGAGATATGGATCCTTCCTAACATATGTTGTTCTCAATGTTCGTCTTTTTTGCATCTCCATGTAATCTAAACACTACTGTCATATTTTCATCAATGTTCTTCAGGATATGGCAATATCTAAGATCTATATTTTGACAATCCAAAGCTTTTATTATTATTATAAACTCATTATAATTGAATTTGAGTATTAAGAAAAGGTAATAGTTGATATTTATCTTTGTTATTGCATTGCCAAATCCATATAATATTAATATCATCTATGTTCTTTATTACTTTTTACAATGCTTTTTTACAACCTACTATTGACAGTTTTGATTGCCCCAGCAACCATCTTCAGAACTTCTACTTATATTTCCAAATATAAGTAGAAGTTCTGAAGAAGATTGCTGGGGTAATCAAAACTGTCTAATGGGTTATAAAAAAAGCATTGTAAAAAGTAATAAAGAACATAGATGATATTAATAGTTAATATTCAAAACAAGTTTTAATATTAACTATTACCTTTTCTTAATATTCAATTTCAATTATAATGAGTTTATAATAAATACAATAAATAATGAAAAAAAAATCAAATATCATTTAGTTTTAATTATTGTGGAAATGCTACAGAATGAAATATCTTTTTATAACCTACAAATCCAAAATATATTGGCAACTCAAATTCTTTAGACTTTTCTAGGACTTCTCTCACTAGTGGGATAGAATCCAGTGTTATCTTTTGGTTGGTTAATTCCAAAGTTCATTATAGTTATAATTATTCTGTGATAAAGATTTGATATAGAACTTCTATGTCTATAATTTGTAATATCTTCTTTATTATCTTTCTTAAATATTAACATCATTTACTGTATGACTAAAAGATTTTTTATATAGATTTGCCAATAATTTTTTTATTTCTTCAGCTAATTCTTTTAAAACTTTAATAATAATTACATCACTCCTTAGGGTTTTCCCTCTCATCATATATTTAACTGTGTGTCTTATCTTTTCATTTGAAATATTTGGTAATTCAGAAGACATAGTAATTGTTGGAGATACTTTGCCCATAATTCTTTTCAGAAATAGTTCCATCTTTTTTATCACTGAAACACTTTGTCTTCCAGCATCAAGATGTTTTTTTTTATACTTTTGATTTACTCTTCTGTAGATTTCCTTATTAATTCACAATTATATTTTCCTATATCATTATTAGATTTTTTCCCCAGACCATTTTACAGAATCTTAGAGATTCAGTTCTTAATGTATATTTTTTAAAAACTTTGATATTTCTTTTCTTCATATATTGCCTTGTCTCAGCTAAGAATTTACTCCATAATTGCTTTTTTTGCTATCAGTTTATCTTTCATAAAGCTCTTGATAATGTCAGTCACCTTCTTAGTGGTTTCAACCATGTCTGAGTCATCTTCAAAGTCTGCTAATATTTTAAAATGATTTTCCAAGTTCTAATTTAAATTCATTGGAATATTTCTTGAAGTTAAGAAATATTAGCTATTATTATTATTATTGAAATTTCATATTAGTTTTCATCTCTCTAATTTTGCACCAGCACATCTCATATCTTACTAACCAATTATTATTTCCTGTATTGAATCTGACAGGAACATTACCATCTCATAATCTAATTCTACTGTACATTCATTTGCATGTTTCCATGCCTGTTTCTGCTTAACATTTTTTAAATATCACAAGTCTATGTTCTCTCTCACATATTTCTATTATTGTAACCAAATTTACCCGTGTACCCTTTCAATCATTTACCAATTCTAGGATTAAAGCCTCCCATATTTAATTTTGAAATGCTGCTTGATCTGGTCAAAAGCATTTGTATAAAAATTCTTTATTTTTTTTCATCAGGGTCAGAACTTGTTGAACTGGATTATATAAATTTGGTATTTTCCATTAATTTGAATAACCAATTTTGCCACTCCACCTATTATCAATTCTTACAACTTTGTTCTCCTTGTACTTTATTATTTATATATATGCAATAAAATACATGTCCACTTTTTTAAATCAATAGTGTTTACTTTTCTTGAAACTTCATTAAGTCCAGCAATGTCCTATTTAATATTAGACAGTTCTTCTAGTTCATGCAATTGTCCTTCACTTGGAAAGTGGTCCACAGTTGTAAATAAAATGTCACAAATAGCAACCTGGACATATAATAAGGAACTTTTAGCATTGTCTTTGATTGCCAACTGATAGCTTGGCTGTTAACTTTACTTTCTCCTGGAAATAAGGGACATAATTTAGTTCTGCTATTATGGTTATAAAGACCTATTTTTAAAAAAAAACAATTATTCTCATCCACCTTCAGCCTGCCTTCAAGACAACTCAACTGATATTTGGATTTATTGGAAGTATATACTCTTATTCTTCTCTCCTTTCTTTGCATTTCTTCATATATTCATATATATTACTTATAATAATCCTCTCATATACACTTTAATGCAAAAAAATTTTTTAATGAAACTTCTTTATTTTTATGATAGTTTTGACTATCCAGCAGTCTTCATCAGAGCGGTTGCTAAATTCGTATAACTTTTCCTAATTTACGAATATAGCAACTGCTCTGATGAAGACTGCTGGACAGTCAAAACTGTCAGGAAAATAAAGAAGTTTTATTTTAAAAAAAAAATTGCACTAAGGTGTATATGAGAGGATTATTATAAGCTATATATAAATATTTCATTTAAGAAGTATCAGGTAATAGAGAAAAACTATTATAGTATTTCTTGATCTTAAAGTCAGCAGAAAAAAACCATGAAACTCACCAAGATGGTGGATACAATTTAGTCTGCAGTCCATTCATGTTCATTTACCATAAAATAACCACAAAAAATAACAGGTACAACTACATGGAGATGAACAGAATTAAACCACTAAACATCACATATCACCTCTATACTAGCACATAATTGTTGTAAACAAAGGCAAAACTCTCCATACAGTAGTGCCACCCTGTGCCAAACAGAGTAATCAATGGATTCCAGAAGGCTTATGCATAAAATCCCTATCTAGTGCCTACTCATCCAATATCCCCAGACTAGTTTTTGGCTTGTTTCTACATCCTAAGATCTAGGTGCAGTGCTCTCAGATCCAACACTCCTCACTGATGATGGCCACAAGCCAGAAACTAGTCTGGGGATATTGGATGAGTAGGCACTAGATAGGGATTTTATGCATAAGCTTTCTGGCATCCATTGATTACTCTGTTTGGCACAGAGTGACACTACTGTATGGAGAGTTTTGCCTTTGTTATGAACAGAATTGAAACTCCACAATTTTCATTCCATTTTCAAATGTTTTATCTTTGCATCTTTCACTTTGGTTAAATCATATTACAACCATTCATCAGCCCAAAAGTCATGATTTAATATTTTGATGTTGTGTTCAATTTGAAATATCAATAAATAAATAGTCCTGCATATTCTGATGCACTTGGTAGTGCATCCAACTTGGGATCAGGAAGTTCTGGTAGAGTATAATGACTTGGAATAGGAAAATTCCAGGATTGATTCTGGCACTCACAGTCATTTGTTATGAACACCCAAGCAACCATATGCCTTTTTTAAAATTAATAAATAAATAAACATTTTATGTGATAAGTAAATTGATGTTTAATAAATTAATTTTTTTGAGGGGGGGGTAATTTTCACCTCAGACTTACAATAACTATATCTTACCATGTCAGTAACTAATACTGTTTTAATCATCATCAAAAATAAATTCATGAAGATTTGATTTATACATTTAAAATACTACTACATAAACTCTGTAGATAACTTATATTTAAAATACAGTATTTAATATCTAAGTTACTAAAATATCTTACCAAATAGTCAATTGTTTGTTTAAAAATATGACATGAAAAATTCACAAAATATAAATATATCTGGTCTATAGAAAGACCTTTGTTTTAACTGGTTGATAATTAAACAAAAGATTTTAATATTATATAAATAAATGTGAGAAATGTACCCAGCCTATAGAAGGGCCATCGTTCTTGTAATAGTTTATTTAATTGGTTGCTTAAACAATTTTTTTTAAGATTTAATGTAAATTAAACAAAAGATTTTAATATTGTATAAATAAATATGAGAAATTCACAATTGAACAAAAAAATGTTTGGAACAACCGAGTCTATTTAGAAATGTACGCAGCAAGGTACATTTCTGAAGTGTATACAATACATTAAAATATTTAAAAAGCTAAATTAATACATTTAAATTTTTAAATATACCTGTTATATTTGTTAAGTAAGTTAGGTACAGTTTTCTCTATAAATAAGATCCATACTTTGGTGTGAATTTTACAGTGTTCTGGACAACAGATAAAATAATAAGATTATTTATTGGTGCTCTCTAAATAAAAGAATTCAGAGGGCGCTACAGTAAAGTGTTTATGAGCAAACATATATTCAGACAACAGACAAAATGGGTATTTTATATATAAGGATAAACAAGTATTATTCAACCAAACAAATAGAGTACAATATATTATATACACTCATGCATGTGTGCACACAGACAGGGGTAGACAATATTAAACATAAACACATGCTATAGAGTTTGACAAATTTTAAATACAGATAATGAATCACAGACATATCTCTTACAGAAAAAAGAAAAACCAGACTCCTTTTACAAGAAGCAGTCATATTTTAGCACATGTGGTAAGATGAGAGCAATACTCTACTACCTTCTGGGAAGAGAGGAGAAGAAATTCTACAGACAAAACAATAAAGAATATTTTTATTTATCAGATTATTAAAATTATTTCGATTTTGAGCTAAAACTTTAAATATTTAAACTAATACTAAAAGATTTTCAATTACAATCAAAATCTTTTAACAGCAATGATTAATACTTTAATCAGATATTGTTTATACTGGTCTGTTTCCATAGCAACCTATTTAAATGAAAGACATGTAGACGTTCTGCTGTTTAAAAGTAAATACTTGTAAATTTTAAATAAATAATCAATCCTCTATATTGTACTTTTTACATAATTAAATTTTGAAATATAAACCTTTATTAAAATGAACACTATATAGTATAATAATATTTAAAATAGTTACTAATTACGATTAACGATTAAAATAAAGATAAAGAAATATTTTTAAATGCAGCATAAAAATGAACCCTGGATATCATTACCCAATACATTTTTTTTAAAAAGGTATGCTTATATGTAAATAACTTTACAGGTCTTTGAATTAAAGGGTCGTGGGTTACGGCATTCCCTTTATTCTTGTTATCTCTAGTTTGAACTGATCTAAACTTTTAGCATAGAAAGCAGGTAACTTTAGTCATTGAACCAGTTATATAAGACTTGACTTTCAGAGAATATGATTATTTAACCATAAAGTACTGTTTATGCATTAATAATCTTATGACTCATATTAAGTACAACTAAAACTACTCCATTAATATATGCAGCACTGATATAAATAAAACTAGACTCAAAATGCCACATGACTACCATTTCATATATGTATGCAATCTGTTAAAACAACAGCAACTTTCTCCATACAATAGTGTCACCTAGTGCAAGCCATAGTAATCAATGGATGCTAGAAGGCTTGTGCATTAAAACCCCTATCTAGTGCCATTCATCCAATATCCTGACTAGTTTCTACCTTATGGCTTTCATCAGTGAGAAGCCTTGGATTTGAGAGCACTATGCATAGATCCTTGGATCTAACGCACCCTCGAAGGCACATTTCATCTTTTTAGTTAACTATAAAGTGACAAACTCAAATTGAAAATACAATAATGATTTTAATCCAAATTGATTCCCTTGTATAGTCATACAAATTTGAACCCAGTTCAATACCTATATATATATTGGTAATTTTGGCTTTTAGATAACCATGGTCACCACATCGTTTCATTAGGATTGATATTAGACCACTGAAACATCACATGACCACAGTTTCTAATGCATACATAAACTGTCAAAACAGTAGCAATTTTCTCCATGCAATAATGCATCGGTTACTGTGACTTGCACTAGATGGCACTATTGTCTGGAGAAACTTGCTATATTTTATAGTTTCAAAATGCCTATATAAATGTTAATTTAATCTATTTTCTTTGATGCTTAAGTTTATAGCCCATTTTTTCTAGAATTTTATTTAATATAACTCTCCTACAAATAGTTTAATCACTGGCTGTATTATAAATATTAATGAGAAAGTTAAATAGTTTAAAACTTTCTTCAAGAATTGTGATACATATATACATAATCTTTAAATTTTGTTGAGTGCTTCTTGTATTATAAAGTAATAGAGGTTAATTTATATGTGTACACATTTATAAAAGCATCAAAATAACTGAATCTCAATAAAAAATAGATTTTTGAAAATAATTTATTGACAGAGAGGAAAAATTTAAAGATTTAAAAATTAAAAATTAACTGTGATAAAACACAGTTGCTGAAGCTTTAAACATAAAATTATAACAATAAAGCTGAGCGCTTTCGGGGGACTTAAGCCTCCATAATCATAGCTCAATACAAAATAAATACAAAATATAAACACTTATTCACAAGCAAAATGCGTATCTTAAATAAGATGTAAACTAAATCTAAATAAATAAATAAAATACAATATAAATAAATAAATAAATATTATAATGTCCATATTTTAGAAATATTAAAACAATAATCCTTTCTATTAATAGCATTGGGATTACCAGCTATAAAACACACTTCTTTAACCTTACGCTTTATGTCATTCTTCTCCGTACACACTAATTTTGCCTCTACTGGTTGACATAAGTGTCCAGCCTTATTTTCATGTTCCACAAACACTGAATTTCCCAAAAATTTAGATTTAGTATGATGATATAAATATTTATGCTGTGAAACTCTATTTAAAATATTGGTTTTAGTTTCACCATAATAAATAGAAACACAATCTTTATGAGGACACGAAACACTATAAACCACATGCTGAGTTAAATTAGATTCAATTTTAAATTTTGAATTGTTAATCAATCTATTCGTATTTGGAGGTGAATGAAAAATTACTTGAAAATCTGGAGATAACTTATTAATTAACTGTTTTGCAATAGAATGAATAAATGGTAAAACTATACGAGGTTTTTCAATCTTGTCAGGTTTAAACTGCAAATTATGTAAAAATTTTACAACTCTATTGTTAATAATTGAACATTTATGTCCAAGTTTGACTAAGTCCTCAATAAAACAAATAAGATTTTCTTTCCTATGTGCCTCAAATTTGCAAAGATGGTGGTTTCTATATAAAAATGAATTCAAAGATGCCAACTTGTGTACTTGAGGAGAGTACACAAGTTGGCATCTTTGAATTCATATTGTATTTTATTTATTTATTTAGATTTAGTTTACATCTTATTTAAGATATGCATTTTGCTTGTGAATAAGTGTTTATATTTTGTATTGAGCTATGATTATGGAGGCTTAAGTCCCCCAAAAGCGCTCAGCTTTATTGTTATAATTTTATGTTTAAAGCTTCAGCAACTGTGTTTTATCACAGTTAATTTTTAATTTATTGATTTTTGTTGAAGTATATACATAACATTCTTTTCATTATAGATTTAAAAAATAATATATGATAAAGAATACTAAAAGTAAACATAGAAAATTAAAGTTAGAAGATTTGCTATTTTAATATAAACCAAGCACTAATTATATATGTGTGTGTGGGAGCTGATGATCCGGACCAACTGATGAGTGCTGGTTCAGCACGAAATATGAATATTGGAAATCATTAACCTTTTTCACATGTATGTGGTCATATGTTTCGGTTGTATAAGATGGAGTGGATGATTGAAGGGAGATTGATGGTTTGGATTCAAATCCCCTTTATCTCTAACTTCTTTTCACAACACACCAGCAATCTTCCTTACTTCGTCCAGCTTGCTCACATTTAGTCTGAATCAAATTTGATACTTCAACTGTCCATCTTACATACAATATGTGCAGCCCAATTTCATTTCCGTCTCATTATTACATACTAATGCTTTTATTTTTTAAAAAAATTTTGTTTAAAAAATGGAATAGATTGTTTTTATCCACTAGTGCATTTAATTAAAAATAATATTTAGAAATACGAGCTAGTAATACTTTTAGCTCCATCTATATTTTCATAAGTAAACAAAATTGATCTCAAGAAATATATACTATATTAATTACATTGTTGCATTTCTAATTATTATTCTTTTTGTTTAATAATAAAAAATAAAAAAATGTTTAAATTCTTTTAAAAATAAAACTTTCTAATTTGATACTTCTACCAATATTTTATAAGATCTGAATAAATAAATCTTTCATTGAAACGATCTAATCCGGTGACTGACCGAAACTTATCCACTTCATGAAGTTACATTCATGGCTGTGGTATGTTTTTTGTCAGCAGGATGATTTTTAAGAAAAACATTTTCCAGAACTCAAAAGTTTTTCTTTTTTTTAAAAAAAAAACCCCAGAGAAAACAGATGTTTTAGATAAAGCCAATTAAATCAAGATGACTCAGTGCGAAGTTAATTGAAACTATTACGTTCATCGCTATAATTTGCTATTTTAAAGGGGGGGGGGCGGGGGGTTTGAGATAATTTCATGTGGTTTTAATTTAATATATACTATATTTACTATTACATTATCAATGTTTTTAAGACATACATTAATTTTGTATGCAAATATGGATCTCTGCTGCATTTACATTTATGGGTTCTACTTTGCATGCATATAGCTAGCTAGAACAGGCAAAACTCTCCATACAGTAGTGCCACTCAGTGCAAACCAAAGTAATCAGTAAACGCAAGAAGGTTTGTGCATAAAATCCTTATCTAGTGCCTATTCATCCAATATCTCCAGAGTAGTTTGTAGCTTTCGTCAGTGAGAAGCCTTGGATCTAAGAGCACTGCACCTAGATCTTAGGATTGAATGCAACCTTCCAACAGCCACCTTTTATCACTACTTAACTACAAAACTATAATCTAAAATTGAAAACATAATAGTTTCAACCCAAACTCATTAGCTTATATAGTCATATAAGTCTGAACTCAGTGCAGTGCCCATATATTTTGGTGTCTTTGGTTCTTTAATAAAGTATAGCCATCACTATCCTATTAAGCAGGATTGGTGTTAATCCACTGAACATCACATGATCACCATTTCTTAGGCTTGCTCAAGCAGTTAAAACAGGAAAAACTTTCCATACAGTAGTGCCACTCAGTGCTAGCTTGAGTAATCAATGGATGCAAAAAGGTTTGTGCATAAAATTCCTATTTAGTGCCTACTCATCCAATATCCCCAGACTAGTTTCTAGACAAGTAGGCACTAGATAGGGATTTTATACACAAGCCTTCTGGCATCCATTGATTACCCTGGCATGCACTGAGTGGCACTGCTGTATGGAAAGTTTTTCCGTTTTAATAGCTTGAGCAAGCATAAGAAATGGTGATCATGTGACATATATCTAGCTACAGGTTAGTTGTAATTGTATCCAAAACATATATGGTATATGAACCAAATGTAACAAATGGCAGAATTTAAAATAGGTACAACTTTTCATATTTGTTAGTATTTTATTTATACATAGGTAATTGAGGTAAATGAAGTTTATTTAATCAAAATGATGTACAAAAACTTGTGCTTTCTTGAAATGATTAATTGGAGAAATGATATGTAATATTCACTTATCATACAGATCTCTCATTTTCTGGGGAGGGAAGGATAGTATTCATAATATTTCTCAGAGTAAATATTTCTGCTTTAAACCAAACACAAATAGAATGATCAACAATACAAAGGACAAAATAGAACCAGATCAAGCCCCCCCAAGATGTATAGAAGATTACCTGCCCTCAAATTAGCTGTAAGGCAACATATTATGGTGAAACTCGGGCCACAGTAAACAACAGAGTAGCACAACACATATATATATATACAATAGAATGGTAAACAAAAATGAAGGCAATTCAATATTTGCAGAACAATAAAAAACATTTAATCATGAATTTGAACCTTCTAGCTCCAAAATTGTTTTCAAAAAAAGAAATAACACCAAAAGAAAAATAAAAGAAGTGTATTTCATTGTGAACAATCCAAATGCCATCAATCGAAGGGATGTCAACTTTACAATATCAAAAAAAAAATGAACAGGATAATGATTTGCATAAATTTGTATTCATTACATTTGCTATGAATAAGAAGTAGACATAGTTCAAAAGCACTAAGCTAAATGTTATTTGTAAAAAAATTTATTAACTTCACCTATATATGTTTAAAGCATATTATAAATATTAATATAAATTTATTTAATGCACATTGATTACGTAAGTAATATTTACTAAGGCAATAAACCTAAAGCATGTGCGGTTGAAAATGCGAAGGTTGTAGTTAAGACCTGTAGAGGTCCCTACCTTCACATTTTCAACTGCACATGCTTTAGGTTTATTGCCTTAGGAAATATTAATATGATATAACAGACACTGAAAAAGTCGTCTGAAAAGAGATGAAGTAATCGACTTGAGTTAAAGTCGTTTGAAAAGAGACGAAGTAAATCGACTTGAGTTAAAGTCATTTGAAAAGAGACGAAGTAATCGACTTGAGTTAAAGTCGTTTGAAAAGAGACGAAGTAATCGACTTGAGTTAAAGTCGTTTGAAAAGAGACGAAGTAATCGACTTGAGTTAAAGTCGTTTGAAAAGAGATGAAGTAATCGACTTGAGTTAAAGTCGTTTGAAAAGAGACGAAGTAATCGACTTGAGTTAAAGTCGTTTGAAAAGAGACAAAGTAATCGACTTGAGTTAAAGTCGTTTGAAAAGAGACGAAGTAATCGACTTGAGTTAAAGTCGTTTGAAAAGAGACGAAGTAATCGACTTGAGTTAAAGTCGTTTGAAAAGAGATGAAATAATTGACTTGAGAGTTAAAGATTCCTGAATTGAATTTCGATGGAAGTGCTAAGTTTTAAATACTTAGATTGCTTTTTGACCAACTTTTTTTTTTTAATCAAAAGATTAAACTTAAGAGTATTAAAAGAATCCCACAAACTCTTGCATAGGCTGTGAATTGTTTTTTATAATTCATGCATTAAACAAATAGAAATTTGGACACATTATTTATATATATACACACATAGTATATATGTCTATGCAAATTGTCATGTTTTAGAACTATGGAAAACAATTACAGAATGCATCCTGGCGAAAAGGTGAATGCAACTGCTTGCAGCACCATTTCTGAATAAATGCATGAATTACAGAGTAAAGATAGTTTAGATATTCACTATAAAAATTTTAAAGCACTAATGTATCTGGGTTAAATGTAATAGTTTCATACTTTAACCCCCTAACGGAAGCTCTGTTAAATTTTGTTTTAAATTAGCAAACCTGCTTCTGAAATATTTGAAATAAATTGAGTTTCTATATGGATGAGAAGCTACGAGTCACAATAATGTTTTCAAGTGGTTTGCAAAATTTCATGATGGAAAGGAGAATCTTTAAAATGATCTACAAAGATACAAAACATATTTCCACATATCATGTCCTAACCATGAACCAGACATGCTGTCACCTTAAGATTTCTCTTATTATCTAAACTATGTCATAACATAAGGTTATGTATTGATTCAAAGATGGCACTATAAGAAACTTGGGGGAGGGCAATGACCTTTTCATTAGGGCACTTTGTGCATATACATTTCGTTTCTGTTTCATTATAAGTAACTTATTTAACAAATATAGTGCATTCGTTTTTTAGCAGAATTAAACTTTCTATTGTCTAACCTTTAATAAATTAAAACAGGCAAAACTCACTATACGTATTGGTGATCATGTGATGTTTATTGGCTTTAATAAATTATTGGTTTTAGTATGAATTTTATTTTTGAATATATTGAAGGGTCTATTTTTTCTGCCTACCATCAGAGAAAAAAAATGAAGATACTGAAACGGTATTCTTTATCAACCATATCATTTCACCTACTATGTTTCATAGTAGTATAATTTTCCTAGTTTAAACCCCCAAGTTGGCGTATATTAATCTAAACTCTAATAACTATTCCCATAATATAAATCCTATTACTTAACTAACCTAAAGACTTAATAATAAAATCTGACTGACTTGCAAATGCCTTAGGCTATGTTTTACATTTTCAAAGAGCAATGGTTCTGGAAGACATTTGCTTCTATCGTCTTAGATGATTTCTTAAGTTGTTTTTTTTTTTTGGGGGGGGGGGGGTTCCTCTCACATATCAATGTTGCCTTTCATTAATTTATTACCATAAATGGATGAACTTTTCATACCTGTGATTGATCTCTGGAGTATAAAAATTTGTTTCTAGAATCAGAATACTAATCCAGATGTTGCTATGAAAAACAGCATGAATTCAAATTTATTTAATAAATCCTACTGTTTACATGCCTGTCATTTAATAAACACTATTGTTCCAAACAATTAATTATATAAATTAATGTCTTTGTTTATATTTATGTATCCTTTTTTTCTATCATCATTTACAGATATATACTGAATGAGTGTCTTTCTACACAACTAAAAAAAAATAAACATATCGATTTCATTGCCTTCTTGAAATATCAATATATTGTAAAAGAACTTCTTTTATATTAAAAACATTAAGTAGAGAATTACACTTTAGAATGACTTATTATGATGTTATATATAACAAATTTTAAGCAAAAATAATTATGAATCAGAAAAAGGAATTATTAATATTATCACTGCTAAATAGATACAAAAGAAGGTATAAAGAAACATGGAATTGTTTTAAGTCCATTAAAGATGAGAGACCAATATTAATAATAATACAATGAATACATTTTTTATTTAAAAAGTAGGTCACTACAAAAAAGATAAATAAAATTTATTTTAACAGATGACATAAGACTGTAACATTTAACACACAATCACAAACTTAAATCATTAATAATATCTAATGTATTATTTATCATTTTCTGCAATAGCAAACTCCATACAGTAGTGCCACCTAGTGCAAGACTTAGTAATCAATGGATGCAGGAAGATTTCTGCATAAAATCCTCATCTAGTCCCTACTTATCCAATATCCCCAGACTAATTTCTAAAACTTGTGGTTTTCATCAACAAGTAGTCTTAGATTTAGGAGCACTGCATCTAGATCTTAGGATCTAATGCAACCCTCCAACAGCCACCTTTTACCTATTTAATTAACTATAAAGGTAAGAACCACAAAAATGAAAACTTTAATGTTTTCAATACAAACTCATTCACATCTATGTCATATATATCTGAACCTAGTTCAGCATCTATACATTTTGGTATCCTTAGTGTATCAAAAAGTAGTTACCATCATCCCGTAGGCAGAAATGGTATAAAACCCCAAAATATCACATGATCAACTGTTTCCTATGCTTACACAAGCTGTTATTGGCAGTAGCAAACTGTCTATACAGTAATGCCACCCAGTGCAAGCCTTAGTAAACAATGGATATAAAACATTAATGTCTTCATTTCAAGCTCCGAGCTTTATATTTATCTTAATAGATATAAGGTGGCTGATGGAGGATTGCATTAGATCCTTAGATCTAGGTGCAGTGCTTTCCGGTCCAAAGCTCCTGAACTGATGAAAGCCATAAACTAGAAACTAGTATGGGGATATTAGATGAGTAGGCATGAGATGGATATTTTTATGTCCAAATCTTCCTGAATCCATTGATTGCTAAGGCTTACACTGGGTGGCACTACTGTATGGGTGAGAAAGATAATGCAGTATGCAAAAGATTTGGATAAAGAATTTATATCGGTATATTTGTACAAAAGATGGGATGATTGTGTTAAGAGGATTGTTGAGTGTTATGGTAGTAAGGAATGGGATAAAAGAATAGATTTATTAATAAAGAATAGGGAGTTAGAGAGATGGAGAACTAGTATGGAGAGTAAAAAGAGTTTATATATATATATATATATAAATAAACAGAATATTAGGTGTGAGTTAATATATGATAATAGTAAGGAAAGTAGTTTATTATTTAAGGCTCGAATGGGATCTTTAGCTACAAGAGAATATACATGTAAATGGAAAAATATGGGTGATTTATTTTGTAAGTTATGTAAGGAAGGAATAGAAAATATTAGGCATTTGTTAATTGAATGTAAATGTTTGAAAACAGAAAGGGTACATATAATGAAGTTATGGAAGAATAAATATGAAAAAAGTGATTATAAAGAAAGTGAATTATTGGTTTTTATGCTGGGTTTGGGAAAAGATAAGGGGGAATTAGATATTAAGGCTATAGAGTTGACAAAGATTATGTTGTGGAAATGAGATGGAGCAGAATATGGGAAAACTTAGAGTGAGGAATGGAAAATTAAGTGGCTAACGGGTTTATCTTGGCATAATTGTTCAGATATTCTTGACTTCATTTAAGGAGAAGCCACAGTACATCACATCACATATTGCTAATAACAGCTTGTGTAAGCATAGGAAATGGTGATCATGTGATGTTTGGTGGCTTTATTATTTTCTGCTTTAAATGTTTAATCAAATATATTAATAGCATTGCAATGCAGTTTCTTCATGCTCACTTCAGAAGTTCTTCAGATTTGCTCATATAAAAGAATTTGAGTTGTAGGAATAAGAGGGATTCTTTTTATTCCTGCATAAATGCTATATCTCGGATTGAAGAAGAGAGTATTCATTTATTTAACACCCTCAAAGGCGCGTGCTCAATTAGCTTGAAAGGCTGATATTGGAATGAAATTATCCTGAATAAGAAAATATGTGGAGTTTATTAATACAAATATTATTTTTTTCATAGCTATCATACCATATCTTGCATCCTAATTTCTAAGCCCCTATTCTTTAAGGATCATGTTTTGTGTGTTTTTTAGTAGCATCTTATTTTAACCACTCTTTTCACAGAAGAAATAATAAAAGAGAAAATTTAAATAATACTGTTTGAATATGTAAAGTAGATAAAACTAACCCTATTAATAAGATATTACAGTTGCAAATATGTGGAGGGGGGGGCATATATTTTTTTCATTCTATTGTAAGGTGAATGTAGATAATAGTGTTGAGTGAAATTCCTAGGTTAGATTCTGGTTTATTAGTCTTCTTCAATAAAGAACAGGCTTTGCATCCAGAAATCCCACAGCCATTACTTATTTTATACTATCTAAGAGTCGAAAACACAAAATAATTTGAATCCTTCTTACACTAGATGGCTCTGGAGATTTTGAAAACTCCTTTGTTTCAAATGTAATATTGAAACATAACAAATCATCAAATTATCAATTTAAAACAATATATTACTAAAGCAGATCTCCACTCCAGTGCCATCTACAATGGAGAACTGCTTTTGTATGAGCACAGTTTTAAATTGATAGTTTATTTGTTGTCATTAAAATTATAAGCCAGAGGATTAAAACACCTACCATTAATAAAAAACTCAAGGTATTAAAATATATAGTTACTGAACTAGTTTTAGATCTATATAATTGTTCAAGTAGATTGACTTGGGTTTAAAATTTTAGGCTGATTTGAAGTCTAAGTTCTTAATAAAATGGGGTTAAATAGTTATTGAATGTTTTTTTTTTTTTTTTTGCATTTCTTCCAATTATGAATTCCAGACCTTAATGATAAAAGCAAAAGCCAAAAACTGATCTAAAGATTCAGATTAAAATACTAAGAATAGGATTTTATGTGCATCAGATTACTCAAGCTTATACCAGATGGCACTAAAGTTGAGATACTGAAGCATAATTGAGATTTTAAGTTATATTTGAGAGATAGTGTCTAACTTTCTATTGTTAAATAAAACTTTTTGGCAAATTTTTGACCAAAAAATGGCTTACTTACCATTATTGTTTGTAATATATTTAAATATTTTTATTTCAATGCTTATATTACATGTATTTGTGGATGACCTTGTAATTTTGGCATTTAAGATATCTAGAGATTATTTAAAAAATTAGTGTTATGCATGATTGGTCAAATGTCGGAAATTGGTTGAAATCAAATAATTTTACTGTTAGTGTAAATAAAATGAAAGTAATAATGCTAAGTTTTGTATTGACATTGGGAATCATTTTCAATTAATCCGTGTCAATATTATAACAATTGTGTCTGTAAGAACAGTGAATTCATTAAGGAATATATCTCAGAGTACCAATAGATTCATATTAATCATGAATTAATCATATCAATAACTTTATAGCAATTATGTAGATTAAATTATCTATTATCATTTATCTATACTTTTTCCTAATACTCATTTCCAAATCTTGTTATCAAGGTTATCCTATACACTTAATGATATGGGCAGGTCAAATAGAAATGTGCTCTCTCCACTTTACACTGTGCAGTATATTGGGCAAAAGGCAATTAGATTTAATGACAGATTTTTTTTTTAATCTGGCTCTTACATTAAATCACCTTTGTCAATCCAGAAGTGTACTAGAAACTTAAGTTGATCATCTCTGTCAATGCAAACAAGACAATATATCAAACTTATAAAAACTTCATCTGCTAAGACAGAGAGTATATCTCAGCTGTTATTTATTCAAAGAAATGGTAAGACAGTTGGGTTGACCATCTTATTTCTATCTATTTCTGGTTTTAAAAGGTACTTAAAGAACTTAATTTTATTAAGAAAGTGATGATATATTATTAGTTTCATTGTAATTATTACTTTTGTTATTATTAATTTAATTTCTATAATTATTATTAATTTTTAAATATCAGCCATGCAACTTCATGTAAACATTTTTGTGTAGGTTTTATATTTCACCATAAAAATTATAACCATTTTCTCTATTTGTGATTAAAAAAATATTTATATTTATTTCTAAATCAAAAATAGTATCATCTTGTACTTTCAAATACAGTGTAAAAAGTTATTAGATATTTTTAATAATTCAAAGGGCTCATTTAATGCTTATAATATAATTCTAATAATGGGAAAGTATCTAGATATATTTAGCTTTGTAGTCTGCCATTAATCCATTATAATATATAGCCAAGGAAGATTTATGATATTTTTTCAAGAGCTATCCAAATGATTAAAATATATTCGAATGTGTGTGGATATAACTATCAATTTTGTCTACCATTACTGATCCATTGCAGGATGAAGCCCCCCTTCCCCAATTTAATCCAGCTCTGATCCCTGGCCTCTCTTCTCCATATCATATCACCAAACTTCAAAAATTCATCTATCCATCTCACATGTGGTCTCTTTCTAGATCTTTCAAAATCTCTTTGAATCTAATTTAATATTTCAATAGTTCACCTATTATCATCTCTTCCAACAATATGTTTAGCCCATCTCCATTTCAGTCTCTCAATTCTTCTAATATAGTCATTGATGTTCCCATCCATGTATTTAATTTTCACTCACTTCTTGTTACTCATACATAATATACATCTCTCCATTCATCATCATTTGGTCTGAAGCACTGTATTGTTCTTCTGTTCAGTATTTAAGTTCCATATCCATAAGTAAAAACTACTAAAATATTTAATAATTATTTATTAAAAACATTCCATTTTAAACTCATAAGCATATTTCCTTTTAATATTAAGTTATTTCTCCCTAAAGCAATCTTTAGCAACTTAGAATTTATTAGAGATTAAAGTTTTTCTGCTTCTGAAGACATTTTTCATCTCACTTAATATCTAATGAGTTTCTTTAAAGGGACTAACTTCTGAACATCACATGATCACCATTTCTTATGCTTGCTCATAAGCCAGAAACTACTCTGGGGATATTGGATGACTCTGGGGATATTGGATGAGTAGGCATTAGGCAGAGATTTTATGCACAAGTCTTCTGGCTTGCACTGAGTGGCACTACTCAATGGAGAGTTTTGCCTGTTTAAGGAACTAACTTCTACATTTTATTCTTATTCACCAAAATGTTCTATTAACCATGAATTTCAATGATTCTACCCAAATATATCTGATTATGCTATAGGATTTGAGATAAAGAAAATTTTACATCAATAATCATGATGCATGAAGTAGGGAAATTTTAAATTATCCAACTATAGTTATAACATAAGTATTGCCACTTATGAATTCTGAAAAGAAATATTATTATGAAAAATATTAGTAGCACATTCAAATCCACTCCTTTCAATGTTTCTTTTCCTTTCACATATTTCCCCCATCAGATATTAAAAGTTGCATTTAATTAAGTAGAGTTGATTTACAATTACTCAAGATGTATAGTTTCACCAACTAAGACTTCTGGATGCTCATACAAGAATGCTTTAAAACATCTAAGAAATTGTGGCATTAAAAATGGCTTCTTATGAATCCTCAAACAAATTCCTCAGATCCAATAATAAAACCATTAGGATATGATCTTCCTAGATGCTGATGTTATATCAGTCAACAGATTATAACACTCATTAATATTGAGTCTGTCTGTGTTCATTAATATTGAGTCTATCTGTATCTGAAACAGAATCTTTAATAGGTTCTGATTTGTGTAATTATGACAAAACATTAGCCATAAGGTGCTATACTTAATACTCATCAAATCTGTGCATGCAAGGGCAGGAGTGATCAATGTAATAAAGCAACTGGAAAAGCTTCAAAATCTTTTCAGTTTCTTTCATAATGTTTATTAATAATTAATATATAAAATTAAATACTGTCTAACACTATGCTACTAATAATAAAATAGAAAATCATATGGCCTTAAAATACAATCAAAATTTATATAAAAGTTCTCTCAGGCTATGGTTTTGTCTATTGCCAACTAGCCCTTGTCAGGCGAAAATCAATTAGATAGCAACCACTTATATATAAAACAGTCATATCATCAATTCATCCATTTTTCCATTCCACTCTTAACATTTCCCAGCTCTTCAATTCCATGTAACTCTTCTCATCTCTTATATCATCCAACATGTCAATGTATTTGTCCTCTCTGCTTGCTTCCACTCACTCTTCCCTTCAAAACATCTTTCATTAAACTATACTTTCTTTTTAATTTATGCCCCATCCAGTTTCTCTTTTTAATTTCTCCAATTTACCCATACATCCACCTTTAATATCAAAGGAAGTTTTTATGAGATTGATGTCGTCAGATTCGAGATTTATTGTCAGAGTTTTTTCGACTTCTTTTCTAATGATAAATCTTCAATCTGATGACATCAATCTCATGAAAACTTCCTTTGATATTAATTAAAGGTTGGTAGCTTTTGAAATGATTCATGGGAAGACTATTTCTGTTATATATATATATATGTTGTTGGTATTTAGTTGATTTTCATTTGAGATCTATTTGTTAATAGAAGAAACCATTGCCGGAGAGAATTTTAATATAATTTTGTTTTTTAACTAGTATTGTAATGTTATATGATTCTCTATTTTATCCAAATATATATCCATGCAGTAAATAAATAATCTGCAAGGTAATTAATGAATTGTTTTACTATTTGTTTTTATCTCCTATAAAGCATACTAAAAAGTTTGTTAAAGATTAATGTCGGTATAGGATTGTCTTTAAAAAACAAGTTGTATTTTTAAAAAGCTTATTGTACTTTTGTGATTCTCTATTGATGGGTTGGGTCTTTAAAACAAATTGGATTTTTAAAAAGCTATTGTATATTCCACGTCTCTCTATAAATCGAAATTCCATATCTTTTTCTACGATAAAAATTAAATTCCATATCTTTACATTTCTTTTAATATATAGTTCGAGACGATTATCCCAAAGGCATGGCAGTAATCTTTTATTAGATAGGGAAAGGCTAATTGACTAATCTTGCAAGAATTCTGTTATGGCTTTGATGTATATCTTAATTGATCAGCTCATATTGCCTTAAATAAACTAAGTCTTTCAATAAAATAAACTCACATAAATTAAAATGCTAAAATAAACAATTAATAACATACAAAATAAATATTATAAAAAAAATAAATTGGAACATGATTATTAACACACTATATAGATATAAACCTGGCGAACAACCACGCCTATAAAAAAAAAAATCTCTACAGACTAAAATAATGAATTATAGAACTAAATTCATATCCACAGACTTCTTTTATTAGAATTTAATCATAAATCTAAAAAAAAAAATACGTTTGTACTAAAACTAATGTTTACTTAATCAAAAAATTATATAATCGAAGTAGTTTCCGTAGACTCTAATAGTAAACGTAAAGTGGAAAGAGTAATGTTCCAAACTTGATTTTCCTTTTTTTTTTTAATGGGTGTAAGAGGGTTATCATGAAACTAGACTATAATTTTTTCAAATATTACATATATTTTTCACGATCGATTTAGCTTAATCATGGCTATGATTCACAGGTTAAGATAATAATAACAGGTTGCCTATTATGCAAATTTAAGATAAATTTGAATTGCTAATATTTAAAAAAAAAAAAAGACTTTAATCAAGTATCAAAGGTAAACTATAAAGCAAATAATATTTTTAAATTTGCGTAAACATTTGATAACTAGTAACTAAGTTTTTTAAAAAAAAAAACATAAAAGGAATCTATAAACAATTTACAATAGTAATATTTTGAAAGGGAAATAAAAAGATGTTTACTATCGCTAAATTTTAAGAATCGATGAATAAATTTACAAAAAAAAAATCATCTATACATTTTTCAGACACTTTTAAAATATCGATATTTTATTTTATAACTGTATTATTTAAAAAATGGGTACTTAATAAATCAAATTTAAAAAAAGATTTAATTAAAAAACAACAACAATAGCAAGAGTTACTTACCGGCTAGATGAGGGATTGTCAACTCTATTTACTGCTTTGTAATTTATTTATTTACCCCCTATCGGCACATTTGCAAAGTAATAAGGAAATGTTTTAATTTTTCTGACGGTAGTGTTATAACTTCATAATATTAAAATTTTCCGATTAAAGTTTTATTCAACCACGAATTATCGAAATAATAATAAATTTTGGTTTTTTTAATTATGGCTTCTGCTTATATTTATTTTCCCGGGCATGACATCATCGATCTTCACCAAGTGCTATTTCATAAATACTTCAATCTGGTTATCTGATATTTCACTGTTTAAAATTAATAACTCGCAAATAACTTTGCGATTTAATATTGTAAAGAACTCGTTAATCTTATTAAATCCATAATGAACTTTTCTACATAAAGTGCATCAAATTTCACTTAACTTTTTTGATTGACAAACCTCTACTTTAAAAAACAAACAAATTGGTATTCCAAGAAAAAAAATCAGATCTAGTTTCATTAAAATAAATCAACATCAAATTAACTTTCAGGCTACAGACGTTGAAAGTTTAATGACTCACTTTAAAAAGTAAAATAAATAAATTTAAAAAGTTTTCAATAATAATGAATAGCAGCTTAAGGGAATTTTAATACAGTAATAACAAGACTTTGGCAAAGTTATATACCAAATATCTAAATGATAAAGATGTATCAGATGATTGGAAGAATGCAGTATTAATATTTTAAAAAGATAAAGAAAATATTAGAAATTACAAACCTATCAGTTTTATACAAAATTTTTACCAAATAATTATAACTCGTATTTACAGAGAACATTGGATTTCAGCCAACCAAAAGAACAAGCTGGATTTAAAAGTAGATTTAGTACAGTAGATCATATGCAAGTACTAAGGGAAGTTATAGAAAGGGCCAATGAATATGAGTTGCCATTATGGTTTGGATTTGTAGATTATGAAAAAGGCAATTGATTCTATAAGCATTTCTTCAGTGATTAAAATTAGATTACATAATGACACTAATAAATTAACATTGGGAAGGGTGTAATACAGGGGGACTCCACATCTCCAAAACTTTTTATAATAGTGCTGCAAGAAATACTTTGTGGATTAAAATGAGGATTTAAAGAAAATGGAGATTATTTAAATCATTTAAATTTTTCAGATAATGTAGTTATTTTTGCAAATAATGCTTTAAATCTTCAGGAAATGTAGAACGAGTTATAAGCCAATAAACATCACGATTATTTCTTATGCTTGCTTATAACTGTTATTAAAACAGGTAAAACTCTCCATACGTATTGCCACTCAGTACAAGCCACAGTAATCAATGGATGCCAGAAGGCTAGTGCATAAAATCCCCATCTAGTGCCTACTCATCCAATATCCTCAGACTGTCTAGGCTCCTCACTGACAAAGGTCACAAGCCAGAAAACAGTCTGGGGATATTGGATGAGTAGGCACTAGATGGGGATTTTATGCACTAGCCTTCTGTCATCCATTGATTATTCTGGCTTGCACTGAGTGACAATACATATGGAGAGTTTTGCCTGTTTTAGAAAGTTATCAGATGAAAATAGGACTAAAAAGATGAAAATAAAGATTATGATGGGTTAGAAGTTAACAGCTACATATATCTTGGTCAGATTATTACTGCAGGTGGAAACATGATGGATGAAATTAATCATAGAATTAAACATGGTTGGAGTGCTTTTGGTAGAAGTAACTTAATATTAAAAGGAAATATGTTTATGTATTAGAAAATGATTTTTAATAAATGTTTTACCAGTTCTTATTTATGAATCAGAGACTTGGACACTTAATAGAAGAACAATACAGACTTTGGGCCACTCAAAGAAGTATGGAGGTATGCATGTTGCAAGTAACAAGAAGAGATCAAAAACACAATACACGAATAAGAGAACAACCTGGTGTTACTGTCATCATTGAAAAAATTTGAAGTGGAATTGGGTTGGACATATTGCTAGAAGTGATAATAAACAATTAAACTGGATTCCAAGAGAATATAAAAGACCCAGAATGAGACCACCTGAGATGGATGAAATAGTGTTTAGGGATGATGTGACAAGAGGCTAGAGATCAGAGATGGAGTGAACTTGGAGATACCATCCTGCAGTGGATTGATAATGGTCGACGATGATGAATAATAGACATAATTTATTAAGTTGCTGAGGCAAAAAGCCAGTGACTAAAGTGAAATTTGTTGCAAGAGACTATTATCTAATTTTTGAGTAAATTCATTTCATGATTGATTAAACTACCAAGATAAAAACTTTAGTTCAAATGTTATGTATGTTTGTGTGTGATCACATCTAAGTGTTATGTAGTTTTGTGTGTAATTACATCTAAGTGTTCAAAGCCTGGTCTAAAAGTTCTAGTTAGATGAAAGTTCACATTTTAAATATATCAATACTCTCAAACATATTTTTATGATATGTATAAATAAATCTTTCTTTTTTGCTATCAAATACAATGTGACATTGTAATTATTACAAAAATATTTGAAGAATTCTGGCAAATGAAGCATATAAAAAGAAAAATTGGGTTTCATAAAATTGAATTTTTACAAATTAAATTAGAGAAGGGACATAGAACAATAAATTAATAACAAACTAAGTTATGGCTGAAGTAGAAAAGGCTAAAACTAAGGCTTACATTTTAGAAATGGATAAGAAATATGAAGGCAATCTACACCAAAGGTTGTATTTCTTTCCCTACAAGATATCCTGAACTCATCTAATAAAACAATTGTTTTGAACATCATCTAAATGAAGATACTGCAGAATGATGACTGTATTAGTACACCTTTGCAGTTTTGTGTCATTTAACATTGTTCATACTTTTTCAAAAAGTTTGTTAGATCAATAGTTTGTCATATTTCACAATTTAGCAAAATATTTTGTGTTTATACAAGATGGAGCAATTTTAAAATGATTGGATTGTGGGTTTTAAAAAGTTTAAATTAAGCTTGCAAGTAACACAATAAACTGCATGTTTCTTTTTATCATATCATTCATATATGTGTTAGAATCAAGACTATGTCCTTAATGTCTAACCAATAAAAAGAATGTACTGGATTTAAAAGCTGTTTCAGCATGTAGATTACATCCAAGTATTGAAGGAAGTTATAGAAAGGACCTGAATATAATTTACCATTATATTTTGGTTTATGAAAAGGCATTTTATAAATATTTACATGATTATTGAAACTTTGGATCATCAAGATATATTTTGAATATTTATTAAACTGTAATAGCAGTCATAAATATTTTGTGAACTAAAATGGGATGTGAATAAAAGTAAATGGAGATTATCAAGTCATATTGATTTTATAATGTAGTTGTTTTTGTAAATGTTTTAGAGCAGTGGTTCTCATTGTATGTTATACATATCACTGGAGTAGTGATGGATTTATAGATGGCATGCATAAGATAAACTATTTTTGAAAAATTATATTTTAAACAATTGATTCAAATAAAATTATTTTTAAAAAAAATTAAAAACTATATCTCCATTATATCAATTAGTCTTTATTATAGACAAAAATATCCAGACGTATTGCAGGTGAGCCCAATTTATATTTAAAATTAAGTATCATAGATATTAAAAAATTCCTTTTACAAAACAAGCTCAAGGTTCTTATTAATTTTAATTGAAACATTTTTTTATAGTACCGTTACAAGATATTTTGTTCTAAATAAATGTTATGCATTATTTATTCTGTATATTGTTAAGTTAGTCCAATTCTTTGAATTTATATAGAATCCCTAGAACGTAATTTTATTTCCATTATAAAATACTAGATGGTGTTCTATCTGCAATAATCGATTAACGTTAAAATAGATGCTTAACATTTAAAAATACAAAATCAAATGCTAAAAAAAGGTTTTTTATATGTAATTATTAATATATTTATATAGCTATTGCATATAATTTTTTTTATTTATTAAATAAATATTTAACTTTTCTTATGATAATTATGCTTTGGTTACCAAAAAACTAAAATATTAGCATTTATTTTGTTACAGAAATTTTTTTTAAACTATTGAAGTTAAATCACTAAACATCACATGATCACCATTTCCTATGCTCACACAAGCTGCTAAAACAATGCGATGTATTGTGACTTCTCCTTAAACGGAGCCAGGAATCTCTCAGCAACTATGCTCAGAGAAACCTGTTAGCCACTTTCCTTTCCCATCCTAAGTTTTCGCATAATCTGCTCCATCCCATTTCCACAACATAATCTGTCAATTCTATGGTTTTTATATCTAAATCCCCTTATCTTTTCCCAAACCCAGCATAAAAACCAATAACACACTTTCTGTATAATCACTTTCATGTTTATTCTTCCATTATTTGCACCCTTTCTGCTTTCAAGCATTTGCATTCAATTAACAAATGCCTAATACTTTCTGTGCCTTCCTTACACAATTTGCAGATTAAATCACCCATATTTTTCCATTTACATGTATATTCTCTTGTTGCTAAAGATCCTGTTTGAGCTTTAAACAATAAACTACTTTCCTTGCTATTATTATAAATTAACTCACACTAATGTTGTTTACTTCTATATATATTTAATTTTTTTTTACTCTCCATCTCTCTTAACTCCCTATTTTTTATTAATGCATCTATTTTTTATCCCATTCCTTACCACTATAACACTCAACAATCCTCCTAACACAATCATCCCACCTTTTGTACAAGTATACTGATATAAATTCTTTATCCAAATCTTTTGTATACTGCATTACTTTTCTCACCCATTTTGTTGCCTGCCCTTTACTTGTAACGCAATTAAATACTAGTTTAGCTATTCTTTTATTACCCATAAATTGCAACCTACCAAACATTTTCATTTTACTTTTTGCATGACTCAAATAAAAACTTGACCATCCCATTTCTCCTTGAATTGCCTCCCTTGCTGTCCACACATCTGCATCCAATGTATGTCTTCCTACTTCCCTTTTCTAAGTAATCTAATACGCCTTTACTAACACATCATTACAATATGTTGGTCCTGCTACTGCAACTCCCGCCCATACAATTCTAGCTATATCTTATTTATTATATGAAAACAGTTAAATTTCTTTATCCCTTTCTTTTCTTTGCTTCAATTATCAATTTTTCTCCCATTCATCCAAGCAATTTTTCTGATTCCCAAATAACTATAACTATTCACAACACTTAACTTTATATACCCCAATAAAAATTCTACATCTCTTTCACCAATATTAACCATCATTATATTTGATTTTTCTTCACTAAATTTAATCATCTCTTTACCCATCTTTACATCTTCAGCATAACTCTCCATATAGTAGTGTCACCTAGTGCAAGCCATACGAATCAATGGATGCAAGAAAACTCCTCACTGATATTGGATGAATAGGCAGTAGAGATTTTATGCATAAACCTTCTTGCATCCATTGTTTACTATGGCTTGCATTACTGCAAGAATGGAGGTATGAATAAATTTTGGTGTTCTTTGGGTGGTATGTGGAATTCAAGATTGAGGGCCACTGTTTTAGAGCTTCCAGAAATCCCGAGTTATCAGATGAAAATAAAACAGTAGAACTAAAGATAAATCTTACAAAGATGAAAGAAATATTCAATGAATTTTCTCAGAAGAAAATGATTAATAATCATCAATTAATAAAAATACTATCACGACTTTGGCCTATTTATTACTTGAAACTAGTATAAGGATATCAGATAAGAGCACCAGGTAAAAATTTATTAAGCACCATTGTCTGGTACCTATTAGTTACTAAAACTTATACTAAGTAGCATATAAGTGGTGAAACATAGAAGTATGCTATAAATACTTTCGTCAGAGGAAACATCAGTGAGTCGGGGATATTAGATAGCATAGGGATTTTATTAAGCATTATCATCTGACATCCCTTAGTCACCAAAGCTTAAAGTAAATGGTGTACAAAAAAAATGTTGCAAAGGCAGCAATATGTAAGCTGGAGTCGTGATGTCAAAGTATTTGTGGTTATTAACTTCTAATGCATTAAAAACGGGAAGTTTTTTATTGTGTTTGCCTGTTCTTACTTATGGATCGGAGACAGAAAGAACAATAGACTTCAATCCATTCAACAAATTATGGAAAGGAGCATCAAGGTACTGAAAATGGAATACATAGGTGAGCAAATAAATAACAGACATTATTGAAAGAATTGGAACTGGGGGGGTGGGGGGATATTGCTAGAATACCAGATGGAGAGTTGCAGGAGTTTTAAATTAATCTCAAGAGATTGTAAGAGACCTAATAGAATGAACTGAGAAGTTTGCTACTGAGATATAGAGGCTAGGTATCAGAAAAACTAAACATTCTGCAGTGGATCAATAATGGGTGAAAATGACTTTAATTTGGCCATCTTTGCAAGACTAAATGATATCAAAAATAAATTCAAACTAATTACAATCTATTGGAAAGCATCAGGTAGATTTTACAAGTCATATTGATTATTGGACCATATTTGTAACTTATATAGACATAAAATATTTAACATTTTATATCCTCTTGGTAGCAAAATAAACAAACTAAATTTTTTACCTAAGACATGAAAGTTGGAAATTTACTTAAGAATTACTAGTTTGAAATATTTTTTATATTAGCAGTTTGCCATCTATCACTAATTCGTAAATAGGTAATTTAACTAAAGAATAAAACAGAAAAAGAAACATTTGCATCTGAAAATTGGAGTTTGATAATGATTTCTATATAACTATTTCTCCTTAGAAGGCTGTTGAATGGATCTTTGCTTAATAGTAGGTTATTTTATCATTGTACTTAAATACAAAATTTATAAGCATTTTTTTAGTTAATTAACTTTAATAAATTAATCGTGTAAAGTTATTTTCAAATTATTAGCTACAAAAAGCAAAAAAGTACTTAAACTTTATACTAATAAAAGAAGAGATAGAAAAATAAAAGCAATACTAATTAAGAGGATAAGGCCTAGTTTAAATAGGGATGGGGGACTAAGAATGTTGTGTTGGTAAGTTTAGTATTGGATTTATAAGCTTATTAGTAATTAAAAATGTGTATATATATATGTTATAGGAGTATATAAATATGTATATAGGTAGCGAATATTGAATATAAAATTAAATATGGTTTGGAAAAGATATTGGTGTTAGCATGTTTATTGTGATTGATTAATAATAATGGTAATAAAAAAAATAGGTTAAAAGTTGTGGATATACATAAGACTTGTAAAGATTGTTAATATAGGTTAAAAAATAGTTATAAGTTTTATAAAATTGATAACAGAGGGAGTTGATAGTAATAATAAATAATAAGAGTAATGTTTATAAAATTTTGTAAATTTGTTATAGAAATTTTTAAAAACTAAAAGTAATAATAAAAGTTTTAAAGGTAATAAAAAGGGTCTATTGGATAGGTTTGTTATAGATATGGAAGTAAAAAGGTATTATGTATTAGATAATAATTAAACAAGATAGATAATAAAATGAAAACAGTAAAAATAGGTTTTAAAGGTAATATAAAATGGGGCATTAGATGTGTTTTGTAGTTATATATGTAATTTATAATTGAGTATTTATGTGGGTGGATATGTATAGGATTGGTATATGTATGTATATGTGTTATGAGTATAGGTATATATATGAGTATGTTTTAAGAGATATAATTATATCTTTGGATATATATATGTGTGGATGTATAAATGTAGGTAGGGATTTGTTAATTTTGTAATCTTTTATTTTTGATATAGTTTTACATATTATTTTTATTTATATGTGTAGAGGTAATGTGAAGATGTATATATATGTAGGAAATATAGATGTTTGATATGTATATTTATATGTGAAATAATGGTTAAGTAGTTATTTTATAATATTGGAATATGGTTAATGATTATAATTGGGAAGTTGGAAGGTTAAAATGGAATTATAAGTTTTATAATATTGATAACAGAGGGAGCTGTTTTAAATGAATAAACAAGATAGAAAATTTTGAAATAACGGTCATTTTAATTAAAGTTAAAACTGTAAGGAAGATAGAGGTAATAATGTTAAAAAATATTTAGTGATATAGAGATAAAAGTTATAAAAAGTAAAATTAAAGATAGTAAACTAAAAGATGTTATATATTACATAATTATAAAAATAATAATAATAAAATAGTATTAAATATTATAAAACAATATTTAAAGGGTTGATTTAAAAATAAAAATGGAATTGTTTAAAAAGGTAAAAAAAAATTTTTTTAAAAAAATGGTGAATTGGATGTTTTGTATTTTATATATGTGTAGGTAGAATATACATATAGATGTGTATTAGTAAAGATATGAGGATTGTATATATGTCTATAGGTGTATGTATATCTGTATATAGATGTGTTTAAAAGAGGTATGTCTAGGTATTGGATATGCATATATAGATATGGATTATATATCTAGGGTGATATAGATTTGTGTATATATATATGAAGAAAATGTATATATTTTGATATATGTGTGTAAAATGATGGAGATATATATATATTTGATTTATATATATATGTGAAATGATAATTATGTATTATTCAAATCTTGTAGCTCTGATGAAGACTGCTGGACAGTCGAAACTGTAAGAAAATAAATAAGTTTAAGAAAATTACTTGCATTAAAGTGTATATGAATGAAGTATTATAAGTAATAAACTTTGTTTACTCATCTGATGTTCTTAATAACACATTTTATTCTTCAATTTACATTTTATTTCTTGTAATTCCTAGATCATTCTGCTCTTTGGTGACTTTTATTCTTTTTTTTGTTTCACAATCTTATTGTGTCCAACTTTTCCCATTCTTTTACATATCTCAAATTTTAAGCATTAACAGAAAAAAAAATTGTAAACTAATAAAATTTTGATTAAAATTATACTTTTCAGACATTTCATCTCAATTTTACATACCTAAATCTTGCTGTTAAATGTTTTCCACATACATATATGTTGGAATATTCTATATTCAATACCATTTTATATAAAATCAGTTTAGAACTTGTTTTTCTTCACTAGCACCAATTTTAACCATTTTTTGTAAAAACTAGTTCCATACTATTCTTCAAGATTATCACATTTTTAATTTTTCAATCATCGTTCATTTTATATATATCAAATAAACACATGATCAAACATTTACAGCTTTGTTTGCATAAGTATTTTCACTAATACACTTTTTAGATTGTACTATTCTTCAACATATTAAGCCAATTTTTAATAAATTTTTGTAGCATCATTTTTCAAATAGACTTCACACCGAATCTGTTTTAAATTTATAAGACTAGTAAATATCTGTTTCAGCAGATTGTTAAATGTGTCTTTGCTTTTCCAAATACTGTCCATGGTCAAAAGATGCTGTTTTTAATTTCACTTTGATAGTTGAATGCTAGTGATTTTATTTCAAAAACTTAAAATTGTGCATTGCATTTTTTCTAAACATCATTCTTTTTTTTGATATGTTAACACACTATCCATATTTCTTTTCATTATTTACTATCTCGTTTTGATGTCAATCATATAATATTTCTTGAATTTTCCTTTGTATTACTTATTGACATATTTCACAAGACTGAATCACATTTGTACCTTTTACACTTTCAAACTAATCTTAATTTCTCCAATCTAGTATTATCTTATGTTAAAGGTTTAATTTATTATTACCTATTCTATGATTAGTGCTTTCAGTATCATCTCAATGCTATTAAAATCTTTTTAAATATCACCAAAACATACTTTTTTTTTTTTCTGGGGCACTCCTTTTCTAAATCCAATTTATTCATCTAACTAGCGTTCTTTTATTTGACTTAGGACTTTATTAGTCCAATGATTCTTGAGATTTAAGATTAGTATTAGAACAATTTGGTCCGTGTTTTAGACATTGTTTACGCCATCTCACCAGACTTTATGCAATTCTCACTAGAAAAAACATTTTCATGTCTTCCTAATTATGACGTAACATTTACATAATTCGTTGGCCATACTTTTCGATAAGCGCAGACTTTCCAACTATTTTTATATATCGTTTACTGATTTTCTGAAAATTACCTTTCAGCTTTTGTTTTCTTTGCTAATTTGTGTTTTTGGTTTGCTTAATTTTTTTCTTTCCTTTAATTTGAATAACAGTTTCCTCCAATTATTGAATTAATTGTGCTGCTTTATGCAGATATTTTTCTATTATTTTATTCTCTGGCAGCTTGGCTAAATATCTTTGTTTTTGAAAGTTAGATTTCATTTTTTAAATTTGAGTAATCTATAAGTATTTGTCCTCTGGGGAATACAGCATTATATGAATCTACCTATTAATATTTTTTATTCATAAATCATATTTTAAAACAAATTCTTAAGTGTATTATGTATTTTGTGCATGCTATTTAAAAATATCAAAAACATTTATATACTAAATCTATAATTATAGATATCATTAATTTCAAACACAATTGTAGATATTGGGGGGGGGGGCATTTTCCAACTAATTTAAGTGATCCTAGTACTTTTTAATCAGTATCTTTTCATAATTAACATTCAATAAAAACACAAATTTATAAAGAATAACACATGTATTTGATTTTTAGTAATATTTTATGCTTATGTCTAAAATAAAATATACTAATTTCTAACTTAATAAAAAAAAAATGATTTAATAAATTCTGACTAAAAATTATGGCATTAAATTGTTCATATAATATTTTATTCAAAAATGTTGATTTGTAAGATAACATAATTTATTCTCATCTAGCTTCATATTAACATCATGCTCTTAAACAATTCCATTATATTTTAACTTTAATAATTATAAAATGGAATAACAAACTATTTTTGAATTTAAAAAATATGTTAAATAAAATTATGGGCCTAAGTTCTTTAAGTATATGCTTCTCTCACAAATAGTGATACCATATTATAAAACAACATTATTTTTACAATCGATACAAAGACACTAATTTGGTATCATTATCTTTTTTTTTTCTTATATGTCAAAGCATTGAACGGGAAGTGAACCTGGGCCAGCTGCTTGGAAGGCAGCTATGCTAACCACTAGGCCACCAACAAGATATCCAAACACAGACCATTATTGAACAATTAGCTTCTTTGGCTATTTAAAAGTTTTAAGCCTCTTGTGATATAAAAAAGTTTCATTTGACCTGGATTTGAATCCCAGATCATGGCAATCATATATACTAACCCACAGCATACACACTTGTAGTCCTACTTTTCTACGATTATATGCCTTTTAACCAGATTAGACTAATTGATTTGGTGGTATTTAAATAAAGGTGCCCTTTTAAAAAATATAATAAAATTACAATTGAATCTTATATTAATTTTACCTAATATCTATGAAACCATTCAAAATATTTGCATAAGTTTGAAAATTGTTTCTATCTATAAATAATACAATTGCTTTTCAAGTTTGGTTTTATCAGATTAAATTATATATATTTGTGTGTAAGCACATACAAATAAATTTGTTAAATAGGTGCTTCGTAGAGCTTTTTTTTTAGAAATTTTCCAATTTGTTCATGCCTATGAACCTAGATCATAAGTAAGGCTTGGCATTATGCCATAAGACTTAACATATATGCAAAATACCTCCCACATCCATTTAGCAATATAAAAAACTATAAGTTGTAAAAAACACAAATAGTTAACAGCTAGCTTTCAAGATTATGGGATTTTTTGACTATAAAAATTCATTTCAATTAAGGGGAGGGCAATTAACAAATATTAATGTAATTTTTTGCAGTTGTATCTTCAAGATTATTTTATTTTCATCAATTATAGAAATTCCCCAGCCAAGAAAAGATCATTTTGTGGTGGTGATGAAGGGTTGAAAAAAGTGATTTACTGATCATCATCATTTCCAACCTTTATCAATCCACTGCAAGATGATATCTCCAATACATCTCTGCTCTCTAGCCTCTCTTTTCCACATCAACGCAGCACACTTCTTTATTTCATCTATGTGGTTTCTTTCTAAATTTTTTATAATTTCTTGGAATCCAGTTTAAGATTTCAACTGTCCATCTATTATTATCTCTTCTAGCAATATGTCCAACTTAACTCCAGTCTTTTAATTCTTTCAGTGATGGCAGTAACACCTGTTTGGTCTCTCATCCATGTGTTTCGTTTTTGATCTCTTCTTGTTACTCTCTCTCTCCATACTTTGTAAAACAAACATGCATTAATTTTGGCAAAGTAAAAGATACTAGATATTAACTTTTAGTATATGTTATTACCGCTTGAACTAATGTGTGGTAATATCTCGTACAATTTTATTAAATAACGCAAATCTGACTAATTTAGATCTAAACTAAAACACAATACAAAAAAAAAAAATCATGTACTATTATATTTATTGATTTTACCAAAAAAAAAATGAAATGTACAGATGAAAAATACAAAAGGTTACTACAGGACAACAAATTTAATTTACAATGTGATTGTTTAAAAGCTTTATTTACAACCATGTTGAGTTTTGTATAATGCTTGTAAAACATTAACACAAGACAACAGTAAGAAAAACAGTATAAAATAAGGCCAGCTACGCTAGCAGAGTACAACAAAATAGGGGGGAAAAATTGTCAGTAAAAAAAAAAAAGCTGTACACCACTGACAATAATTAGTTATATAATACAATTAAAATGTAAAACCACCCTCTGGAGCTTTCTCCTCACCAACAAATTGATAACTTTCACTAGTTTTTTGCGGTCCAATATCTTCATCAGCCTAGATTAAAAAAAGAGAGTGAAAATAATCTTAAAGCCAAATGTATATAATAACTTTCTTTAAAAAATTAAAATATGGGCATGTACACACACACAATGTATCAGTAAGACTAAATTAATAATTAATAGAGTTAATGATGTTAAATAACTGAAATAAACTGCATTCAAATTTTGCTCAACAAAGTTGAAAATGCATCAAAAACATGTTTAAGCACAAGGAACATTAACCAAGAGGACAAACAAAGAATTAAATAAAATTTACGTTTTCAACAATAAAAATATACTTCATATAACTCTTTAAAAATCATAACACTCAATAAACTTTCAAATAGTTTAAATTGATACCAACATTCTGGTGCATTAATGGAATATTCAGTTTTAAAAATTAAAAGATCTCCATAATTCAATTCTTAAATTTCCCATAATTCCATCATAGTACAATCTCTAAGCAAACTTTCCATTATACATATTTGCAATTACAATGCAGAACACTAAAAATATATTAATCTGAAGGGCAAACCAAAAACACCCGAGAGGATGATTATAAATTTCGTAAAGCATATCAACATACAAAGTCAGCATTTTTCAAAATATGTAATTTCCAGATTTCATTAATTAATCAGATGTTAATAAATCCTTCAGCACTCCCTGTTTCTTAGCAATCTTTAAGTATACGTTACTAATAGCATTTAGTTAACTAGTTGAGACCAGAAATTACATAAATATATTGAAATTAATAATCTTCAATAAAAAATTATTTTAGGAAGAATATGTACATATACATAGAATTACTACAAAAATTTATCCAACCTGAGTAATGAGCATCAATAACTTAGTGAAACTTGTAATATTATTACAATCTACAAGTGGATCACTGCATAGAATAGAAGTAGAAAAGACACAGACTTGCATATTTACAATTGCCTTATTACAACACCCAGAAATATCTTGTGGAGGATACATCAAGAATTAAGCATTTAATTCCACAAAACTTATACTGTTCAAGTTAATATGAAAAAATAAAGGTAAGATTTAAAAGGACTTAACTAGCTTTTAGCAATCAGTGTTGAATAGAACTGCTCTGATAATATATATATAGTAATGAAGACTAATATATAAATAAGACACAGTATGAAATTAGATATTCCACGAATGAGGATCCTTTGCAATAGCCCAAGCAAAATATAGAGGCTTGGGCTATTGCAAGGGATCCTCAATCGATCAATAGAAAAGATTCCAGTATCCCATTATCAAAAATCTAGAATATCTAAGTTGCATGTGCCTTGTTTACATATTGGTTTTCACCACTATATATATATATATTTTAAAGGCGCAGTTCTACTCAGCACTACAATTCTGGCAGCAATCTGATGAAAGCTAGCTAAGTGCTTTTAATACTTATTTCAGTGTTATCTTTACCTTTTCCTATTAACTTGAACAATACAAGTTTTGTAGAATTGCATAATTGAGGATTAAGCATTTGCTCAATCTTACATTAATTGAACACACAAGCAAATGCGGCTTTTGTAGCCTATGACTATATGTGATGTTTCCCATTATATATTCAAGTTTTGTCTCATTTCTGCGTAATTTTCTAATTTCATTTACATTTTCTTAAAAAGTCATGTAAAATTTAAATAGTAAACCTGTACTACATTAAATCATACACACACACAAAGTCTGTTCAATGCCATGAATTACCTCGGAAGAAAAGTATTTGTCGATTAAATTAAGAGCTTCTTGGTATACTTGTTCATTTTCATGCTGCTGCAGTTGTTCTATTTTATCTATTCCACCAGCTTCTTCAATGATTAGAGTGACTTGATCGGTTTGGTCAATCCTATCTGCAGCCTAATGGTACAAAACAAAAAAATCCTTTCTAAGATTTTACTGTAAATATTAAAAACTACTAATATATATATATATAAACTTATTTCAGTATTCAACCTATATTATTGCAATTAAATTTTGAATTAAAAACACGCATTACTTTTATTAAACACACAGAAATTCAATGGCGGTACTCTATTGAATAAAAGGAATTTCATTATGAAAGAATTGTTATTAGAACTAAATTGGTATTTTCCATTCTTGAAATTCCTAAATTTATCAATAAAAGGCTTGTGCCCATATTCTAACATTTGTAGGAAAGTTATAAAGCTTGATAATCATATTGCATCTATGCCAAAGATCAAATTTTTATTCTCTCGAGTTATAAAGCATGCATTGTTATAAATAATAAATGACCTAAAGATATTGGAAGTAATGATATTGGCTTTGTAATCTTTCCCATAATATATGGATTATGTATCACATAAACTTTACAGAGTTAAATCACCACAAAGAAATCTGGATGCATCTTCTATGTTCAAAGTCATATATTATAGAGCAGGGGTGGGCAATTGTTTTGGCTCGAGAGCCACAAAGATTGGCGGAGGGCCGCATCAGAAGCCACTTTGTGGAAGCAAAGGTTAGCAGACGGCCATACCTTTTTTTCATGACACAATAAATACACTGCTTTACTCCCTGTATTACCAAAGAAATATTTGTTTGTCCATTCTTCATTAAACACATGACATTCATCACCGATTTTACATTTTTTCGGAGGGTTCATGGTTTCACTAAAGTTGGAAATGTATATATTTGCTAATGCAAAGACAAAATTGAAATTAACCAGATAAACTGGAAAAGCACTGCACATCATATCTTCACTGCGCATGTGTATTGATGTGGCCATACTAGTGGAAAATAAGAGACGAATCTTTGGTCGTGCACGAGAAAAAAATCTCAGTTCAAGGCGGATTTTTCTGATTGTCTTGGCGAGCCGCTATTTTCCCACCCGTGCATGTGCCAAATATTGACAAATAATATCTAATGAAGTACTGACACGTCAAGCAGTTTTTGAATATGGAAAAATATTAAAAGATGAACTGCCACAAACAAATTTCTGAATAAGATTTTTGCAGCTGTCCATTAGATGAATGTTTATGTCAGGATCATATTTTGGCATTTTTAATAATATGCATGCCAAATTAGATTCATCTGACATTCCATTTCGGAATCGGAGCTTTATAAAATTAATGTCTGAAAATAATGATTCACGTGAATAAGTAGAGGAAAATTTGACGATATAACTACCACAAATGTTTTTAAACAACTGATGGTTCAATGAATGGTATTACAAGTTTTTAATACCCCCTTTTCAGTATTACACCCAATAATCAATCATTTTTAATCATTTTAAAGTCATTTCTCAAAATAAACTTTTGTTTCCATATAGAATTGGATTGAAAATCAGTTGACTGCAATTCTGTATCATTCAAATTCAACTACTCTAGAATTTTCAAATTGAGTTTATCTGCTGATGTTCAGTCTTTGAATGCACCAATTAAATCAAACATGGCAATGACTGTTTTATTAACATTTTACAGTTTAATATTTAATTTAAATAGAAGTATAAATCCTCTCAATGTCCATTCATTGATCGTGTTTAATGATATTTTAAAAAAATTAAATTTTCTTAACAATTAACAAACCATTGAAGCACTTTTTTACGATTTAACCATCATATATTATTATATAATTAACCATTGTATGATGAACATACTTCGTTTAATAGTTCATATTTTAGAGTATCTTGAAACTAAACTTAGCATATAAACCTGTTGATGTGTATACAATGCCCAATGTTTTAGTAAATGTCAAAACTCTTTTCTTGTCCAATCACATGATCGAGTACAATCAGTTGTTATCAATTTAATTTTCAAAAGGTTTATTTCTTTTTCAGAAAATGCAACTCCGTCTGCATTGCAAATATCTATTTCTTTTATGATTGTTGCTAATGATATTAAATTGATTAATTCTTACTTAATATTGTTCCCAACCTAATAGTAAATAAGAAGATCTAAACGAGTAGATTCAATTATATCAGTAATTTCATATCATCACAATAAAGAAATGAAACTGGAAGATTTTATATCTACTTTTTGCTGATGGGTTATATTTTAGTCATTTCTAGTTGAAGGTTATTCTTTGAATAATTTTTACTTTAATTGTTGCAAAAAGTTTCCCATGTTTGAGGGAATATAACGAGCAGCTGCTATAACTGACTGATTGCAGATATAAATTAGTTAGGAATGTTGACTGGATATTTCCATTTCTAATGGCCACAGCAATCAATTCTTTTTGTTCACTTTTATCAAGAAAAGATTTGTGCTTTGTTTTATAATGCCATTTTATTGACCAGGTTCTACATAATACTATCCTTGGTGGATAAAACAAATTATTTTTCTGTTCTGTTTAACAGAAAAGCAAAAAAAAAATAGAGAAAAATATCTGCAAAAATTCTTTATATGGATAAATGTAATAATTATTTAAAAATGCATCCACACCGGTCACTGTTTCTATACTAAATTCAGTAAACTTTATGCGTAAATAATGCATTTGCTGATTTCATTGCATACTGCTGGTATGCTGCAATGCGCATGATCATTGATACATATAAACATGTCGGATTACAGATGAAAGGAGAGATATGCATTATTGTGAGGAAAATCAGTTTTTATTAATTTCTTTCGCACAAAACAAAATCTCAAATAACCATTAACAAATAATTTTAATAAAATACAAGTTAATATTTATGGGTGCCGATTGTCAAAAGACCAAAAAGATTAGTAGAATCTGAAATTAAAACAATATTAAAAATTATTTCTATTCCAAAACTATTCATAGAAAATCTGATGTTCATTTTTTATAGGTAACTGGCTAAGCATTTAAAACTGCCATTTCAAGATTTGGTACTGAGGCATAGAAAATTCAAGTGTATCCGGTTTGAAAAAGTCTGTTCTTAATTTCTGCAGCTGATTCTCTCACAATTATTGCTCTATTAGACTCGAATAAAAAGAAAAATGACATTCTCTGCTTGGACGAATAATAAAATGAATACAAGGATTTAAAAGTACAGATTCAAGACCAATAAAACTTAAATGCTCCCATTAACCTGGCAACAAACTCTAACATGAAATTTTCAATTTTACAAGATT
Source organism: Epiperipatus broadwayi (assembly GCA_028023455.1). Lineage (NCBI taxonomy): Eukaryota > Metazoa > Onychophora > Udeonychophora > Euonychophora > Peripatidae > Epiperipatus > Epiperipatus broadwayi. Next base: position 3,133,281 of record JAQFVV010000137.1, on the reverse strand, counting down.
ATAAATTTTTAGTGCTTTTTTTTTTAATTACGTAACTCCGTTGGTTCCATTAATGTTAATCCAAGTATCAAAAACGTCTTCTCCTTTTTTGCTTTATTACATCAGCATTTGTGATTTTCTATTCAGATTTATTTTATTGTCTGGACTAATGACTGATTTTGCAATAAACATGTATTTGTATATTAATCCCTCTTTTTAAAATGATCCCTCAACTTTTATATATATATATATGTCTCCCTTATTAAAAACCTCGTATTCCTACAATTATTCCCCAAGTACACCCTAATCCATTTTTTCTGCCATTTTTTGAATTCTATAGTAATAATTTTTCACCCCCAATTCTTCTGTATTGTCAATCTTATTTTTTACAATTTCTTTTCTATTCTCCTCCAACTCAGCATATCTAAAACCTCCAATCAGCCATTTTTGCTAAACTTCAAATGCTTTGCTCTATATTAAACAATAAATCAAACTTCAACACCATAAATTTGTTTAAACATTGCAATACAATAGAAAATCTATAAATGATAAAAAAAATGATCGCAATGTTCAATAGTCCCAAACAAACAAAAATACTCTCAACAAAACATTGGATGAATCATATTTGTATATTTGCATAATGTTCAAAATTACTATACAGTATGCTGCAAGAGTATTAGGTACAGTATTTTGTAAGTGTCATGTTTATAAAAATGATAATTTTTTCAGACATCTTAAAATTATAGGGCACCATATTTTTAAGCGAAATGTTGAGTTAGACATCCTTCAACATTTCAATTTATTGACTCCCATTACTGATTGGTTATTTCAAGTAATTTTCATTTTGTACATTACTATTACACCGATTTATCAAGAAGCTTCCACAATAAAATCTACAGCAGATAACACTTTTTATGGAGGTATTTTTAACAATTTTAATATGAAAATAACTAATCGGAGAGATACAAGCTTTGGTTAAATATTTTTATAATGGATGCATAGGTATGACTAATGTTAAACAGCAATGTTTAACCCAACAGTTTTCAAAAAGTTATGCGATATATAATAATAAATTTTATTTGAGCGATACCGCAGACTCCAAAATTAGCATTGGTGTAGTGAACAATTTATGCCTTGAGTATAGCATAATTGTTTGCGATGACTACTACAAATATTTTGCAAACCCAATTATCGAAAATTCTGATGCAATGTTTAAAACGTATTTTTGATTATTTTTTAGCAAAATCCATACTTCTGTTTTTGTTAAGAAAATTTACTCTTTATATTTTTTTTGAATACATTTATAGAAAAATTTACTATATACAATAAATGTATACATGACAAGTAAAAGCAATATGCTTCAAAATTTCCATCAGAATTTAACGTTAACATTTATTTAGTCAACTGAAGTTAGTGATATATATCTCGCAGCATAAGTACATAACTAAATTATTAGATAAAAACTAGATTTTACTTGCTAATTGCATGATGACGAATTTATATTTCATTTAAATTATAATCAAATTCAGGAATTAAATAATTACTTGGGTCATGTTAAAAATATTGAATTTTTTTCGAGATATTTGGACGGACAACAGTATAAATTATGTTTGAAACAATGTCATACATTTCAATAGGCATTTAAATCTTAATACTGATAAAACATTTATCATTTTATAACAGAATGTTTGATGTCAAAATCTTGCTTAATGAGTTATTGGGAAGAATTAAATTTGATCTAGAGTTATTAAAAAAGGATAATTAATATGTACACTGTATTTTTAAAACTATTTTAAATATGTACATTAAGTATATAAATATATTAAAAGTCAAACCTTTCACAAATAAATGAGAAATATATATTTCAAATTAATATATATATATATTCTTGTCCCAACAACTATTTCCTGAGTAAGAAAGATCGTGCAAGGGTATTGCAGACATTTATAAATTAGGAAACTAATTTACGAATGGCTAGGAGAATCTAGTTGAAAATCAGACACACATATATATACCCTATTTCACTAAAATAGCAGAAACAAACTTTGCAAATAACCACAAATAACTACAGCATTATAAGTAAGTGTCTGAACAGTCGATTTCAACTTCAATTTTTTGTTTTTACTTGCAATAATAAATGAAAGCTAAGAATAAGCAATATCTATATGCATTTTTTAAAAAATGTAGTATTAGATTCCTGTTATTAATTAAGACTGCAATTTACTTATAAGTTTGATAATTTCGTAGCATAATTATTATAACAACTTCAATATATAAATTTTTGTCTATTTCTATGTCTGTTCTTAAACAATCTGCACCAGAAATTGGATTTAATTAGACATAAATGGCATAATTTGACGAACTACACCAATATGCTCCCCAAATAATCTTTGAGCATTGCATTTATATTGAAGTCATTTTTTTAAAAAAGTAAATTTGTATTAAATAAAAATAAAGTTATCTGTTAGTGTGTCCAAACATATCTTTTATATATTTTCATAAAAGTTTTATATAATTTGACAAATAATAAATATTTTGTAGAAAATAACCGAAAGCATACTCAACTGTATCTAAAAAGTATATAATAAAACTATTTTAGTTGCAGACATTAGAAACATTTTGCTAATTTTATTACAAACATAAAGGGAACATGGAATATTAAATACCTATTATAACATTATTGATAAAAAATAATATTTATGAAATGTAACACTATAAACATGTTATATAAGTGTAAAAGTATATATATATATCTTTTTAGCATTGATAATATATTTATTAGCCAAGCTGGTGATGGTTTCCATCGCAGCTCCTGTCAAATTCCTCTTTGCTATTGCACAAATGTGTTTTTTGCTTAACTACAGATTCCATCAATTGTGAAAACTAGAACTAAAATACAGTTCTTTCCCACAAATATATTTGGGCATTTCTGATAAGATACTTTACTTGATATAATTATAAATTTTATTAAACGCACACTACTATATTAAGTAATATTTACTAAGGCTGTAACCTTTAGGTCTTAGCCACAAGCTTACGCTAGGAAGAAAAGCAGCAATGTATTCAGAAATTTTTTTTTAAACTACTTAGTTAAAGCTTCCCCCTATTAATAAATTCTCTACTTTGGGATTGCAATTTATTGCTTAGAAAAGAAACAAAAAACTTTACAAAGAAACAAACCTTTTTTTTTTACTTTTTAATTATTTTTAAGCTATAGCTTTACCGTCAATTATTTTCAGCAAATTAAAAAGATTACAATTTATTTTTTTAATGCAACAAAAGTCTATTATTACCAAACTTAAATTTTATATTTACATATTAATTAAAAAAAATAGATAAGTAAATAACTTACAGCTAAAATATTGGTTAGAGCATCTAAAATAACTAAAATTGTTTTGCTATCTTTCACACTTAATAAATTGCACAAGGGGGCGATTACTCCACATTGCACGAGGTAAATTATTTGCTCTAGTGAACCACCACAGGTATAATTAGTGACTACCCACACTGCTTCATGTTGAGTTTTGTAATCTCCCTAAAAAATAAAAAAAATGCTTTAAAATATGTATGTGTATACATATATATATATTTATAAACACATTTGTATAAGCAGTATTAAATTAAAAAATAAAATAAAAACCGGAAAAAAAATCACTACCAATCTGTTTAATCTTTAAAAAAAAATTCTTAAGGATTAAATCATTGAAATTAAACAATTTAAATTCTAAATATTAAAATAGTTATGTGATAAAATACCTAAAATTCATATAAGTAAATTTGCACAAAAAAATGACAGAATGTTAAAATTTCTTGCTGGCAGTGTTAATATTTTCAACTATTATCTATCCACAGTTATATAAAGATCTCACCATATTTAATCCAGTTTCTCCAATCTCTAATTTCTCTTGTCCACAACATTTCATCCAGCTATCTCACACATGGCATTTTTCTAAGTCTTTCACATTCTCTTGGAAACTGATTTTAGACTTCAAATGCCCATCTGTTTATAATCTAGCAATGTCTAAGTCTGCTCCATTTCTACCACATATGTATTTCATTTTTGATCTGTTCTTGTTACTATTAACATCTCTTCATAAAATCATGGTACTGCTTTTTAGTTAAGTGCCCAAGCTTTAAACCCATAAGTAAAAACTTTTTAAATATATAGGCATATTTCCTTTTAATAATAAATTATTTCTACTAAAACTATTTAATTCATGTTTAATTCTACGAATGTGACCAAGAAGTTTGTAATTGTTATCTTCTAATCATAAGTATCAATCTATTCTCTTCTAAGGAAATCCATTGAAAATTATTTTTTTAGCACTTATCTTTAGCTCTACTTTCTTACTGACATCTGAAAGCACTTGAAAGACTATTTGAAACTTTATTTGCAAAAACAATCACTTGGATTTGCAAAATCTAGACAACTTAAATAATTTCCATATAGTTTTACTATTTTCACCTATTTTGGTCCAATACTTCCTGTAAAACTGGTGCAAAACTTTGAGATAGAATCCACCAACTTATAGACACTTCTCAATAATAATACTCTTAGTATTAATATTAGTGGATTAAATGTGAAGGTATTTAAGCTTCACACTCTTAGTTCAAAATGCTCGAGTCTGGCTTATTTAAATATAATTGAGGCATAGATTAAGATGGGTCCCATTTTTTTCTAATAGTTCTGGCTTGTGTTTTAGAATTAAGAGTCCCATGTGATGCCATTATTCCATCTGATTGGCTGTCACTTAAGCATTTTTAAAGTGTATCTGTTTGAAGGTGTTTAGCTTTCACGTTATTATTAATACTCTTAGTATTACCATGTAATCTAATTACTACTATTGCTTTTTCAGAAGTATTTTTCAAAACATAATATCCCGGATATCATGATGATCTAACATTCATAGAAAGCTTATTGAATCAAATGCTTTTTCGAATTCTACAAATCCAAAGCATAAGCGCTACTCATATTCATGGATCACTTGTATATTTCAATAGTTTAGATGTCTTTTAGTAGATTAAAATCCAAAAATTGCAACCAATGAGATCTTGGTAAAGACTGTATAAAACCAATAAAAGACCAATAGATCTGTAGTTTTCAATTATTTTATCATCTTCCATAAATATCAATATTAATACTGCACTCTTCCAATCATCTGATACACTTTTAATCATTTAGATATTTGGTATATAATTTTGTCAACAATTTTTCTATTTCTGTTAAGATATCATTATAAGTCCAATTATTTCTTGGAACTTTTCTCCTCTTCACAGTTTTAATTGCACCTCTTCATTTAAAACGCTGGGCAATTCAGAAGATGTAAACTGTAATAACTACTTTATTATCTTGTTCTTTATTTCGTATAAATTATCTTTATAGAATGCTTCCACACATTTCATGTCATCTCTCTTTTTGTAAGTTTCACTTTTCATTTAATTGCAGAAATAAATTTCCATCCAAATACCAAACTATGGGTTACAATCTCCTATAGTTTTCTTTGCTAATTCACTATTATATTTCCTTATATTGTTATTTACTTTTTCTATATCATTTTACAAAACTCTAGATACATAATTCTTCTTAAGGATCATCTAAAAATATTTTCATATACCTTCTTTTCTGCATACATTAATTAATCATCTCTGTAAAAAAAATTGATAAATTGTTTCTCTTTTTTTGCACTACTTATCTTTCTTGCAGTTATCAAGTGTTACCGGTTATCTTGTTGATTTCACTAGAGTCTGAACCATCTTCAAAGTTGATTAATATTTTAAAACAATTTGAAAGTTATAAATTTAATTCATTGGAATGTTTCTGAAGATTAGGAATATCAACTGTGAATACGATTTTCCTAAATTTTTGTTTCTCTAGTTTTCTATTCAAATTATCGCTGATCACTTCTTGTGTTGAATCTATTAAGAACAATACAATCTCATGAAATGTTTATTTTCTGTTAGTCAAAGTTTAAACCAATTTTGTTGTACCTTCATTTGGAGCCATATCCATTTAGCATTTTTCTCAAAAAAAAATCTAATACAATTTTTGAATGAACTCCACAATAACCAAATTTACCTACAGCATTTTTGACTTTCAGTTGTTTACCAATTCAAGCATTAAAGTCTCCCCCATGACTATTTTTAAATGTTATTTGGTCTGAAAAAACCATTTTGAATATCCATATATGCTGAAATGTAAACTGGAATTGTGTGAATTTGGTATCTTCTATTAAGTTGAATAACTAATTTTGCTAGTATCCGATGTATCATCAATCTGCACAAAGTTGTTCTTCCATTTTTTATTTGTAATGAATCCCACTTCACTTATGCTTTCAATATTTGTGTCCTCATGGCAAAGTATGTTCATTTTTAAAATCGTTTCCTAGTTAACGAAGTCCAATAATACCCCGTTTAACATTAGGTAGTTCTTCCAATTTGAACAATCTTCCCTTCGCTTGAAAGTAATTTGAAGTTTCAAGTTGTCATTTAATGACATCCTGAATCTACAATTAAGGAATTCTTAGCATCTTCCACTGCCTTGAATAGTGACTTTTCAGGTCTCTGGGAATAAAGGTTACAATTTAGTTTTCACCTATGAGTTGTAAATATCTACTTTAAAAAAGTCCATTCACACATTTATATTACCTTCAAGAAAATTCAACTAATATTTCAGTTAAAAACTAACGGGCAACTGAGAAGATCATGTTTCTTGATCTTAAAAACAAGAGGTGAAAAGCCAATAAGCTCACTATGCTGGCGATGCATGTTGGATAGCAGACCATTCATGGTAATTAAACAGTTGCAATGTCAAGAACATATGGAATCGACATTAGGAATTTGCCTTACAAAGTTTTTACAAGGCCTCAAAAAATCTCCTTTCAGCTAACAGCAAACTTCTTTCTGCAGTCTATGTTTAGTCAACAACTTCTTAATAATTAAATCATTGTGATAATGTGCCTTTTGGTTATAATTTCCTAGATAAAAAAAATACTAAAACTTCATTTCTTCCAACTCCTCAATACAATTTAATCATATATTTACAGATGCACCAGATATTTTCACAATTATTTGCAATGTTCCGAGATAAATTATAAAATAAAATCTTGAAATGCCAGATAATTTTTAAAAATGTAATAGCAACTACAAAACAATATATACATGTATATAAATAAAAATGCAAAACCATAAAACAATACAATACTAGATAAATCCAAAATCCTTACACAACCATAGTTTCATCTACTACAAATAAGACCTTCTCAAGTGAAAATCAAACTAAAGAAAATAATAAATACATACACACACAAACAAATCTTCCCATAATTCATTTCAAACTCCACCTCTTAATATCAAAAGAAGTATTCATAAGATTGATAGCCTCAGAATCAAGAAGATTTATCACCAAAGTCTCCTTTATTCTTCTTTTTAACTCATTCTTTTCATAAAAAATAACTGAAGCATTGTTACACAAAATATAAATAAATATTGTACTTAATCATTATAATCTCACAAAAGCAATCTTCAAACAGTTTAATAATATAAGGGGCAATTACTGATTTGTTTTTTAAATTGATAAGTTTGGATATAATAAATTTATTATGAACCTCTATTATGGACTTTATTTCACTATTTTTATTTCATGTCTAGTACTGTTGCGGCAGAAATTCAAAATCAGATTAGATTCTTTTCTCAAAGAAATGCCCTTTATTAAGCTAGAGTAGAAATACAGTTTGCAAATATAATCTTAGCATTTTCTAAATTTAAATCAATAAGCAGATGTATTAGGATTTTTTACTACGCACAATTAGCAATAACAAAATCTTTATGGCCATTTTTTTTATCATATCTTATTTTATTAAAAAACAAAAAAAGAGCTATAATATTAGAAGTCTCCAAGGAAAACATTTATTTGTTACTAGCTGTACCTGGCCATGCTTGCTGTGACTCAATCTGGTTAAGTGGAAAAGAAAGCGCATGTTTCTAATATGTTTAATTTCACAATGCTTATGGGTATACAATATTTTTTGTTGTTTTAGTGTCTGTGGAGATATAAAGATTGTCTGGTTTGCCAACTCTAGAACATGCAACATATAATTGTCCGTGTGAGAAGCAATCCATTATCTAGAACTAAACCACACAATGGTGATTGCAAACGCCAATTAAATTGGAAATTGCAATCTCTCACACAAAATAATTATATCAAAATGAAAATAAATCGAAATTTATGAAAATTCAATTTAACAATGTACTCGGAAACACTGAAATGGAATCGTAAAATATTTAGTATAGCATGTATTGCTTTTACATCCAACAAAGTTTGGTTTTTTTTTTTTTTTAAAAAAAAGCATGTTTTTACCTGTCACAGTTGTGACATCTATATAATCGTAGGTATATAAAAATGAGAGCGTATTCAAATGCAACATTGTGTCAAAATTGAATGTCCGATATGGTTGGTAAATAAAATGAGAAAATCATTTTCTTTTCCAGCCATCATCTCGAGTTACTGATACAATTTTGCCAACATCAATTTCTTTTTCAGCGAATGCATTTAAAACTTTGTTGTAAATATCTATTCTTTTTATTGTTGTTAATGAGATATACCTGATCAATTTTTCTTTGATATTATTCCCAACATAATAGCGAATAAAATAGCCAAATGAGCTGATCCATTTATGTCCGTAATTTCATCAAAGCAGAGAGAAATATATCTCTTTTTTATTGGTAAGTTATGTTGTTGGCCATTTTCAGCTTTCTTACTTTAACCATATTTTTAAAAATCTCAAATCTTTTATTCTCTGTATAATTTTTTCTTTTCAAAATCTTCAAAAAGAACTAAATTGCATTTCATCTGTGCTTCTTTCATATATTCCTCATCATTAAAAGGTTTCCCATATTTTGCAATTACATTTGAGACAAAAAAAAAAATAGTTATATTTGAACAATTTTCAATAAATTTCATTAAAGATGTTGAGTGAATATTTATATTTGTAAACGCTTGGCCAATATACCTTTTTGCAGTACTTCTTTATTAGACCTGCTGCGAAATAACATACAGCCATACTGGCTAAGAGTTAGGATTAGGGTTGGATCGCATTTCATTGCAGTAGGCCTAATACTAAAGAATCCTTTTTGTTGGTCTACCTTTCTCAAGGAGCAATTTACGATTGGTCTCATAATGCCTTTTTCTGAAACATAAAACACATATTGTCATGTTGCCCTTAATAATCATTCCATACTTATCAGTCCACCAATTTTGGAATTCTCTACAGCAGCGTTTCCCAACCTTTTTTGGCTCGTGTACCACTTGGTAGTACATCATGCTAAATTGTACCACTTCGTAAAAATGATTGTATTTTGTGAAATTTGTTATTGCGAATGTGTTATTTTATTTGCATTATAAATATTGTAGGGTGACCATGTATTCACATCACAATGAGACAAATTACATTGAAACACGCTTAAACGATTATAAACTCACTGAAAATATAAATTCACTGTAACATATATATATGTGTTTGTTCAAAGTTTCATATTTATCTACTATTTTGTCATATTTCGTTTACTAATAAATGATTTTAATAAAAACACAAAATTATAAAAAACCAATTAATATATTTTATCATAATCAAATATTTTTATAAAATAAATTTAATGAAATCCTTGTGCTTGTTAACATAATTTTTTGAAATTTGGTTCAAAAGATGTGAGGTATACCCTTAAGTCTACAGCTGCATTCAATTTGTTTCAATACTTATTTTTTTTAAAAATATATGAAGAAAAAGCTCTTTCTCTACTAATTTCATACTAGTAAATGGTAATAATAATTTAAGAGCTTTCTCAGAAAGTTGTTCATAATCTTTAATGTTTAACCAAAATTAATTAGATTGTGTCGATAATTCTATTAAATTTTCTTTCTCTTTAATTGATAATGATGTAGCTTTTTCTAAATTTTCTTCATAGAAGGGGTTTGAAATCTTTGCAAAATATTCCATTAAAGACAATTTTAATCCTGTTAAATGTGCTATTATATTTTCTCGTATATCTTGAGACAGACTAACCTTATTTTCAAACAAAAAAATATGTAGAGTTTCGAATACTTCCAGTTGATTGTTTTCAATACACTGTTTCCAAAAATCTAATTTCTTAATCATATTTTCAATTTTATCATTAACATTAAAGATCGTTATCGAGTTGTTCTGAGGTGTCAAATTTAAGTTATTTATTTGCAAAAAAATATCAGTTAAATATGCAAGCACCTGAAGCCAACCAAAATCATACAATTTCGAAGAAAGATCAAAAGAATTGTCTTAAAAAAAAAACTGTCCTTCTTGTCTAAATTCGAATAAGCGGGTTATATGGGGATCAATGAATTTTAATAAACAAAGACGATACAATCACAAACAATAACCTGTCACTTGTAAGCCGCGCGGTGAAGTGAACAAGAGTGCAGCACCATGACAACAGTGGCGGCAACATCTCAAGTTACTAATGGCTAACGGCTAAATTTAAAAGTGCACTCCAAAAAAACGATATCGATTGCTGGATTTTTGATCATCGACTGTACATATTAACAACTTTACTGTATAACATTATTAATTAAAATAATTTTTATGAATTATAGGAAAAAACGTTTCTATGATATTTTTATGATTTGATTTTTTTTTATGTCTGCCATTATTGATTATTTTTCGCGTACCACCAACCAGCAACTCGCATACCACCAGTGGTACGCGTACCACAGATTGGGAAACGCTGCTCTACAGATTTATAATTTTTCTTTATTTTCATATAGTAACAAATTTATTTAAAAGTAAAATTAAATGAATTTTAATAATTTTATAAAACAAAGATAAATTATACTATCTTTATATTTCACATTTACAGCAAAACTTCAAACAATATTTTTTGAGAGTTACTTCAGTCTAACAACTATATATGTATTTGCTTAATTATGTTGGTATTTGAATTATTTTTGACAGCATTGACCAAGCATTTCATTACTTTGCGATATTGATTACTTTAAAAAATAAATGGCATTAATCACATTTGAACCAAAAAAAATTATGACGATATAACATTTTACTGCCTTTATGATCAAAGAGTTAGAAAATATTTTCCTGTGTTTACTTAGTAGCTTTACTGGAATCATTTGACAAGTTTCTAGAAAATAATACCACTTTATTTGACTTTCTTATATATTATTCCCAGATATATTTTTTTTTTCCAAATTTTTATTTATTGTTTCTAATCAGAGTTCAATTATAAATTGAATTTTACATACAGTTATTCTGGGAAATGTGCTTTAGTAACACCATGCAATTTATTTTATAAAAAAAAAATGATTGAAGTATTTATTGTTAGGTTTGAACAAATTTCAATTAAAAAGAAAGGAAGTATGTGTGTAGAGAGGTACTGATGTGCGGAGATGGCTGTTTCAAATAGAGAAGTTTTGGATAGGCATGAAAAGGAAGATTCTTTTTTTTTAAAAAATTCCCTATTAATTAAGTTCATAGCAGACAAAAATATCTGAATTAAATATTTTTCAAAAATAAAAAAATTAATAAGTTTTATTGGAAATAATACCTTTCTACACACAAACTTCCTTTCTTTTTAATTGAAATCTGTTCTTTCAATCATTTTTTTTATAAACTAAATCTATACAAAAAAATATTATTGGCTTTTAAACATCCATTAATATTCCTCAGAGAACTATATGTGTTAAAATAAATATTCTTAATAATTTTCAATCTTTTTTTTTTTTTTAAATAAAACATCACACCACACTTTAAAACATAAAATTAGCAACAAAAGCAACATTTTAATCACTGCCCGAACTAATATTTAAGTACTGAATTTCTAATATATATTTCATTTTTACTTTAGTTTATAATATTTACTAAGGCAATAAACCTAAAGCTTGTGCAGTTAAAAATGCTATGGTAGGGCCCTCTACAGGTCTTAATCACAAACTTACGCATTGGAAGAAAAGAGGGGAACCCTTCTTTACTTCAACCTACTTTCTATATAAATAGGTGAAGCTGAAGCGGTTAGATCTGAGAGCGTGAAGCCATTCAATACTTCACTGATTAAGTCCACAATTCCTATTATACATTAATACTCGCGAAATCTTTCGATTTACAACGAGTCAATGGAAAGATCTTAATAGTTAGAAATCTATTACAATAGTAAATTTTTATTAGTACAAGTTTTAGCAACAAAAAAATATGAATAATTTATTTTAAAACATAAAAAATTATGATCTATGAATAGTTCCTGTATCAGTAAAAAGTTCATAGTGTTATCTCTGGCTTGTGCGTCATGATATACAAAAAAATTGAGTAAAATATCTCATTTCCTTACTTTAATAAATCAAAAAAATGGCAAAAAAATTATATTAGTGATATTTTCCTATTCTGTTATATAAATGTTTAGTAAAAAATTGAGATCAATCAAATTATTAAAAAAAAAAAGCATCCATATTACATTTCAAGACTTCTAATAGCAAATGCTAGATTAAATTTGATCTTTATAATTATTTTTTTTTAACAAAAGAATCTCATCATAATGTCTAGTTATGGCAACATTAAATCAAATTAAAATAAAATAAAAAATACTTATATTTAAAATAAAATATTAATTTACAATATAAAATAATTACCTAAAAAATAAACTATCTTTACCTTTGCAAGAATTTCAATAAGATGCGGAACCAGCCCACAATCAATAACTGCTTGAACCTGACTATGGGTGCCAGCAGTAATATTAGATATTGCCCATGTGGCTTCTTTCTGAATATTTAGTTTGTAATGTTTGAGAAGTGTTGGAAAGTACTGCAAAGCTCCAGCATCTATCACAGCCTGTGTTTGAACTTCATTACCTGTGACAATGTTGCCAACAGCTCTAAGAGCAGGTGAAAGAACTGCAACTGTAGGACTTCCTAGCAAAGATACTAACCTTGGAACAACACCTATATCTACAATTTCTTGTATTTTTTCGTTTGTACCATCTGTTAGATATGATATTGCCCAACATACATCGCATAATACTTCAGTATCATGGTGATTTATTAAAGTTGCCAAAGTTGGAAGACATTGTTTAATTACATCAAAAGGTGGAGGTGGTTTTTTATTGCGGCACAAATTTGATAATGTCCATGTTATATTTCTTAAAAATTGTTCCTGCAAAAAAAAAATATAAAATTAACATAACTTGCATTATAAAAAACACATATACAAAAAAAAAAATTATAATACTCACAGCAATATCAGGTGTTATAAGTTCCAAAAGCGGCTTAACGATACCATGACTAATTACAAGATCTCTTAATTCTGGACCATCTCCAGCAATATTTCCTAAAGCCCACACAGCTTGTTCACGTACATTAACGTATGGAGAAGATAGTAAATGAATAAATTGAGGTATAGCTCCATTAGCAACAACAGCTTCAGTTTGTTCTGAGGTACCAGAAGCAATATTTGTCAAAGCCCATGCAGCCTCAAATTGAATAGCAGGACTAAAAAAAATAAATTGCATAACTATTTTTTTTTAACAGAAATAAGAAAATCAAATCATATGTTGAACAAAATTATGTATAGTTATAATTAATTTTTAAAAGATTCCAGCTATTTTTTCTTTAAGAATTAGTTTAGTAAGACTGGAATAATCCACTTTTGCGCCCCACTAAGAGATATCAATTATCCAAACAATCACGTCCTAAATCATGGACAGGGAACCTTTTTTCTGCCAAGGGCCATTTGAATAATTATAACCTTCGTGGTCCATACAGAATTATCAACTTAAAAATTAGACTGCTTTTTTTTAAAAATAAATAAATAATAATCTGCCTTCACAGAATTTTCTGACTTGTTTGAATCAATACAGGATATGCATTTAATGAAGCTCCCTTTCAAGTTTTCTATTTTAATATTTCTTTCATTACCAACAATTTTGTTGTAATCAGAATGTTTAAAAGTATTCTTTATTAATTGAAATACTTTTCTGACTTGATCAGGCATATCGATTTACTCTTTCTATAAAAAAAAAATATGCGTCGACCCATTTCTATTGAAATGTCCAATTTTCTGCGACAATTTTTTTAAATCTTACTCGTAATAAAAAATAAAAAAAACTGAATGTAAAATAATAAAATTAAAGTAAAATTCTAATTTTATTTTTGCAAATATATAATTAGTATGCGAAATTCATTATAAAAACAAACAATGACCCCAGCGTTGTAGTTTAAATCTGTAGTCAGATAGACCACCCAATTTAGATAATTTGATGGAATATTGTACCTCTGATAGAATAAACTAGAACTATTTTAAAAATTGAATGTAACTGAGAAAATAAATTTTATTTTATTTAACTCTTAATTTAATATTTGAACTACACATGTTTAAACAGAAGTTTTATACAAGTCTATATTATATTCGTTTTTGAAAATGTCTGGCGGGCCGTGAAAGCTTTTGAGGGCCGGAAGTTCCCCACCCATTCTAAATCAAGTTCCCCACCCATTCTAAATCAAGTTCCCCACCCATTCTAAATCAAGGCTGCTTTTACTACAAACCTGACGAAAAATTGCAATATATAGTCTTGGTGCATTGATTATTTGTAAAAACATATAACAGAGTTAGATTTGATAACAGATTCATTGCAGAATTTGGTTGTTAAAACAAAAAGCACAATATTTTATAAAGTTTATTTAAAAATGCATTTTAATTATTTAAAAACAGAATTTCAGATGCCGTGAGATTGAAAAGTTTGTGATGAAGTTTCATTAGTTAATGATTAAAAAAAATAGAATTTTTCTTTCAAATTGTTTGTTCCGTTTCAAGTTAATAAACCAATGCAAAACATAAAATAAAAGGGGGTCTTTCATTTAAAATAAATTGACAGATAATAGTATGTAATGTAATCATGAAATTTTTTTATAATTATAAAAACTTTATAATAGTAAATCTTTAGTGGAAGACAATATAGAAAAAGATTTTCATAAAAACTTCACCAAAATATTTTATTTTGATTTATTATTTGCCTTAAAGAAGACAAGAGCAACAGGTTTGTGCTTTTAAATTCCCAAGATTACAAGATGAAAATAAACGAACAAATTTCAAATCTCCAACACATTCCAGCCACACATTTTAACAACAAGCTTAACCGCGATAAATTTGTTTCATCCATTCTCCGCCCACATAAAACCAAAGGCATTTATTTCAAGGTCAGAAAACTTCATCCATCCTCCACTAAAGGCCCGAGAACATTTGCTAATGTTAAACTTCATAAGTCTGGAGAACTGCTGCGTTTAATGATGGATTTTGGGGGAGTCCGTTATTTCCAAACTGCTAAACTGATTAATCAACTATTAATAGATAGCTTGGGTTTTGGAAATTATTCCATTAATTCTTCGTTTCAATTTGTGGACAAAATCAAAAATGCCACAATCGAGGACAACTTCTGCATGACTACGTTCGATGATAAAGAATTATATGGATCAGTTGATCAAAAACAATCCATTCAGATCATCCATCAGAAATTGACCAACATTCTCTCATCTGAACGCATCAATTTCATTGTTTCATTCTTGACATGGCTGGATAAGCACATCTATACCACATTTGAGTACAATTGGTACAACATGAAAAATGGTTGGCCTATGGGTCTCCCACTCAGTGGAATCATCCCAGCATCTTCCTTAATCATTTTGAAAAACTAATTATATCCAAATACCAAGCTGATTGCCCTCACATTATATACACGCGGTACGTAGATGATGTAATCATCATAGCCAATTAACACACTACAAATTGTATTATACAAGACTTATTACAAAACACCAATCTAACCATCAACTCCACAGCAGAAGATACCTCCCAGAGTCTAAAATACCTTGACCTTCGTGTAACGCATGATGAGAGAACAATAAATTACTCAATGATGATAAAGCCCCCTGAAATCAGAGCTTTATACACCCACATTCCAATTCCCCAAGCTCTCACAAATTTGCAGGCCTTCATGCATTCTTATACAGAAATATGCAACTATATAAATTTGAATCCGATAAAAAAGATAATATACATCTCTACACCAAAGACCTACTACAAGTAGGTTACAAACTCAACACCATTAATCATAAAATTAAACAATTTTATAAGAAAATCGCAAACAATAATAATGATATTAAGCTTCCATATATTACCCTCCCACATATACCTAAAATCTCCAACCAACTAATTAAGTCTTGGCCAACAAATTTAAAATCAGTTTTCACCCACACACCCTGCACCAATCGTCCAATAATTCTAATGTCAAAATCGACCTTTCTCAGACCCCTCATGTTGTTTATAGCATCTCATGCCCCCAACCCAGATGCCGCGCCATTTATTATGGCAAAACCAAAGCCGGTATAACCAACAGGACCGCTCAGCACAGATACACTTATAAGAGAGCAAAGAAAAATAACGACAATTCAACATTTCAAAAAGACAGGTCATATATTTGAATCCTCCAACCCCAAAATAGTTTACATAGAGAATAACGACATCAAACGGAAAATTAGAGAAGCGTACTTCATTAATGGCAACAATAACTCTATCAATAGACGTGACACCTGCTTTGACATTTCCAAACGGTCTATTTAAATCATTTGCATATACTTTGCATATCGCCTTTATTTCTCTGTTCTGCATTTCACATTATCGCTATGAATATGAAGCAAATGGCCTCGAAAGCACTTAGCGTTCAATATTTTTTGCACCCTCTATAGCTTCTCTTTCAAGCGCTTCACACGCTTTTAATTTTATATATTAAGTCAATATTTTTTCACTCTAATTCACTATCATTCAACCTGTGTAGATTAATTTCCCCATTGACAGGTATTAAATGCTCACCTTTATAAAACCTATCTTGACAAAATCCAATGATTGCATAATAGTCAGATTCTTCCATTATATATATCTCCAGAAAGTCTTCATTAATTATAAGTAACCTGAAAAAATGGTGATCAGCAAATTCATTAAATGTGGAGATAAAAGTTTTCCATAAAAATGTTAACCTTCAAATGAAATTTAATGATTTTATTTATATTAGTCAACAATTCATTCTATTCTACCATGTTCCTACGTGAAGACCAATAGCTAAAACTTAGTCCAGAATGTGTATATGGTATATAACAAATTTTCAAGTTTGCATTGAATGGTACTGAAGTAAATTGCTCCTCCTGATGACAATGTCCAATTGGGACTTCAAAAAAAATAAAACTTCATCATTATTTCCAATCAATATCATTCCACAGCACAAAGTTTATTCCAGTTTCTCTGATCTTATAACTTTTCTATTCCATAGCACTCCAGCAAACTTGTATATTTCATCCAATCATACTGGTACCCAGTTTGATTTCGAAATGTCCATTTAGTGCTGTCTCCTTTAATGAAATATCTGATCTAATTCTATTTCAGATTTTCTTATCCATGCTTTTCACTTTCGGCCTCATTTTCAATATGTATTCCTCCACATTTCTCTATATTGGTTTATTGCTCATTCAATGAAACATCTAATCTCAAAACCATAATGATTGAGAAAGTAAATTTATGAAACATCTTCCATTTCAATTATATATATTTCCTATTAATAATTCATTTCTTTCACTTCAATCAAATTAAATGACTAATTTTATTCATGTTTTCATCTATATTAATAATATAACGAAGCTATTTATATAAATTTTAATACATTATTCTAATGTTTTTAGAATGTATTTTTACTTCTAGTTTCTTTCATCTGTTAGTACCTGTAAGAAACCTCATCTGCAAAATCTAGATCATTTAAGTAACTTCCCTTTATATTATTTGCTTAACTTCCCCTTTTAACTCATGGAACTATGTAAAACTGCAGGAAGAAGTTTTGAAAAACAATGGTACCTTTGCATCATTGTTAATATACAAAGTGTCACTACGCAGTCTAATCACTTCATACTTTTTGATAAATATTCTTCAGAATTTGACAATAGCCAGAATATACTGTTTGATTTCTATGCAGTCATGGGCAAACTTTGGCCATTTATTACTATCCATGCAACCCTTATTGAATTTTTAGTACAAATTTAATTCACATTTATACCACCACAATCCACTCAACTATTCATTTTTTCTTTCTTTCCATTAATGTTTTGTGTATATCAATGGGTTCTAGAATTTTGAATCAATAAAAGTCAATGTAAATTTTAAAATATGTACGGTTTGCATCAATAACAAACAACTTGTCAAAATACACTAAAAATCAGCAAGAATGCTTCTGAACAGAATTGAGGGCAGTTTATCATATTCTTTAAAAGTGAAACCATGTAAAGTGTGTAATATAAACAACATAATTTATTTACAATAACTAAAGGAAGAAGTGTTTAGAAGGATTATATATGAATAATTAAAGTACTTACATTTTAAAACAAAATTTATTTACAATCATTACAATTTAATCATATATAAATGCAAACGAATGTAAGTATATGCTAAAATGGGGATGTATTCCTTCTAAAGACAGGTCAATTTTAATCCTATGATCTCCAATACACTTATATAAACCATGGAACCCCACTTGCCATACACTTATGATTATTAATTAACAAACAAATCTGTGAAAATAACAAGAAACATTAAAGGCAGGAAAGAAAATAAATATTGTTACCATTTTTAAAATAATAAGCGTCAAAAAGAAAACGTTGCATTATATGTCATAATTACTTTTTAAGGGTCTTTTATAAAGATAAAATGATATTCCTACATGTTCAGAATTCTGATTTTTACTAGTAATCGACTAGGATAGGTTTGAACCTTTGAGATAATAAATATACATGAGTTACTATCGTGCAAAGTTCAGTGTTTCATCTGATTTATCTTTTTTAGCTATTCTCCATTACTGGCAAGTATAATGATGGTGCATATATACCACATATCTATCGTAGATAGGTCTGTTGTAAAGACCAGGTTGGAGATAAGGAAGTGTTTGCTTTTATTACATTGGTCATTGGAACAGGCAGGAATAATGCACTTTCAAAGTTAGCAGGAAGCTCTAGTTTTGGGTGTTGAACAATGCCATAATAAAGGTTTGATCCCCCCCCCCATGGGGAGACTTCCCAGAAAATTCATAATGTAGCAATTTCTTGAATAACAAGATGCCACTCTCATTTGGTAATTTCTCTTGAATGCAGCTAAATAAGCCCTTAGATGGTTGATATGAGTCGCATGTTAATTCTAATTTAGTGTTGTTTTTTTGCAAATTCTTTTTTTAATTTTTTTCCTGACCCTTCTTTGTGTCAATGTTGCAAACCCCTTCCAGTATCTATGTTTATACCTAAGCCATATAGCCTTGTATCTTTATAATTAATCTCTTCTAATTTGTTTTAACTAATTACTTTTTTTTTTTTTGATGCCAAAATAACATTTTTCTTTCTTTTTTTAAAAAAAAATACTTTTCTCATTTTTTTTCCTAATTACATTCATTTTCTCAACATTTCTAAGTTTAATTAATATTTTTTTTATTTCTTTACAAAAAAAAAATCAAAATAAGTCTTCCTTAATTATGATAATTAGATGAATTGATTATCTTATTTTCAATTAACAAAGTATATAAATTAGAGTAATTTTTTTTTTCTTAACTAAAAATATTCACCATTTGAAAGATATAAAAAAAACAAGACTGCAAATTTATAAAAATTAATCAGGCTTTGATATTTTTGTCGATAATATTAATAACTTTAATACATTTTATTTCTCAATGGAATATATGAATTGACCCAACTTTCTTTGAGACAGTGTGATTCATCCCTTTGTCTTTCCTTTAATTAAGGTAGAATTTTCATAAATTCTTTTATGTGCATTAGGACTATCATTACTATATGAGCTTAACTTTTATAGTCGCCTAGCAAATTTGTATGATAAGGGTGAGATATTTAATGGAGTCTGAACGTTACAATACATATATTTCTATTTATTTATTTTTTAAAGATTATTAGAACTATATCTTCATTAGATTTCATTAGCTTGCAAATTATAAATAACATTGAGAAATAAAATTGAACGAAAACAGACTGTCATTTAGAAACAGATAGAAAAAAAATTTAATTCTATTTGAAATGATAATGAAAAATCAAATTTCTAGAGATCAAATAGGTATACACATTCTATAAATGTGTTCAGTCCACTCATTCAGTTTTATCATTTCACTATAAATTTAATCCTATAAATTATAAATATCACTATTCAAACTTATATAAGTATACTAAAAAAATTATTCATAAAAATTTTGAATTAAAAAATGCAAGATCAGCTTATGAACAATGAACTACTATATTCCAAATCAAAGCAAATTTAATTCCCAAACTGTACATTTAACAGATTCGATCGTTACGAACAAATATAGAGTATATGGTTCCCTATGGATAACACAAACAAGAAAATATAAATATATTATTCAGAATAACTCGCGACTTAACAAATCTTGCCAAAATTTTAGACAATTTTCTTTTACAAATTCAATGATTTTATTGCAAAATTTCTGCAGAAGCCCAAACTTTTGCGTGCTTTTCTGTTATTAAGTAGTATTAAAAAAATAAAATCTAATTATATTATTTTAATAATATTCTTTAATTCTATGGTACACAGAAATATCAGAAACTAAAAACCAGAACAATATGTACATCAATTTTTGTTTTCTATACTAACCAGGAACAGCAGTAAGCTTTTGGATTAACATAAACACAACTGGTTGCTTGAAACTTTTTGTTGTAAGAAATACCTATGGCATTTTCTTAATAGTTTAACTAAAATCATTAATTAGCAAAAAATAAAAAAAATCTAAATTCATCCAGTGCAATAAACAAAATTCCAATTCAATAGTTACATAAGAGCCATATGTAATGAAAAAATCTAATTCAGTAAATCTGCCAACATACACAGTATAATTATTATTTTTAACAAAATTCCAATTTCAATAGTTGCAAACAGTCATATGAGAAAATCTAATTCACTGAATCTACCAACATACACAGTATAATTATTATTTTCTAAACATTCATTTATCATCTTTTCTAAATAAACTCTTGAAATCAATATAATTATTCTCGCACATTTTTTTATATATATATACAGAATCTACCCCCCTCCCCAATATTCATATCTTAAAATATCTAACAGATTGATCCATAAAATATATTAATATCCTTTATTGTTATTAGTAATCTTGATAAACCTCCATCTGTATAATTCATGTATCTACAATATTCATTTTTAAATATATAATATTAATTAACCAATTGCATATTTAGTATGCAGTATTATTTTTTATGTTTTACAAATACAATAAATAATATTTACTAAAGCTATAAACCTCAAGAGTGTGCGTGTGAAAATGTGAAGGTAGGGACCTCTACAGGTCTTAACCACAAGAAGTAAAAAAAAAAGTTCATAGAGGTGCAACAATAGTATTGATTATTTCTTGCACTTTGGATCCTTAGGTTTGGCAACAGCTTTTTGAAATCTAATTTGCTGTAGAAGAAATGGGTGAAAAAGGAAAAATGTAACTATTCACAAATTTATTAAAATTAAGATGTTTCATTTAATACTTGTTTAAGAATCCAACAACATTGATATAAAGGATAATATACCTTTAGTCAAAAGATTCAGAGATAAAATTTAAATAGAATTTTCATAGCAAAAAAACCACCCATCAAGTGTATGTATTTGATTCAATTCAAAATGACAGAAGAATGAAAACAAAATAATATAAATACTATGTTCAAGTTAAAATTACTTACCCCTCACCCCCTTTCCCAATCTTCAATGCCAGTTTGCCAATAACTAAAAACTTACTTCTTTCATATTCTGTGATTACATAAACTTGCAAGATTGGATATTTACTCTTATTTTTTACAAACAGACTTTTTCATCTATTTTCCCATAATAATCAAATTTTATTCTTTGGTTTAAAAAAAAATCATTTAAGGAAATGTTTTTAATAAAGGTAGTTTAAATGTAAGTAACTTTTAAAATTATATATATGATAAAGAATACTAAAAGTAAAACCAACCAAAATCCAAGTTAATCATATGATATCAAATATTTCTTGAGTATCTGCTAGAATATAAGTGTGTATTTGGCCACTATTTAAAATAAATAGAACTATAAGTTCATTATATTATGTAGATTTGTAAATTACAATATTGGGGGGAAAAAAGAAAGTGAAAAGGATAATGTAATTTCCGAGGTAAAAGAAAAATAAAGATGTCATATTGTAATAATTACTAAGTTTCTAGTGATCAGTGTGTACATTCTACAAATTTATTCCGTCCGCCCGTACATTTTCATCATTCCACTACAAACTTAATTCTGTAAATAATAAATAACATTATATTAGTTGAAATATTATTTCTGCAATCTAATTTAACATCTTTAAACATTCTCAAATTATCTGCAAAAACAAAATTAGATATAAAAAAAATTCAAGATCTCTTTGTTTATAATGCAAAATCCTATTCCTGACTAAAATTATATTCCACTTAAAAAACATGTAGCATATAACAGATTTAAAATATAATATCTATTATGACAATATAGTTGTCTAAGCCAAAAATAATATTTTGCCTAAAATTTAGCTTTTTTTTAAAAGATATACGAATAACAGTATTGTTTAGTAAGAGACTTAACATTTTATCAATCTTTTCTAGAGATTCACACTATTTTTTACGAATTTAATGGTTTTATCATAAAAGCTGGACTATTTAGTTGTATCTTATGAAATTTCATTTTTAAAATTATCAATCATGAATAATTTGATCACATATTTATACACATTTAAAAAAGTAATTAAAAAGAAAGCAGACATATAAAAATCATTTACATTTATGAAACAGAAAGAGCAGTAAATGAAAAAACAATTCGTGAAAAAGCAATTAACTTTGTGTTCACAAACAATAGAGCAGGATGTCAATCACAATCCACATGAGGACAGACAAGAAATTTTGCAGTGCCACCCGAATTAATTAGAGCCGACTATAAAAGAAAAAAAATTTTTGCACTACTACGGGAGATAATAAATCACACCCACCCACCCCAATCTTCAATGCCAGTTTGCAAACTTTGCCAACATCTTAAGAATTTATTCTTTCATATTCTGTGATAACATAAACTCAAAGACTGGATGTTTACAGTCGTTTTTTACAAATGGACTTTTTCATCAATTTTCCCATAATAATTACATTTTATTCTTTGGTTAAAAAAAAAAAAATCGTTTAAGGAGGTTTTTAATAAATATAGTTTAAATGTATTTAAACTACATTTACTTAACTTTTAAAATTATCTATATGATAAAGAATACTAAAAGAAAAACCAAGCAAAATCAAAATTAATAATATTAACATAATAACAAATATTTCTTAAGTGTCTGCTAGAATATAAGCGAGTATGTATTTTGCCACTAAAGTAAATAGAACTATAAATTCATTAAATTATGCTGATATGCAAATTACAATATTGAAAGAAAAAAAGAAATAGAAACGGATAATGTAATTTTCGAAGTAAAAGAAAAATAAATAAGACGTCATATTGTAATAATTAGTAAGTTTCTAGAGATCAGTATGTACATGCTACAAATTTATTCAGTCCGCCCGTACATTTTCATCATTCCACTACAAACTTAATAATCCTGTAAATAATAAATATCATTATATTAATTGAAATATTATTTCTGCAATCTAATTTAATATCTTTAAACATGACAGTGATTTAAATCCTCAAATTATCTGCAAAAACAAAATTAGATATAAAAAAATTCAAGATCTCTTTGTTCATAATGCAAAATCCTATTCCTGATTAAAATTATATTCCACTGTAAAAACGTGAAGTATATAACAGATTTAAAATATAATATCTATTACGACAGTATAATTGACTAAGCCAAAAATAATATTTTGCCTAAAATTTAGTTTTTTTTAAAAAAACAAAAAGATATATATTTCTATTAACACTGACATAACAGTATTGTTTAGTAAGAGACTAACATTTTATCAATCTTTTGTAGAGATTCACACTATTTTTTAAGAATTTAATGGTTTTATCATAAAAGCTCGACTATTTAGTTGTATCTTATGAAATTTCATTTTTAAAATTATCAATCATAAATAATTAAAAAATAAAACATACATACACATATAAAAATTATATACATTTATGAAACACACAAAATTGAAAGAGCACTAAATGAAAAGACAACTTGTAAAAAGCAATTGACTTTGTGTCGCAAACAATAGAGCAGGATGTCAATCTCAGTCCACATGAGGACAGACAAGAAATTTTGCAGAGACCACCTGAATTAATTCAACAATATAATGAAAAGATGCTACCTTATGCTAGATTAGAGCTGACCATAAAAGAAATACATTTTTTGCATGCATGTGGCTACTACAGGTGATAATCAGTCCCCCCAATCTTCAATGCCACTTTACAAACATTGCCAACATCTTAAAAGAATTTATCCTTTCATATTCTGTGATTACATAAACTCACAGACTGGATGATTAGTCATTTTTTACAAATGGCCTTTTTTGTCAATTTTCCCATAATAATTAAATTTTATTCTTTGGTTAAAAACAAAAAAAAATCCTTTAAGGAAGTTTTTAATATATGTAATTTAAATGTAAGAATGTAAACTACATTTACTTAACTTTTAAAATTATATATATGATAAAGAATACTAAAAGAAAAATCAAAGTTAATAATATAACAAATATTTCACGAGTGTCTGCTATATTTGGCCACTATTTAAAATAAATAGAACTATAAGTTCATCAAATTATGTAGATTTGTAAATTACAATATGGGGGGGGGGGGGAGAAATTGAAATGGATAATGTAATTTTCGAGGTAAAAGAAAAATAAAGAAGATGTCATATTGTAATAATTACTAAGTTTCTAGTGATCAGTATGTACATTCTACAAATATCTTCAGTCCGCCCGTACATTATCATCATTCCACTAGAAACTTAATCCTGTAAATAATAAATACCATTATATTGGTTGAAATATTATTTATGCACTCTAATATCTTTAAACATGACAGTGATTTAAATCCTCAAATTATCTGCAAAAACAAAATTAGATATAAAAAAATTCAAGATCTCTTTGTTCATAGTGCAAAATCCTATTCCTGATTAAAATTATATCCCACTTGAAAAATGTGTAGTACATAACAGATTTTAAAATATAATATAGAGTTGTCTAAGCCAAAAATAATATCTTGCCTAAAATTTAGTTTTTTTAAAAAAAGATTAATGGATATTTCTATTAACACCGACATAACAGTATTGTTTAGTAAGAGACTAACATTTTATGAATCTTTTGCAGAGATTCATACTATTTTTTATGAGTTTCATGGTTTTATCATAAAAGCTCAACTATTTAGTTGTATCTTATGAAACTCCATTTTTAAAATTATCAATCTTAAATTTAAATAATTTGATCACTCATATTTATACACATTTAAAATCATTTACATTTATGAAACACAAAATTTAAAGAGCAGTAAATGAAAAAACAATTTGTTAAAAAGCAACCAATTTTGTGTCCACAAACAATATAGCAGGATGTCAATCTCAGTCCACATGAGGAAAGATAAGAAATTTTGCAGTAACCACTCGAATTAATAAAAAAAATATAATGAACAGATGCTACTTTATGCTAGATTAGAGCTGACTATAAAAGAAATAAATTTTTTGCATGCATTTGGCTACTACAGACAATAATCAGTCCGTCCGTCCCCCAAATCTTCAATGCCAGTTTGCAAACTTTGCTAACATCATAAAAGAATTTACTCACATAAACTCACAAGACTAGATGTATTTTTATATTGGACTATTTCCATCATTTAATGGGTGTGTTGAATGTCTTTAGTAAAATTCAATTTTATTTAAATATTCCAAAGACATTCAACACACATATTAGATGATGGAAATAGTCCAATATAAAAACACAACTAGAACAACATCATCACAAACCTTCAGGAAATCACAAGACTGGATGTTTACAATCATTTTTTACAAATGGACCTTTTCATAAATTTTCCCATAATAATTAAATTTTATTCTTTGGTTAAAAACAAAAAAAATTATTTAAGGAAATTTTCAATAAATATAGTTTAAATGCAAGTATTTAAGCTACATTTACTTAACTTTTAAAATTATATATATGATAAAGAATACTAAAAGAAAAACCAAACAAAATCAAAGTTAATAATATAAGAAATATTTCTCGAGTATCTGTTAGAAAATAAGTGTGTATTTGGCCACTACTTAAAATAAATAGAACTATAAGTTCATTAAATTATGTACATTTGTAAATTACAATATTGGGGGAAAAAAAGAAATAGAAATGGATAATGTAATTTTCGAGGTAAAAGAAAAATAAATAAGATGTCATATTGTAATAATTACTAAGTTTCTAGTGATCAGTATGTACATTCTACAAATTTATTCAGCCTGCCCGTACATTTTCATCATTCCACTACAAACTTAATCCTGTAAATAATAAATACCATTATATTAGTTGAAATGTTATTTCTGCAATCTAATTTAACATCTTTAAACATGCCAGTGATTTAAATCCTCAAATTATCTGCAAAAACAAAATTAGATATAAAAAAAATTCAAGATATCTGATCATAATGCAAAATCCTATTACTGATTAAAATTATATTCCACTTAAAAAACGTGTAGTATATAACATTTAAAATATAATATCTATTATGGCAATATAGTTGTCTAAGCCAAAAATAATATTTTGCCTAAAATTTAGTTCTTGTAAAAAAACAACAAAAAGATATACGGATATTTCTATTACATAACAGTATTGTTTAGTAAGAGACTAACATTTTATGAATCTTTTGCAGAGATTCACACTATTTTTTATGAATTTAATTGTTTTATCATAAAAGCTCAACTATTTAGTTGTATCTTATGGAATTTCATTTTTAAAATTATCAATCATAAATAATTTGATCACACATAAAAATCATTCACATTTATGAAATACATGCAAAACAGAAAGAGTAATAAATGAAAAGACAATTCGTGAAAAAGGAATTCACTTTGCTTCCAATAAACAATAGAGCAGGCTGTCAATCCCAGACCATATGTGGATCGACAAGAAATTTTGCAGTGACCATCTTAATTAATAGGAGAATATAATAAATAGATGATACCTTATGGTAGATAAGAGCTGAATATAAAAGAAATAAATTCTTCAAACGCATGTGGCTACTGTAGGCAAGAATCAACTTTTCACAATCAAATTGGGTGTGTATAACTAGGGAAGTTAGCTGATGAAAATGTTGAATGAACACATGGCTTCATTTGAAATGCACGATGTGTAAGCCAATTACAAATTCATCAGCCAATGTATGTTCTTTATGCAGCGCAGAGACACAATAGGTTAACACTAAATATCTTCGGGCAGTGGCAAAATTGTGTTAATTGTATTTTGTGTTTTTTAAAAAAGTACTATAATGTCTGAAACAAGTGCAAAGCAAACAGACATAAAATTTTAATACAGAACAGGTCTTGTTTATAATGGTCAATGCAAAATGTGTGCAATATATATATATTTCATGCAAGTGTGTCATTCCTTTCACAAAAAAAAAAAAGGAAATGTCTTAAGACATTTTAAAACCATGCATGAAAGTTTTAATAAAGATTTTCCATTAAAAAGAGAATCATAAACAAAAGTTAGAAGAATTTAAATCACAATTAACTAGCCATTGCTAAGGTTTACAGCCTTGTTAAAACTATTATTAAACCTATTACTAAATTTAAAGCTGCAACAGTTATGTGTTATTAAAACAAGAGATCTTTCACCAATAGAAATAATAAATATTTCTAGAAGCCAACAATTACAAAAATTTTATCAATTAAAGAATATCCCTTAGAACTATCATATATTGTGTAAAACTTATGAATTCTAATCTGGTGAACAATTAACTGAAGATTATTTTTCCTTATAGTTTAACAAATCTCCTAACTTACTTGACATTCCTCAGCTTTATATTTTCATAAGAATTGTCTTTACGATAAGAATGTGAAAGAAGAATTATTAACAGTATTACCTTTAAAAAAAAAAAAAGAGATGAAAATGTGTACTGCATTTTCAGAAAATATATAGAGGGGGGGAAAAATTCCAATTTACAAAGTTGCTTCAATGACAACTGATGGAACACAGTCAATGACCGGTGTAAGATGAATGGATTTTTATTTATGTGTACTAAAGATGATGATTACTACATTTTCTTTTCGTATCAATGCATTATTTATCAGCAGGCTCTCTGTTCTAAAATTTTAAATATGCAACTTTTTATGGTAGTGTGTACTTAAATTATCAACTCCACTCTAAGTTAGTCTTCAGAGAAGAATATTTCAGGCTCTACTAGAAGAAAATGAATCAGAGTATGGTGAAATATTTAGTTAAGTAGAGGAATGTTTTTGCAAAGATTCAGGGATAAAACCAGGAAATGAACTGTACACCCACTTAGTGACGATATTTGTTAATGGATTTAAGTTTTCATTGTCCTACTAAATTAATGAATTGAATTTACAATTACAAGGAAAAAACAAAATAATAGCTGAAATAAATGGAAATGGTAATATTTTTAAAAATAAGTTAAAAGGCTGTTTGTTATCTGTCCAGTTGATGAAGAATGAATTGAAAAATTTCAAAAATATTTCTGATGATTCGACAAAGATTCAGAATTAAAAAGACATTTCCAATAATTTACCAGAACGGAAACAATAATTGCCTTCATGAGAAATCCATTTGGCAATGCTGACGTATAATAAATAACTAAAATAAATAATACATTTTCTTTATCTATGGGAAAAAATGAAATTCTGCATAATGGTTCACTTCTAAAAATCACTACTGGAATCTAATAGATAAAGAAAAATATCCAAATTGAAAAAAAAAAAGTATTTAAAATCGTTTTTTGGCTCTAACTATCTCTATGCTAGTCATTTTCAACGATGACTTCCTCTTCTCTCAGAAGGGCACTAAGAATCCTGTATAAGAATAGTAATTAATAATTATATACTCAGATATTCAAAATTAGTGGACAGCAAGCAGAGCAAATCTGATAATTTTCATGCTTCTAATTGAAATTTATATTTTATACTGATTCTTTTGTTGTATACTGAATTTTTTAATACCGAGTTAATATTATATGTAACATTAGTTGATATTATTTGTAATTATTATTATACATTGTTATATGTAGGTAGTGGAACGCAATACTTGGAGAAAGTTACAACAGCTCTTGCCGTGCAAGTCTGCCTACTCCTGCAATAAGGCATATGAAGAGATCAGTCTGTTATGGGAAGACTGATAGTATAGTGTAAAGCATTACTTTTTGAAAATAGTATTGCATAAGAAGGGTTCAAAATCAAGACTTTTTAATGCCATCAGGCTAAAATGAAGAAGAAAAATTATATACTTCTTTCAAGGATGCAATAGTAAAAAAACCCTCTGAATGATGCATAGAATTTTTTTGTTGTCAATGTTTATGTTTTTGCAATTCCAAACATCCTTTGGTCTATGGAATAAATTTTTAAAAAGGTATAAATCCTTTTTCAGTTCTTGCTTTCATGGCTACATACTTTAAACAATCCTTCCTTTGCTTGACCATCTAATAATAAGGATATTAAAATGCTTATCAACAATACTTGATTGGTCTCTACACCCAAAATTACACAATGCTGGGAAAATGCAATACTTGTTCTCTCTATATATATATAATGTAATATATTTATTTAAAATACTTTCTTTTTTGGATAGATTTTGTCCTCAATTTTTCACAAGTTTTTCAAACATGAAAAATGTGAAATAAATCTTAGTTAATGGTTATTTGATTAAAAATTCTATATGGCTCCATTTATAGCAATATCCAGCATTATTTGTAAAAGGTTATCATGCCTTTCATTTCCAAACTTCATTTTATCAATTTAGGTTCAATGAATATCATTCACGTAATAATTTCTTTTGAAGTCTGTATTCAAAGTAAATAGTGTTTGACTATACACCAAGAAATCTGAATTTTGAAAAAAAAATTTCACCAATTCTTGAGAGGTGACTTCAGTATTAATCAAGTTCAAATTTTTCATGACAATTTGTAAATCATTGAACTGCAAACAATAATATATATATATATTCCTCCATTTCTTAAGATTTTCCAAAGGATCTCACTGTGGTTTGGATTTAATCACTTGGGGTTTCATAAATCATAAATAACAAAAATATCAAACAATTAATGTAAAGACTGCAGAAGATCAATCCATAATATATTTAAGCCACATTTATACAGATTGATTTATTAAATAAATTATCCTTTATTGTTTTCTATATATCTCCCAATAATAATCCTTATAAACTTCAACTGCATAGTTTATATATCTATAATAATTAAATATTATTTAATATCACTTACAAATACAATGTTGAAAGTCAATACAGATAAGAAATAAGTAAAAAAAAAGTTAGCACATAGAGGCACAACAGTATTGATTAATCTGGCACTTTGGTTACTGAAATTTGGTAGCATATAGACCTAATATTTGTAAAAAAAATTTTAAAATATAAGTTGCTGGGGGAAAAAAAAATGGCTGAAAAAAAAATTGTAACTATACCAACCTATATATATTAAAAATAGGATGTGTTACATTTAACACTTATTTAAGAATCTAACAGCAACATAAAAGACAACTTATTCAAAAACTTTATAGTTTTCTATAAATATAAATATAGACTTGAGCAGAAGGTAAAATCGTGATGTTACTATAGAGTTAAAAGATTTTTAATAAAACATTTGCAGTTAATAAAATGCTTTCTTCACTGATAGATCAAATTAAAATGAGTAATTTTCAACGGAATTTTCACTGTCAAATAAATTAATCCCTCAATTGTATGTATGTTTGGTTCAACTATCAATGTAACAAAGCAACATAACTGCTATGATCAAACAAGTCACTTCATCCCCTCATCAGTGCCAGTTTGCAGACATTTATTCTTTCACATTCTGTGATTACATAAAGTCACAAGACTGGACGGCAGACTATGTTTATACCTAAACTTATCTTTTACAGATGATCTTTTTTTATGAATTTTACCATAATAATTAAATTTCAGTCTTTCATTAAAAATTATTTAAGATACATTTTAATAAATGTAGTTCAAATGTATTTAAACTACACTATTTAATTTTTAAAATTACAGATATGATAAAGAACACTAAAAAAAAAAACAACAGAATCGAAGTTAATAATGCTAAATATGATAACAAATATTTCAATTCTTGCTTAAATATGAATGTGGGTATATATTATATTATTTAAAATAAACAGAACTATAAGATTATTAAATTCTATTGATTTTCAAATTGTATTGAATTTAAAAAAAGGTGTAGAAAAGGATAATGTAATTTTTAAAAGAAAAATAAAGTCATACTGGAATGACAATAAAAAGTCACATTTCTAGTGATCAGTATGTACATTCTACAAATATCTTCAGTCCGCCCGTACATTATCATCATTCCACTAGAAACTTAATCCTGTAAATAATAAATACTATTATACAAGTTGAAATCAAATATGTTATTTCTAAATTTTAATTCAAGATCTTTAAAAATATTAGGGAATTAACTTCTCAAATTTTCAAAACTATAAAACAATGTGATCTATTTGGTGGAATGCAAATCATATTTTTAATTAAATTATGTTCATAATGTAAAAAAAAAAAAATTGCTTTCCATGCCTATATAACCGGTTCAAAAAGTAATATCTACTATGAAAAATTTGGTTCTCTAAAAACCAAAAATACTTTGTCTAAACACTAACCAAAAAAATAATATGTAAGGATATTTCTATTAATGACTAATGACAGTTGATAATTTCATTTGAAATCTGTAATCAAAACAGTGTTTACAGTATATCAAGAAATCTGAATCTTGACATTGAAAGTTTTACCGATTCTTGACAGAGGTGACTTCAGTATTAGTTAAGTTCAAAATTTCATGATAATTTATGAATCGTGAAACTGCAAGCAATAACGTATATTATTTTTTCCATTTCTTAAAATTTTCCCAACACTTTTTGTCCGAAATGTACTAATTAATCTCATACATTATTGTTTGGATTTACTTATTTGGTTTCATAAGTAGTAAACAACAAAAATATCAATCAAACACCAATTAATATAAAATCTGCAGAAGCTCAATCAAAAATATACTTAATCATTTTAAAGAGAATTCACATTTTTAACAATCATTGAAATTATTAAAAACCACTTCCTTCTTAACATTAACATTTAGTTGTAAAATTTTGTTTAAAAAATATGCATACAGAGAATACTTATGTAAACTAGTATAATATATGAATATCATGATAAAATCGATTGTATTTACACAAAAAACTGTTTACTTATGTGTAACATATATATATAAGTTCATTTATTAAACAACCAATTAAAACAACAAATAATTTATTATTTCCATGTAGATAATAAATGGCAAATAAATAATATGTAATAAATTTATGCAATTTCCAAAAAGAGAAGTTTTTAATTATATTATTTTCTTCCCAAAAGATAGAAAAGAAAAACACAGGGCAAAATTACTAAATCTCTTAACAAAAAAGAAAGTGATATACAGAAATTATTTTGTAATATTAAATACAAGTATAATATATATGTGCAAAAACATGGTATATGTTTTATCATGCTATAAATTGACCAATTTCAGTTAGGTATCGCATTTTTGTTTTTCCATCTTTATAAACCTTATTAAAATAAAGTTAAAAATATATTATTAATATTCATTATGCTAGAAACCTGCTTAAACCTATATAAAAGGAGTTAAATCATATCTTGTTGAATTATTTTCAGGAAAATGATAATAGTGATCAGTAATTACAGTTACATCTTATTTTCCAATTATTGTGGGTACAACATGTTTAAAATCCATTATTTTATTTTATTTTCTCCTAAGTTTTATTAGTTTTGTGATGATTTAGTTTTATGAAGTATTTAATATTGTTATCATTTTCACACACATTATTGGGGAAATGTTAACAGATGCATTAAAAATTCAATATACACCTGGGTCGCGTTTTATGCGGTAGGTAGGTTCCACAGAAATCCCGCATTAAAAAAAATCGCACAAAAATAGACTTAATTTACCTTGAAAAATGGGGGATAGGGGTTGTATTTTCCAGAATTCGCATAAAAGCAACAAGGAAAAATTACTTTAAATTTTGCATTAAAAAAATAAGCAAATAAAGTATGACTAATAAAAAATTTCAAATATTTGAAAAAAAAATAATACAAGACAAACTTTTTTTATTAAGTACAGTATTTAATTTTACATTTTTCATACATATTTTAATTATTAACGCTAGCGTTCGTTTGTAAACTGATAAAAAATCAGATTCAATGTGATGTATTGTGGCTTCTCCTTAAACAGAATCAAGAATCTCTCAGCAATTATGCCCAGAGAAACCTGTTAGCCACTTTATTTTTATTCGTGATGTGATGTACAACTAGCGCCATTTTCAATCTTGTGCTGTGTTAATGGTTTTCTGTTTCTATATTAAAAAAATGAGATGTAATCGAAACAAAAAGATTATACATTATCATTAGAAAGATTATTTTCAGTTTATAAAATTTTTATTTTAAAAATCTAAAAGATTATTTCTTCTATTATATATAACAAATAACAAAATATGCTTTAAAAGTTTAAATTTTTTGAATATTTATTGCGATATTTTTATATGTAAATATAAATCTATTATTATTTACTCATTAGTATAAATAGGTTATTTACATACAGCTTCAGGCCATATTCACCTTAGCTGCTAATATAACATTATATTTTTGAAATAAAAAAAAGTATTTCAAGTGAAAATAAGTTATTAATAATTTAAATTTCTTGATATCTAATAAATATAGTGAAATATGAAAGATATTAAGAAGAAACATGAATCGCATAACTTCAAAATCGCATTAAAATAATCCGCATAAAACAAGACCCAGGTGTAGTATCTTCAGTTGTGAGATAGTCAAGTCTTTCGGTAATAAAGTTGGGGGAGAAGATCATTGCTAAATTAAAGATAAAACAAAAGTCCTAGCATTTTTTCTTATACTTATAGTCTATGGTGTTCTACAGTAAGTTTATTTGGTGAGGAAGGGGGGGAGGCTATTAATAAAAAAAAAATAAAGCTTTTACAAAAAAAATAAGAGCTGCTAAAAAAATTTTATTATGCCTTTAAATATAAGAACATACACTGTTTTTATTAATTATTAAGAATGAGTACTGTCTATATTAATTTTTCAATTATAACACACACACACACACACAAGTATATAGATTTATAGCAACCTGACTACACAGGATTATAAATAAATAAACTACAAGGTATTAGCAACTATTCACATGATTTTCTAGGGAGCTTGAAATAAAATGTAGCTGGCATGAAACTTCCACTGTATTGCAATTTATAAATGATTAAACACTCCCCCATTATTTTTTAATTACCTAAAAAATTCATTCACCAGTTCAACAGCAACATGAATATTAAAAAACAATAACTTTTCCCAACTGTCACTCTTAATCTTTTATTATGTTCGATTGTTTTGAATTCAGATGTATTCATTTTTATTCAAACTTTTTATTAATCTTCAGAAACCTTGAAAAGAGCTAAAAATCATTTAGTTATCCCTCTTTATTAATTAATCATGAAAACTTTTACATTTAACTGCTTTTAATGCCGAAAAAGCCTAGCAAGGAGAAAGATAATTCACTCTGCACCTAATTAAATATCACTCTGCACCTAATTAAATATAATACAAGTGCCCAGATATAGATGGTTCCTAATGTAAATATTTAAGTTAAATTACTCGTCAACAAGAACCAAAAAAAACAACAAATTGTTTCAAATAACTTTTTCACGCTTATTTAGAATCATTATTATCTATCATAGTATTGTAATAGCTATTACCCAAAGTGAAATGTACTCGCATCTTTCTATTAACAATTACTCAAAGTTAGAATTTTTTTTTTTCAGTTTATTATTGCTCATCTAAACACATAATGTATTTGCCCCCCCCCCCATAATGTCTTTTTTACATATTAATATCAACTGCATAAAAAGTGATTTTTATGATAAAATTCCTTCAATTAAATGAACATTTTTTTAAAGATGCAATTTAATAATAATAATAATAATAATAAAAGCTGTTACAATAATATTTACAAAAAAAATTTCTGGGATTTGAGAATGCAAATTTCAGTATTTATAAACATCGATATAAAAATGAATGTCAGTGACAATTTTCCTTCCTACACTACCTTCAGATTTAAATACACATTTTAGAAAAGTGCTTTTCTGGAGATATTCATAAAATAATCCACTTTAGTGCTAAAATATTTTATATTAGAACTACTGAAAGTTTAAAAAAATCAACCATTATATTCTAATAGAAGACTATCACTCACTTGTCATTAAAACCAAGAAATTCTACTAATTTTGGAATGACACCGGCACCAATCATTTGTTCAATCGGAGGATGCTTCTCTCTTGACAGCATCTTGCGAGCAGCATGTACAGCTTGCAATTGTCTCTGCTCCAAGGTACTATGCAACCCCTCCAAAATTTCATTCATTGTTAATATTGGTTCCTATGTAAATATAATTAAAATATTGTATAAAAAATTAATAAATGAAAAAAAAAAAAAGAAAAAAAAATACCAACCTTATTTTGTTCTTTTAATGGACTCAGTGATTCTTCCAATTCTGAAACATTTCGCTTTTTCAAAAGTTGATCATCTTTCTTCTGCTTCCGAAGTTCAACTGATACTTCAGTTCTTCGTCTTCTCATTTCCTGGGGAAAGCAATGTTTTAAAATGTTTGTTTTTTTTTAATGAATTCTTTAAAAGAGTTATTTACATTGTTTAAATTAATATTACTCTATTGCAATATATCTTTGTCCTTAAATCTAATTAATTTATTCATATGAAGTTTATAATCCCCCCCCCCCGCCCCCATTACTACATCATTATCGAATCTCTTCTATATGTATTTTTTATATTTCATATATTTAATACTATATCTCTGTGTTATATATTCTGTCATATAACCTTTAATCACTTTTTGTTTTTTCCCTATTTTTACGTTCTCTACTCATGTATTTTATTGCCTTATATATATATTCTCTAATGAAATGACTGAAGTCAATTCCTCCTAATAAATCATCAGCGGCACTTCTAAATTCATCATATAATTCTCAATTACAAATTAGATAAAATATTGCAGATGCAATTAAGATAAGTTCCAGTAAGTAACACATTTTAAGTTTTAATTTAAAATTACATATTTTTGGAGTTATAATAATTTTAAAAAATGATTTGTACATAATTTATCACACTGTTTTATAAAATGAAAAATTATATTTTGGGAACTATTAACCAAAAGCTTGAAGAAAAAAAAAGGGGTCGTAATGAACTTGCTGGTACAAAGGAGCATATAAAACCCAAAGTAACACATTCACAATCTTTTAAAAAAAAAAAAAGAATTAATTTTGTCAAAATGTTGATTTTGCTGCTAATTTTATGGCAATGTTTTACTCAGGATTGTTGAAAGAAAATAGACATTCATAACGGAACAACATTTTGTAAATGGATAGAATTGCACGATTAAATATATATATTTTTTGAGTTTGGTTACCACCTGTAATAAATTTAAATTGTTCAAGTTTACTTCTGTTGGTAGATCATTTCTCACAAAAAACATAAATGCGTGTTTGTTTAATTTTCACTAAGTTATAGTTGGCCAATTTTCAAAATAAAACATCTTTATAAGTTTAGATGGTGGAAACTCGTTTCTCATAAAAACATGAATGTGTGTTAGATGTTGTATCATTTCCAGTAAATAGTTACAGGTCTCATCATTTTTCCAAATAAATATTGCCAGACTAATATATATGTGAAATCTCACTGCCTGACTAATACATAAATATATATAAAAAAAAAAACAGATTAGTAAGTATTACAAATACAATTTTTAAAACAATAATTTGCACTTTATTTTAATCAAATAACATTTATGGAAATCTCAATATAAAACTACTTACTTAATTTGCTTTAGATTCAATTTACTGAATTGAACGAATCATTCTTTGGAAATCATGACATTTGAACACTAGAAACAACAGAGCTAAACTTTATAGTACACCAAACACTAAAAACATGCAGAACAAATTGCTGGTTAAAAATGTGTAGATAATATTCTGATAAAAAAATAATATAAAGAAATAAAAAAAAACCTAGACAAAATGAAAGATTGACTAAATCCTGTTCTCAAACTAATGTGCCATAAAAAAAAAAGCATTCATATTATTTCTTCTAATTTCTATAAAAAATTGTTAAACTTTATTAGTGAATTTTTAAAGTAATTTTTTGGATCCTATTCTATTGATCACAAACTTTTACAACAGGTATTTCAGAAATGAAATTACTGCATACTATGTTCATAATGCAACTAAATTTGATGGTGTTGCCAAAAAAACATCCATAAAATGAGTCCAAAATTTATCGCTTACTTGAAATGGCCGAGAATTACAGTTAAAAATTTATAAATTAAAATCATCTAAATTGGATAAAGCAATAGTATATATGCATATTTAATAGATTGCATCGATTAGCAAAATGGCTTATTACCGATCAATCGGCCATGCATAAACGAATTAATTATATATTTAATTCAATAGAGAAAATTGATTACAGATGTGAGTTGTTGCTATGAACAAATTAAATTCATAAGCTTATAGGTATCATTGTATTTAAGGTTGCGGATTTTTACCCAGGATACAAAAAAAAAAATCAGGATGCTTCAATTTTAATAATTTTATGCATGTGTAAGGATCTAGAACAGAATCATAAAAAATCAGGACATCTGGCAACCCTAATTGTATTATTAAATATCAATGAAATATAATATAAATCTTTATTTAATAACAACTTGTAAATACATCACAGAAAAATTATATATATAAAAGCCTTTTTCGGTAATTCTCAATTTTTTTACCCTTCTCAATATGATACCTCGTACTAATACTAACACGTATATTATTTCTTAAAATTATTAAATATGTATTTAATAATATTTATATGTATCTGAGCTTAAAACATCTTTATGTATGATGTCTAGAGATGAATTATTAAACGATTGTACAGTTGTCATACTCATTTATTTTATTGTAATAATAATTGGTTGGAAGGTCTATTAGCTGCAGTTTTTAGCATTGTTTGTAAAACATTTTATTTAAAACTTTTATATCTTAAAACACCTTATCAAGAACCTATAATCCATTATTATTTCAAAAGGAGCAAATATACTTATAATCTCTTTTCCACCAATAATAATACAATAGTTAAGTAATATGTATGAAATTCTATAACAATAAAATTATTTTTAATATCAAGTTATTTTCTTTTTCAGATTCAATTATTATTTTTTAAAACTTTTTCCAAATCCCAACCTGTCATGGCTTCCAATATTGTATGAAATTTTTTTTTATGATAAACAAAAACGAGGTTTTCAAAGTGCAATTTATGTAATGCATAGAGAGGTGAGAAAAAAATGCTACAACTTTTACAACCACAAACATGATAAATCATCTCAAAAAACATCATGAAGACTTTTTAAAAGAAACTGGAAAGATGAAAAGAGAAACCAAAGAAGACAGATGTTCATTAATAACAATAGAAATACATACACTAAGACAGGCTACTTTAACTGAAGTATTAGAGAAAAATTGTGGAATATAAATGGTCAAGGATCCAAAGAAGTTTGATTGGAGAAATGATAGCTGTAGATATACAATATTCTGTTGTCTGATTTAAGATTTCAAAGATTACTAAAAAAAAAAAAAATGCTCCTAATTACAATATTCCCAGCAGAAATTTGTTTCTGATATCATCCGATATATTTCAAAAAGTTCAGTCAAAAATTCAGAAATCTATTGATGATGCAAAATATATTTCTCTAACCACTCTGATATTTGAACAGCAATTACAAAATTCTTTTTTTAAGTCTAACAGATTACTGAATGAATGATCAGTTTCAGCAAGAAAGTGCTGTTTTGCTAATTGATCCCTTTGAAGGTCCCCCCACAGCGACATGAATCAATGAACAGATAAATGTTCTTGAATAATATAACTTGATAAGTGGTTAAGTTATTCTTAGTACTGAGAGATTCTGGAGCAAATATGGTAGCTGGAATCAGGAATTTCAACTTAAGAGGCAT
The DNA here is from genome assembly GCA_028023455.1 of Epiperipatus broadwayi. Lineage (NCBI taxonomy): Eukaryota > Metazoa > Onychophora > Udeonychophora > Euonychophora > Peripatidae > Epiperipatus > Epiperipatus broadwayi. The sequence goes on along the minus strand of JAQFVV010000137.1, from coordinate 3,093,930 downwards.
TATCATACTTTATACACATACTGCCGTTGATACTTAACGAATGCATATTTTCTCAACAAACTGTAAAAACTACAATCACAGCTAATAAAAATATTGTCACACATTTTAATTATTCTGCATTAACTTTAAGCAAATTAGAAGATTTGCAAGATAAGGTTTATAGAAACACAAATTAATTCAATATTTTCCTACTTACTGGAATTCTACATACATGTTGGAAAGAAACTTGGAACAGCAAATCACATATGCTACGGACAATAAAATTCCAATGTTGAGCTCTTATCAATGGTCTCTCCTTGATAAAATTATTCTACTTTTAAACCTATTTGAAGAAATTACTCTGGAAGCCAGCAAACAAGAAACCACATCATCTTTAATAATTCCCATAATAGAGACTGAATTTATTGTTCGAAAGCAAAGAGCAGTACAAGTTTCAATGAAAAGATTTTTAATATATATAGAAAATAAGTATGCTTATGATCTTTATTAGAACCAAAATTCAAAATGAAATTTCAAAAAGAGGATTTTGAAGAGTAAATAAAAAGATGGACATTAAACAGCTTACAAGATGCTGCTAACTCAAAATCTCAAGAATTAAATTTTGAAGCTTCTATTTCTGAGGGTGATCAAGATAGAGGAGAATAAGATTTTCCAATTTATTTGATGAATTAGCTTCTCGTAAATGAAAGAATGAAGAAGAGCACATTTTCCAAATGAAAGAAAAAAAGATAGGAACGAGCATTTCAATCAAGAATTAGAAAATATTTAAATTTACCCCTTATATCACGATATAGTGACCCATTTTTGTGGTAAAGTTCAAAAAAACTTCCTAATTTGAGAAAACTAGCTATGAAATATCCAAGTGCTCCAGCATTTTCCATTGAAAGTGAAAGAACTTTCAGCACTGGAGGTAACATTTATGAACTGACAAGGAATAGACATAGTCTATACTTTGAAAATGGGGAAATTCTAGTGTATTTTAGCATTACAATTTAAGGGTTTTAAATTATGAATATTAAATTTTTTAATATATTAAAATAAAATAAAAAAATGGAATAATTTGAAATAAAATTTTTTTTGGTAATTTTCATTTTTTCATGTAATAAATATTAAATACAAAAATTACTGATTAAACAGGGTAAATGATCTATATGGGCCATAACTGATTACTTAAAATTATGAATTACTATTACAAATTACGTTTATCAACACACAAAAAGTTCAATGGAATTGATAAATTATGGGTTTAACACAAATCATAAACTCTGAATACAAAACATTCTATTCATGTAGATAAAATTGCAAATTATTTTTTTACTTTAATTATACTATTACATAAAAGTTTTGCCAGGCATTATGTATTAAAATAAGAACATTACATTTTAAGTAATAAAAAAGCATATACATACCATAAATGGAACTAATATCTACATTAAAAAAAAGATGTTTGAAACCATGAAAATAATATATTTAGGAACTATGATTGCAAAACAAGTTTTCCATAAATGTGATCATTGTAAACTGGGAAATTTTATTGATATTATCAGCAAGAGGCTGTTATCAAAATAAGACAAAATGAGAAAACAATTTATTTAGAAAATAAATCTAAGAATATTGTAGGAACAAATGAATGAAAACCAATTATTGTCAATGTCTGTTAAGATGAACATTCCAAAAGAAATTATGTTTGCCAACATCCCTAATTATACACAATGTTCACAATCATCACATTTGTTTTTCAATCATTATTCATTATATATTACTTTCAATGTTATCAAACTTATGCCACCAGCAGCAAGTAATGATTATTTAAGTTTTCAGCAAATTTTAGATTTAGGAGGAAGAAACAATTTATTATTGAAATTTGAATAATTAACAAATCCAAAAACACAGAGAAATTAGGATTTCAGGTTAATGGCAGCCTGCCAGTATATATTAAGATACTAAGTATAACCTTTAACATAAATTTAAATATTATTTATAACTAAAGATTATTAGAATTAAATGGGAAAATTAATCATTTAAAAGCAGTTAAAGATTTCATTAAATTTGAAATCGAAGTTTTGATCTTATTTTTAAAAAATAATAGTGGAAGATTAACTATTTACTCAATTATACACTTTCTTATTTGACAACAGACTACCTATCCAAAATATTTCACTAATATAGAAAATTATCATTTACCATAATCATATGAATTTGATAGTTAATCAATAATCCAAGCTAATTATTTTCTAGGACATTTAAAAACTGAAATAGAAACAAACAAAGAAAGAAAATCAGAATATTTGATATGAAATAATTGATATAATCTATTTTTTTATAATTTTCTCTCAAACTCTACAATAATGGCATGTCTTCAGGAACTCGTTTTAAATGTAAAACATTCCCAGTCTAAAAATATTTTTCCATAATGAAAGGTGACCTCCAAAATCATACTTAAAAATAAAACAATTTGATTAAAAGGTTTTTTAAACAGGAAATTTGGTTTTATGAGAATACCTTTTTACAGATTTTGACAATTACTTAAGTGGTCTTATCAAATTTTATATTTAATGGAGTATTATTTTAATAATGAACATTGGTTCAATATCATCACTGAAGTTTATTGCAAATTTATTGAACTATCTTTTAAAAATCACAGTGGAAAAAATATATTAATTTCATTACATAAACTCTATACAGGATTTACACATATATTGAAAGCTTTTTTTTTTACTTATTTATATTAGCACATATTAAAATTGTGCGTAAAATAATTTATTTTTTTAAAAACAAATACTACTTTTATGTAATACTCTATATATTTTATAAGCGCCGCGTTTAAATGTTAAATATATAGAAAATAATCAAACCTCCACACAGCGCCGTTAAGTAAGTATACTGACATAAATTGATTTAATTTTAAGTTAATGATTTACATATTCACGTTCTCACTTATAGACACGATTGACTCATAAATTACCATTTGAGTTCAGAATATACGACACTGTTATTTTCTTAAGAATATCTTGTGGCTGGGGCGAGAGTATCCTTGCAGTTTTAAGATCTTGTTTAACAGTGTTAGCGTGAGATTTGGTTATCTTCTATACAGTTAATTAAATACTACTTTTGCAATGTATGCCGAGATTATTACATACAAACCCAGGTTGTTTTGTTAAAATAGTTAAATATACAAAATTAGATTTCAAATGAACTATTTATTAAACTTTTAAAAAAATTTGAATAGTTTATGAAATATAAAGTAAACAAGGGTTTCAATTAATCATTGTATGGAATTTGCAAAATAAATAAAATATTGGCCTAAGATTGTTTGCTAAAAACAACTTTAATTACAGTTGGAAAAAAAAAAAACCTGTTTTAAGAGGTTTGTAGTGATTTTGCAGAGGAAGCTAAAAACCCAGGGCATCTAACTCTATAAATGTGGATATAGTGGGTAAAAAAATTTAAAATCGTAGAGATCTTTAATACTGGTTGTCTAACTTCTAATTACCAATTCGACCAATAACAATTGGTGTTTAAATATATAGATATGTAACTATTTTATCATGGTACTTGACTTTTTTAATAATAAATGAAAATCGTCATAATTTGTCAAGATCCTTTGAGATAATTAATTCTTACCTACATTCATTTGAACTAATCCTTTTTAACTTTTTTTTAAAATCTCAGATCAAAATCTATAGAAATATCTTTAGTTCTTAATATGTCCTTCGCATACTACAGAACTAAACCAAAAAATGTCAAATGTATTAAAACAGAAAGCAATAAATAAAATACAATCAATGACAGATAGATGTTATTATTGGCCTAGGTATCTTGTCTTTGAGCAAAGAATATCTATTTTATTATGATAAATTACAAACGAGTAAAATAAAGGATTACATTTTATTTTAAAAGCTGAAACTGCTATTAAACGTTATTAATTAAACGTTACATATACGGCCTTAAGACACGAGGTAAACGTTAATAAAATGCTTAGAAGCAGAAATTCTAATCATCAGTATTTTAATTAATCATCGTATTTTAATGAAAACTCGGGTAAAGTGTACCCGATCACTCCCTGATTTTAATAATTAAAACGGTTAAAGAAAAATTACCTCTGCACTTCGCCCCCTATTTTTAAAAGCCTTCAAGCGGTTTTCTTGGCTTTGAGACGGCATGATGAATAAAATAGCAGGAACAAATGCAAAAATCTAAAAATAAAAGTACAATTATTTAGATATCAGAAACATAAAATCAACTGAACCGTTTGACAAGAGAAAATGTTTTAAAATTAAAAAGGCTAAAATTAGCATTTATAGTAATAATCTATAAAAATAATAATATAGCAAATTTTATTGCTTAGAACAAAAAATTAAATATTAAAAATCCTTCTCTTAAATATAATTTTTCAAAAAAATCATTTAAAATATGTTAAGAATACCAACCGGCTTTTAAACACCAACACAAATGAATAACCTTTCCGAAGGATGAGAAAAATTTAAAGTTCCAAAGAGAATTAATTCATTCGTTCTTTTTTTAATGGCTATCTAAATTTCGTATCTGATTGGTTAAATCAAAATAACTGCCAGTTTAGATCTGATAATTAAGTATTTAAAATAATTGATATTAATTATTTTTTATAAATGGGATATATTTTTATTTCTCATAAAATGAATTTTGTAAATGTGATTTGAAATATAAATATTTTTTTAATTAATAATAAGTTCCATCGTTCTTAGTAATAACGTCCGCCCCTATTGAGTTGATGTAATCAGTTAATAATTATGCTATGTTTAAGTGTTTCCTTTTGATTGTATCGCTTTCGTATTTTAGCTTATTTTTAAAAAAAAAAAAAAATTAAAAAACGTTATACTGTATATAATATTTTCTGGAATCGTTAATTTTTTTAAGGAAAAAAACTTATAAATATGAATTTGTTTTCATAACTACTATTTAAAAATGATTTTCAATTTGTTTATGCAATTTTTATATTGCACGTAGAGTATATACATAGAGTGATTTTTTAACTTTAAAAATAGGATTTTCGCAGTTATTATAATATAAGTATGTTTTAATATATGATTCTGTGAATGAAAAATAGTAAGCTTTAATGCAAGAATCGTTGGTTAGATTGGGGGGGGGGGCGCAATTCTTTTTATTGACGATTAAAACCGAATATGTTGTTTCTAGATTTAAATACTATTATATTTGTCTGGAGAGAGAAATTACCTACTTTCTAAAAAAAATCTTCAGTTTATAGAATGACTCATCAACTAGCTTTAGATATACGCATAAAATAAAATTAATTATGTTATTTTAAAAATGTAATTTATCTATTAATTTAAGTTCCTCTAATATAAGTTATAATTTGTCTTTCTATAGAAAACAGCTTTTTAATTTATGTCGTATTTAATAGGTCCGTTTCCATGGTTCTGTGAAGCCTTGTACAAAATATAAATGCAGAGTTCTATTAAAATTAAGAGTGGATTTAAATTTATCTATAATAATAATATACTGATTAATAAAGATATACTTTTAAAATATACAGTATAGTATAACTAAAATCACACTTTTCTTTGCCAATTACAAACTTCATTGATATCAACAGAACAATGTCCAAGTGATTTTTTAAAGAAAAAGCAAAAATTTTTATATTAAGTGTATGAAAGAAGTTATTATAAGCAATATATATTAGAGAATGTTAGTGAATATGTAATAAATATGAATCTGAAAAAGATAACTTATTTTTCAAAAATCTCCAATAAATGACATTCTTATCCTATCACTTTACCTGTTCCTCTAAACCAGTAAGTAGCACACAATCCATTTGTTTCAGTTACTTACATATCTAGTCATAAATACCTTCATATAAACATTCCTCATCACAAATAGGAAACATTTTTATGGATATTTTTGCCCACAAAATTACAAAATATGCTGCTAATTTTTGGTGGTACATGTCTCAAGTATAGTTACCATTTAACTGATTATGTACACCTATTATTTACATGGATATTAAGTTCCACTGTATTGTCATTGATAAATATTTTTAAAAAAACATTGCTGTTATAGCCCTACTATTTGTAATCTGTTTACTGATTCTTCAGTACGTGTTATCTATATTATATACAATTCATGTATAGAAGAGTCTGCCAAAATGAATGAAATTAGTTTCAAGAAACTCCATTTTAGAATATGTTTGTTTGGTACTTTATTGTTATCTGGAAACATTTGATTTTTTTTTTTTAATGTTTAGATAAAATATTTATAATTTAGATTCCGGATATCAGACAGTTTTAATTTCATCCAAAAGTGGCTTGAATATATTGTCTCCAAATTCCATTCTCTAAATGAATTCGGCCAAATACAGGTTCAAATGCTACTGCGTTGTTCCTCTGTGTCATTTATTTCGACATTTAGTGGATCTCCACATTGGCTAATATTCTTCAACTTTTATTAACTTTTTTTTTTTAGTCTTCATGTATGTTTTAATTAAATTGGCAAGCTGAGTTAAAAATCCAATGGCTTCAGAATTAATAACGGGAATGCAACGGCATTTGAAGTCATATTTGGTCGAATTCATTTGGAGACTGGAAGTCTGAGACAACAAATTAATATAAAAATCAAATGACTTCAGATCACAATTTGTTTTTTATTTATTTAAATACATACATTTTGGGATAAATATTTCCAGGCCCATAATGTTATCTTCAAACACAATCAATTAAACAGGAAAAATACAATACAAATTTAAAAATATAAATGAAAAAATAATATACAATTATTTAAGTTCTATAGGTGTCCATTGGAAGATTAAATTTGAAAAGCAATCTTTTTTTAGAGAAAATTATAATTGAACTTACATAAAACATTTCAGTTAAAACTTTTTCACATATACATGTAAATTTTAAAACATGAACAAAATTTTTCTTAATAAAAACTTAACAAGTGTAAATAAATTTACTCTAATAAAAGTCACATAGATGGAAATTATTTCTTTGTTAACATATATTGTACATTAATAATTTTTTTAATTATATTTTTGTAGCTCAAGGCTAAAAAAACTTGTAATTTTAGCAGAATTAACACAAAAAAATGTACTTTGACTACTGAAGGTGCAAAATAAATGGTTAACAAAGGCTTATAAATGTGACAAAGATGGCTAATGCTCCAGTAAAAGTGGAAAGTCAAACATCTTGCACAGATGTGTTGCAATGCCAGCTAATAACATGCATTGTGCAAACATGGTTATTTTTTTCAAAAATTACTTTTCTAACAGAATCTCTGAAATTAATAAATAATTAAATTATTGTAAATAGTTGAAGGCATACTTTCTGTTAAACTAATATTAGAAGATGAAACAAAAAAAAATAGAAATATTGAAAAACTTAAATCATTTTTGTGGTACAACGTATATATCTTCAGTATTGAAATTTAATAGCCTTTGAATTATATCACAAAGGCCAAATACAAACTACAGTAGTATGATTAATTAAACAAAGCAAAACTCTCCACACAGCAGTACCATCTTGTGCCAACAAGAGCAATCAATGGAAGCCAGAGGCTTGTGCATAAAAACTATCTAGTGCCTACTCATCCAATATCCCCAGACTAGTTTCTGGTTTGTGGCCTTCTGGCATCCATTGATTGCTCTTGTTGGCACAAGATGGCACTACTGTATGGAGAGTTTTGCTTTGTTTAATAACAATTATGTGCTAATATGAGATAGTGATCATGTGATTTTTAGTAGCATGATTAATGTTCATATAATGTTAGTTAATGTCTTGATTGTAATTGCTAACTATGTTCTGCATGATTTAGTGCACTGATTGAGGGTCCAGTAGTGGAGTATAATATCCTTGAATAAATTCCAATTCCGGCACTTCTAGATTTCGGACTTTTCATGAAATCCTGAGCAATAAAGTTTTACGACTTTTATGACCTGCATAGTTTAGGGAAATAGGCGAATCTCAGACATGAGTAAAATGTCTTCATTTCAATTCCAGTTCCGACACTTTCAGCACTCAAACTTTTTTAAATTCCAACAATAAAGCCATTTGATTATTTTTTTATTTAATCGCTATTATAAATAATAACATAGCTTAAACCATGGCACAGCCGCTTTACAGATGCAACCTATTTAAACTGAATATTCTTTTTTTCAAACACAAGATAAAGTCTTTTTAAAAGATAGAATGGATCCACTCTATCTTTTTCATCCAAGCTATATGTATGGGCCAATCTGAAGCAATTGGAACTGAGAGTGTGAAGATTTTGATTAATCACTTTAAATTACCAATCATATGACTTTTATTAATGACACTTGTGAAATTTTAACAATTTACGATATGTCATTATTAGATGGAAACTTAAACATGTAAATATTTTATTTATATAGTGTGATGTTTTTATATAAATTATAAATAACATAGTTATTAATATTTTTATAATAAATTATACTAAGAAAATATATATATGTATTTAGCAAACTTAAATTCAAATAGCTAAAATATTTAATTACCTTATATATTTGTTGAAAAATTTAATCAAAAGACTCATGGCCGATTGTTCACCTGCTCAAGGTTTGGCAATTTAAAAAGTAATCCTAATTTTTATTTGAAATGAAACACAAATCTTGCCAAACTCCCGAGATATTAATGTAACTCCAATTGAAAAAATACACTTATGTGTAAATTATCTAGAAAGAGCTTAGAAAAAATTATAAAAACTAACCTGAAATATGTATTCTGAAACTGGCTACACATACATATATATAGATATAAAGGGGAGAAGAACCAGAAAATTTTATGATTATATCAGTAGAATTAGTTTTATGTACTTCAATAAAATAAAATTCTATGATTAAATAACTTAGGATTAGGATTATAGATTTGATTCAATAAATAAAAACAGTGTGAATATCTTGATGTTTTGTTAAATGATAATTAATTATGTTTTATATAATAGGATTTAGTAAATATCTGGCTTTAAATGCAATTAATAATATAAAATGAAACAAAAAAAGATCAGCCAAGAATAAATATATGTGGCAGATGGATGTCAGATGATGTCTAGGTGATAAAGAAATGCCTTAAAAAAAAAAAACAATAACAAGACGAAATAATAAAAGAGATCAAAATCAATTGTATGGAGTCTTTTTTGTTTAGAAGTTACTTATTTAAAGCATCAACTTCCTTTATTTTTTCACTAATTTTAAATCATTCTTTTTATGATAAAAAACAGCACTATTGTCCATATCTATGGTAGTTTTTTTACTCACAGATAATATCCAACAGAATACAAACATTATCTGTATTATTAATCATTTTAATATATTTTTTACACAGTTTTCCCATGATTTAAACTCCAAATTTGATTTAGTTTTTATACTCATCTCTAGTTCAGCAAATGTGAGCTAAATGTTCTATTATAACATAGTCACAACATTTTTCTCTTCTAAATTAGCAGTATTTATTCACGTGGCCTTTTTATCACAGCAGTAATAGATTAAAACATCATTTGAGCTCCTTTTGTTCAGACTATCGGCTTCTGTTTTATTAGCAGCTACTGAGGTCTTATGAACATATTTAGTAGCTTCAAATTCTGAAGCATCCTTCAACATTATTTTCTGTGTAAAGCATTTTTCATTGCATATTTATAAGTAAGGTTCAATTGATTTATTTGATAAAATTTTCTTGAAGTTGTATTTCATCCCATACAATATTATCTAATAGCATGTCATCCAACTCTGAATTAAAATTATTTTCTTTTGTGAGAATTTCAATGCAATATAATCTTGACATCTCTCTTGAGGTGATTGTTTTCTATTCCTAAATCTTAGGCATGTCGCTCATTTAGTTGTTGGCTGAAAATAAGCATTTAACATCCTTTAACTCCTAATATAGAAAACCTATGAGGATTTTTGGGTCACATACTGTTTTTCCATTTACAATATGGAGAACAATAAAAGCATTGCAACTTTAACTTTGTCATCATTGATTCAATTAATAAATGTAATTTTCGACAAGTTCAACATAAATTTTCCAAAACTGAAGCATTATTTAAATCAAATTCATGAATACTTTTATTTTAAAATGCCATTATAACTGTTTATACAGATTATTCAATTACCAAAATGTTCCATTCCACATTCTTGCACAAGTTCTGCTGCAGATCTATCTGTGTCATTTTTTACTGTTTATACAGATTCTTAAAAAAAAAATCAACAATTTTCAATTGCACAGTCTGCTATATCCCGTGGTATTACCAATCAAATAGCATCAATAACATTATTAAAATAAATATTGTAATAGTGATATTAGCGATTAAGCCAATGCACCTGTGCTTTAAAGATAAATTATAAATGAATACTCTCACTTTTTCCAGACACGAGATATAGTATTTTAGAAAGAATGGAATGAATCCACCCATTCTTTTGACCCAAACATTTATGTATGGGCAAATCTTAAGTGTATGGCAATGAGAGCGTGAAGGTGTTAAGCAATCACTTTAAATTACATTTGTTATGTTTGAACGAATGACATCTGCGAAATCTTTACAATTTACGACATGTCATTCTTTAGTTGAAATTAAACACATATAATGGGATATTATTTTATATAGCTGTTGTGTTTGGTTTGGATTACAGACCCAACCAACAGTAAATAATGTAAAATAATACTGAAACAAGTATTACAATTAATATATTAATTATGTATAAAATATATACAATACAATATATACAAATTACAAGTTGAATCTTGGAGTTTAACGTAACTCTGTGTTCTGCCTGCCAGCCACACCTGTTGGCTTGCCTCATGGGTATGGTCTATGACTCTTCCAGCTGTACCAGACAGCTTGCCTCGAGCCGAGAGTGATCTTAGCAGCATCCGGTCTCTGTGGGACTTGCCTAGCTGTGTAGATCTAAATAGTGTAGTGCTATCAATGGGAATACTTGCTACTGTTTAGGTTAGAGTTTCCCTGGGAGAACGCAAAGATTCTGTTCAGGTTAGACATGCTCTTCCTTGATCCTCACAAAAGGTTGACTATTTATACCCAGATCCCTGACCTTATTGAAAACCTTTGGATTCAGCAAGCATCATTGCTTATTGGCCTGTAGTAATCATTGGCTATGTTGTTATCTATACATTAGCCTATTGGCCTGTGGCAAACAATGTTTAATCCGATCAGATAAGGAGGCATCTGGAATAGTCTACTTCTGAGAAAAGGGAGGACTATAACAATAGCATTACATTTTAATACTGTAATAGTCATATTAGCAATTAAGCCAATGCACATGCGCTTTAAAAATAAATTATAAATGAATATTCACACCTTCACGCTCTCATTTCCATACGCTTAAGATTTGCCCATACATAAATGTTTGGGTCAAAAGAATGGGTGGATTCATTCCATTCTTTCTAAAATACTATATCTCGTGTCTGGAAAAAGGGAGAGTATTCATTTATAATTTATCTTTAAAGCGCATGTGCATTGGCTTAATCGCTAATATCACTATTACAGTATTAAAACATAGCGCTATATAAAATAATATCTCATTAAAATAAATAATAAAAAAGCTAAACTTAGCAACATAAATTTATTGACTTGCAAATAAATGTATAAAAATGAAATAATTAATAGTAATTAGAAATTACTTCGTAATCTCTAAAATCCATATTAATCCTCAATTGTACGAATTAACTTATTCACATACACATTAGCAGCACTGAAAAACACAACCAAAGATATTTTACATGAACTCCACACTCTTTCTAGCCTGATTTTTAATTGCACATATGAGGATGAGCAAAATGTAGTCAAGTACCTAGATTTAAAAATCATCAGAGAGAATGCTGCACTTAACTATTCCATGATAATCAAACCCTTGTGCATTACAGGTTATCTCCATCCACTCTCAAAATCCCCTAATTCACACAAACTCACAGGGCTATCTGCCTTCTTATTTCGTAATCACCATCTATGCAAGTTAGAGTTGGACAAGAAAAACATCACTAGCTACATCAGGGATTTAATAAGTGTGAGTTTTAATCACAGAACAATAGCCAATAGGATTGAAGGCTTTTATAATAGACTTCAACAAAATATAAAAGAAGACAGACAACATCTGACTGACCTTATATACCTGCAGTGGCAAAAAACTTCAGTAAAATTTTACAGAAGGAATTTAAACTGGGATTCAGAACCCCTCCAAACACCAATAGGCTTATTAATAATACTAAAGATAAAAAAAACATTGAAGAAACCCCCCAGGTGGTATATAAAATTGTGTGCCCTCAAATGGGGTGTGATTCGGTTTATTATGGAGAAACTCGTGCCACAGTGGGCAATAGATTGGCTCAGCACAAATTCACATACACAAGCAATAACCAAAAAAGAAGGCAGCTCTGTATTTGCTGACCATCAGCAAGAACTCAACCTCAGATTTAAGTCCTCCAAGGCTGACATTTTATGCACAGAAAGAAATGATATCAAAAGGAAAATTAAGGAAGCTTGTTTCATCACCAGCGATGCCAAATCAATAAATAGAAGAGACACTTGTTTTGCCATTTCTAAAAAAATGGATGGAAGAGGAGGCAATTTGCATATATTTGCATATAACTAACAATTTATACTATGAATATGGAGCAACAAGAGCTCTGAAAACGCTAAGTCTGCAAATTAGAATATATAAAAGCCTACAAATTATTACATAAAAAAGTTTCACCGTAACGCATCAGCGTATTATTAATTATATATAGTTCATATAACTGTGTGAGCATTAAGTATAGTGTTTATAAACACAGATATTTATACATCTTGTCTACGCAATGATTTCATAATGATCATTTAGTTTCCATCCAACCCTCCACTAATGATTCTATATATTGAACCTGGAAATATAGTACGTATTTCTGCTTCACCTAGTGCCAATGTCATCAGCACTAGTGTGGGTTTGAACCCAACCTTTTATAATAACTGACACCCACCTCATAATTGGTGGTAGTATAATTATAAGCAATATTGTAATCTTGTATCTAATTAATTTGTATTTTATGATTAACTAACCTTTTATAATAGTTTATTTTTTTAATATTTGTAAAACTGTACATTATGTTTATTTTATTAAATTGGTATTTATATGTAATTGAATCCTAGATATCTATAAAATGTTACAAATATTTTAAATTCTTCATTAAAGTTCATTTTTCTTAAATTAATCAGTTGGTAACATTTTATATTTATCTTTTAATCAATGTACATTAAAGGATCAATTATATTTTGTAAATTTCTATTTAAGTTTATGTCAAATATCAGTTTGAAAGTCATTGTACCAAATTCCTAAAATTTTTCTGAATAAAATCTACATTTTTGTTAATCTAAACCTTAATTAAATAGGCTTTATTAATACAATGACTGATAAACTTAATATGCTTATTGTATTTTTTTTAATTAGCAAATCAACCCTTGGGGCATGTTCATGCAGAATTATAGATTTCCCTCCAAAGCAGGCACCAATCTCAGAGAAATACTTAGAGCAATTGCAATTGGCAGTTGTCACTGTAGATTCAATCCTATAGATAAAAACCAGAACACATAAATAGTGGAAAATTTGATAGGGATGATTATTGATTAATTATTTGAAGTTCACTGAAGAGTAGTTTAGATTTAGTACATAGTGATTAAAGAATGACTGGCTAAAAAGATCGACCGTTGCTTTCCGGAGCTCTGTCCCACCAGCCCATCAATGCCTTTCCAGTGCTTTAAACATCTAGCCAGATACTGTTTGTGTCGAGAAAGCCTGAAATGATCTGACTGTATAACTGCATGTTTCAAGCCATGGAATGCCTACCGATTGATTCTGAGGTAAAGTCCAATTCGCTGCAAGCCATTGATTCTATTTTACTTGTTTTCCAAATCAATACTAATTTATATTTATATATCTGTGTGATGTTTATATGGCTTGGTTTAAAATGCTCTTTTAATTTTTCTCTTAAATTTAAAATATCAATTCTTCTAAAAATCTCATATTATTTTGATGCGGCAAAATTAAATTAATTTTTGGTTTATTTAGAATATTTGACTTACTGAAATTTTCAAGTACAAAATTCAATGAGCTATTTAAATTCTCTCCCTCTTATTTTCCAGTCAAAATCATTACAGGAGACTTACTTCCCGTAAATTAATTAATGGAAAGCTCGTTTAGTTTTGTAGATCATATATAAATTTGAATGATTGAAATTATTTTAAAAGTACCTTACTATTACCTCCAATTTAAAATAGCCCTGTAATTATTTCTGAAAGAATAAACAATTTTAGTGAATCAATTAAGTAAAATCTATTACAGCGTTTTATCAGTATGTTTCACATATATTTTTATTTGTCAAAAAAATAGTAAAATTCGATGTATAATTTATTAGGCTGCATATTGTCAAACTTACCAGAAGTGAGTTTGATATTTAATGCCCCGTCTATGTTAATTAAAAGACAGTCTTATTTTGTAATCTTTCATAAACTATTTAATAACTTATTAATAAATGAAATATTTGTAAAGTGTGGAAAACAACTTCTATTTTAAATTTTAATTCTTGCCTTCCTTTTTTTTTATATTATGTTTTATGATCCGTTCAGTAATTGCCTAAGGCCTCTGGGACTTTCTATCATGTCAGGGGGCCGATTATTTTAGTCAGGAATTAAGTTATTAATTTTGTTAGTGATACACTATCTATATATATATGTCTAAGGCATTATGTATTGATAGCTACAACCATTCATTTATTATTATTATTTTGCTTTGCTAATTGCCTCTTAGGACCTTCGGTATTTCAAATATGACCAGTCCAGTCTTTCACTTTCCCTCAAAGTAGACGTAGTTCATACCAAGGGATTCTTTTCGGGCATTGCCATTAAGATGTGTATGGGAAGTCCAGCACCTCAAAATATTATTATGATTATTTAGAGACGTGTTTTTGCTGGAGGGCCAGCATTTCTCATTATCTAGTTGCATTTACTAGGAATTTCCTTTAGCAAAGCCACCCAGAGGTCCATAACAGACCTCATTTATTTTTGTTGTAATCTATAATAGCATACTGCCTTCTTCAATATTTTATATCTTTATTTAGCAAACCTGAAGTGCTCTCTGCCATGATGGCATGTCCTTCACAAACAAATTTCGTAATTAATTAAATCTGACTGTATAATTGTCAATTATTTATTTAAGAACTATTTTGCTTCCCACACTCATTATATACAAATGATTTTAAATGTAATAGTGTTTTAAATGCCCATCTCTCATGTCTTGTAATATATATATAACAGATTTATTTGTAATATCTTGAAGAAGGCTAATAATATTTTATTGCTGATTGGTTTTTGGCCAACCAATTAACAAACGTTTACATTGTTTGTCAAAGCCGCATCAAAACGAATTAAAGAAAATAACCAAGTTGTATAAACAAAGACTTAACTTATTTTGTACTAAATTCCTTAATAAATTCCTATAATATTGTTATTTCAAATAAGCTTAGTTTGTCATCACTCCCAATCTCTAAGGTTAATTACTCTATTTATTTAAATATTTCTTTGATTTAAATTCACTTCTTTGTAATGTTGTCATAAAGAATTATCATTATTACGGTTCAAACCACATCTGTAGTGTTCTGCAATCATTAAAATTCATTAACTAATTACTTTCTCATATAAACCCATTATTATTATTTTGAGTCTCTTTGTGAACCATGACATCCAACTGGGACGGAATAAAATCAAGCACTGCTTGTGTCATCACAAACGTTATCCATTAGTCAGAAAGGCAATAGTTCAGGCAAATAGGTTAGGATTCACCATCCCCCTGACATCTGTATCTTGTGTATGGTTGAATTCAAGGTACTTTTGCTTGGATTATTGGTCTTGTTGAATGAATACACGATTTTGACTGGCGCAATATATTTCACTATATATCAGTGCAATATTAGTCATTCATGCATAATCTAATCTCACTTGCAATATTAATTTTAAATAACATTTTAAGATATTAATGTTGTATGTAAATTTTTCTAGAAGGAAAATAATAGAGTGACAATTATATATGTACTGCCCATATGTATTAATAAAAATTTAATAAACTTTATTTATACTTTAAAAAAATATCTGTCTATACCAAACTTAATGTATTAGAACAGGCAAAACTCCCCATACAGTATTGCCACTCAGTGCAAGCCAGAGTAATCAATGGATTCCAGAAGCCCTGTGCATACAATACCCATCTAATGCCTACTCATCCAATATCCCCAGACTAGTTTCTGCCTCGTGGCCTACAGAGAAGCCTTGAATCTGAGAGCACTGCACCTAGATCTTAGGATCTGGTGCAACCCTCCAGCAGCCACCTTTTAACTCTACTTAACTTCAAAACTATGAGTCTTAAATTGAAAGCACAATATTTTCAATCCAAGCTCATTAGCTTATATAGTTTTATAGGTCTGAACTCAGTTCAATACCCATACATTTTGGTGTCTTTGATTCTTTAATAACCATAGCCACCACTATTCTATTAGGAAGGATTGGTTTTAAGTCAATAAACATCACATGATCACCATTTCTTATGCTTGCTTATATCTGTTATTAAAACAGGCAAAAGTCTCCATACAGTATTTCCACTCAGTGCAATGGATGCCAAAAGGCTTGTACATAAAACACCCATCTAGTGCCTACTCATCCATTATCCCCAGGCTAGTTTCTGGCTTGTGGCCTTTATCAGTGAAGAGCCTTGGATCTGAGAGCACTGCACCTAGATCTTAGGATCTATTGCAACCTCCAGAAGCCACCTTTTATTTCTACTTAACTAGAAAACTATGAGTCTTAAATTGAAAACGCAATAATATTTTCAATCCAAACTCATTATCTTATATAATATTTAAACAGCATTAAACTGTTGCACATGCACTTTGAAGATTTTAACTATAAATGAATGAATACTAACACTTCAAAAATATGATAAAGTTTTGGGAAAAGACAGAATAGGTTTGAACTCAGTTCAGTACCTATAAATTTTGGGTATATAAACAAATGAGCTTGGATTGAAAATATTGTGTTTTCAATTTAAGACTCATAGTTTTGTAGTTAAGTAGACATGAAAAGTGGCTGTTGGAGGGTTGCATTATATCCTAAGATCTAGGTGCAGTACTCTCAGATCCAAGGCTCCTCAATGAATGAAGGCCGCAAGCCAGACACTATGGGATATTGGATGAGTAGGCACTAGATGGGGATTTTATGCACAAGCCTTCTGGCATCCATTGATTACTCTGGCTTGCACTGAGTGGCAATACTGTATGGAGAGTTTTGCCTGTTTTAATAACAGATATAAGGAAGCATAAGAAATGGTGATCATGTGATGTTTATGAACTTAATGTAAGTAAAAGTATTTGAACTCAGACTTTCAAGCTCCCAACAACTATCCACTCCATCTTATTCAACCGATACATATTGGAGATCATTTAACTTTTTCACATGTATGTAATCATGTGTATTGGTTGTATAAGATGGAATAAATAGCTGTGGGAAACTTGAAACTCTGAATTCAAACCCTTTCTAATTACACAAAATCAAATATCTAACTAAGAAGAATTTTAACAGATGGCAACATATAGCCTATTTATAAACTAAAAGTTTCTAAGGTCGATTAAGCAAAACTCAAACTTCAGGTTGTGGGAATAACAAATAGATATACTTATTATTATGCCATATCACCACTTTAGTAATATATTAATTTCATATTTTTTATGATACGTTGGTATTAGATCTTGCTGTGATGTATTCTCTGGCAATAATTATTCTAACTTTGTGATCTCATAAAATAATGCCTGCACAAATCTTCTGATAAACTTAATTGATCAATTTCTTTATCGCCCCCCACCAAAAAAAAAATTTAGTTAAAAAAAACCAAGTATTTACCATATAATGATGATCACATTCATTTTAATCAAAATAATGACACTCACTGGGATGGAATAAACTTTTTGATGTCTTCCAGAATGGAAATGATCGAGTCTGTTTCTTTGTGCCAGGATTTTTTATGACAACAGAGCATAGTTTAAAATGTAAAATTAGTAATGAAAGCAAGATTTTCAGTAACAAGTTTATCCTATCAGAAGATTATGCAATATTGAAGTATATACTCTTATTCTTCTCCTTTACTTTCTTTGCATTTCTTTATACATTGCTTATAATAACTTCTTTAATATACACTTTAATGCAAAAAAAATTTTTTAATAAAACTTTTATTATTTTCCTGACAGTTTCAACTGTCCTGCAATCTTCATCAGAGCTTTTTCAAACTTCCTCTGTCAGAAAAGTAAGTTTTATTTAAAAAAATGTTTGCATTAAAGTGTACATGAAAGAAGTTATTATTATAAGCAATATTGAGGTAAAAAATAATTTTCCTTTTTAGAAGATTGAAAAGGTATTAATTCGGTGTTTATTTACAGATTTGTTTCCGAGGTAGAGTTTCAATCATAGCAGATACCCTCATCAATAACATTTGTGATCATTGCTTTTGAAAGCAAACCTGAAAATAATATATTTACTGTACAAACAATGAGTGAAAATCAACTTACTGCTGTTGATAAATGCTAATATAATTTATTCAAGAATGTTTGAATTAATGGCACTTCTTGAAAACATTTATTTTTTATTATTGTTTGTTCACTAAATATACTACTTTCAGATTTGTTTTTAAATAAATTACGTATATTAATTTTGTGTTTTTGTTTTTTATAAAAAATATGAAATTTATTGATTTGTCTTTTGTAATATGGATGAAGATTCCATTAATGGTTGAAGCGCATTCCTTTATGGGTACAGCATATACTCAATTAGCAGTAATTTATTTTTAATTAAATGCAGTAATTAGTTCATATGTTTTAAAATGTTATAATAGCTAATACCATAGATCAGGAGTATGCAAACCATGGACCAGTGGCCCAGGATGATTATGAATGCAGCCAACACAAAATTGTAAACTTACTTAAAACATTATCAGATTTTTTTATGATTACATGTCACAGTTTTCCTAAAATAAATATAATCTCACTATTTTTTATATATAGAGTAAGTTAAAAACAAACTCTTATGAAGCTTCAAAAATACCCTCAACCTCAGACCGCGGTTTCTGCCTCTAGCGTCATCAGTGAGGTGCTAGGGAATAAAAATACTAGAACTAGTCCAGCATTTTATCAGTTTCAGATTTTCTTCTCAATAGTTAGGCTTTGATAAAATGCTGGACTACTTCTAGTATTTTTATTCCCTAGCACCTCACTGATGACGCTAGAGGCAGAAACCGCGGTCTGAGGTTGAGGGTATTTTTGAAGCTTCATAAGAGTTTGTTTTTAACTTACTCTATATATAACATTTGTAAATAGGAGCTTTATTAAAATTAGGTCATCTGACTTGATTTTTTATCAAGCAAATCTCACTATTTGTATGCACACATGGTGTCAGTTTTAGTGGTGTGTAGTTTCAAAAGTGTTATATTCCAAGTGCAGGCAGTAGAATTGATATAAGATATGTGTTCATAGTGATTTAATGAGGGAATAATTATCAATAATATTTCAACCATTGGAACACTAAGGATTTGGAGTTATATCAACGTCAGATATTTCCACATTTTGGTGGTGCATTTTATGTGCCCTGTATAATGGGGCTAACAATCAGCCAATAAACGAGCATTTGCTCATTTGTTGGTTGATAAAGTCATTTTGTCAGGCTCAAAGATACGGCTTTCATCACATAATAGTTGAGCCTTGTAATAGATTCTATAAACGAGTGCTAATCTATAACATTGGTAATCATTTATAGTGCCTTTTTATATACAGGGTCAAGCCTTTTAATAGGACCCTTACAATCAGCCCTTTGCGTCATGCTGTGTCAGTAGCCAAGAGAAGTGTGGCAGAACCCAAATCTTGATTTCTATTTTTCTGTCAGTTAATTTTCATAATAAAAGTCTCTTATCTACTATTATTTTTTTAATTGTAGCATAACTTCTACTATGGTTCAAGAGAACTCTTTCTCCAAAAGAAATCACATAAGATTGTTAAATGAAAAGTGAACAGAAGATTACTTTTTGTCACAGCAAATAATAAGGCATTTTGTTTAATTTGTAGGGAATTTAT
This sequence comes from Epiperipatus broadwayi, assembly GCA_028023455.1. Taxonomy (NCBI): domain Eukaryota; kingdom Metazoa; phylum Onychophora; class Udeonychophora; order Euonychophora; family Peripatidae; genus Epiperipatus; species Epiperipatus broadwayi. The sequence goes on along the minus strand of JAQFVV010000137.1, from coordinate 3,073,780 downwards.
GCAAAATTTTTATTTGAAAAGGTATTATACGCAAAAATGTAAAAGCAAAATTGTGGAACTGAAAAAACCTGCCTTTTTTCAAAAGGTTACAACATGGGCAAATTCCAATGTAAAAGTTAGTTATGTGGTAGTATATTTAATAGCAAAAAAATAAAAACCATTTACTGATAATGAATTTATTAAGCAATGTATAGAGAACGTTTAATTTGTCTGAAAAAAAGGGAATATTTTTAAAAATGGATTTGTCTCACCAGACTATAGCAAGACGAATTGAAAACATCTATCAAAAGAAGTTTAGAAAGTAAAGATGCTAATTTTCAATTTTATGTTTTGGCAATGAACGATAGCGCAAATGCTAGATATGGATGGTTCGGCTTGCCATTTTTATTAGAGGGATTGATGATGAATATGATATCACTGAAAAGACATAAATAAATCAAGAGATTTATATGAAGCAGTAAAAAAAAAATTTAAAGCAATTTTCTTTGTCCATTAATAACATAGTTATTGATGGTGACCCGACAATGAAAGTTAAAAGAGAAGGAATTGTAAAATTAAGAGATGGTACAAATTCTGCCCAAAACTCGCACTTGATAAAGCATCATTGATAATATATCAAGAAAGTTTTATGTGCAAAAGTTTAAAGTGGATTATATCATAAAGATCATCATCAAGGTTGTGAATTTTATAAGGGAAGAATTGAATCATTGTCAATTCCTTAAAAAGTATGTATGCTGACATAATTTACTTGGGAGTAAGATAATTAAGTTGAGGACAAATATTGAAAAGAATTATGATTTGCAATCATTTATGGTACTAAAAACCAAATATTTTTGGTGAAAGTTGATAATGAGTTTTAGCATTTTTAATAGATTTAACTACTCATTTAAATGAGTTAAAGTCTCCAAGGTAAAAACCAATTTATCAATAGAATGTTTCGAATCATAACAGCATTAAAAATAAAACGAAATTGTGATGAGCGTAAATTAGCGCAAACAATTTTACATATTTAAACTCGGTCAAACATAGTCCTATGAATAGTAAAAAATAATATAGCTTATTTTTCAATTTGATATAAAAATTTGAAAACATTTCAAGATTTCTGGGAAAACTATCAATATTTGTGACTCCATTTCCAGTTAACATAAATATGTCCTGATACGTTTCAAATGAAATGTGTAGAATTGCAATATGACATTTGACTTAAAAAAAACTTGATCATGTCTCTTTACTGAACTTTTATAGATCCTATCTTTCCAGAGACAAATGTTTCACAATCAAACCATATTCATGTCATTATGTTTCTTTATTGGACTTTTATAGATTTTATCTTCCCAGAGACAAATGTTCACAATCATGGCTTATTTATGTCATCATTGTTTGGCAGGATCTATATTTGCGAGCAACTATTTAGCTTTGATTTCTGTGACGGTTGTGTTTTCAATAATGTTTCAAAGCAGTTAATTTTTTTTTCAAATTGCTTCTAATACAGATTCAGTGACGCTTGTGTCTATAGTGCAATCATTGAATGCCATCACAGAATAGTTTAATATAGACTCAATAAACCTTTATGTATGACCAATATATTGACATAAATTTTAATGAAATAACGCCAAATATAAATCATAGAAAGAAAGAAATTCTATACAAACAGTATATAGATGCATATAAATATACACAACTTTTCATTTCTTGCTTTTTTGAATTATAGCTCCAACATAATAAATATATAAAATTATAGTTTGAATAAACAAGTTTTAAATAGAAAATGAAAGAATGTATATTTTATATAGATGCATGTGATATCTAAATTTATATTAGCAGAAATAAAACAACTATATTTTACCCTAATTATCTATCTAGGGCAAATCATAGATCTGTCATAAAACAAATTGATTAGCCCCTGCACAAATATACAGTGCACACATAGCCTAAGGTATAGTCTACTCTTAATAGCCGCCAAGCAGCACACACTTCACAGATGGCTATAGTATGATGTGAGGGTGTGTAGAATTCAAGTTGTCCTAAGTCTTTGCATGTGCATTCGAACTACTTATTTTTCAGACGAACTGACGTAGTTTTAGATAGTATTAATTGAAAGATAAAAGACGCGCTTCCCTACACATATTTTTAAGGTTAACCGAATTTCAAAAGTGTACGTTCCAGCATTATACGGAAATCACGCGTAAAACGTATTTTGCGCAGTGATAGCTACGAGACTTACAAAGCATAATCTTGGTTTGATCAGAGGGGAATTTTAAAATCGAATTGTATTTCGTAAATTGTTTTAAAATAGTATTGAAAACTTTTATTTTTTTGATCAGATGGTAATTGAAAAAAGGAAATATTAGATTTTATTAAATAATTTTGTTTTTCAAAATGTTTGTGTATGTTCTGACGGACGATCCTTCGGATCGGCAAAACCATCGGATCCCCCTCCCTGCGAATTTCAGCGCTAAGCGCTGACATGTATAGTGTTGTATCAGAGTAGTGTAAAAAAAAAGTCAATTGTAAATCAGCCCGGTAACGGTATATCTATTGGTTTTTGACTAGCAACAGAACCATCAAGCTGCGTGCGACAACAACCACAATTATAATGAGTCCCTATTAATTTGTTACTTTATATCCAAAATATATAAAAATTTGATCAAAAAAAATAAAGCTTAAATTGAAAAAAGTCTTAATTAAGGAATAAACATTTTTACTAAGCATTTTATTAAAAAAAATTACTAATCTGAGGGTAAATATACTGTATAAAATCTTTTCAGTAAAGGTAATTTTCTTTAAAAATGTAAAAAAAAATGTTTTTTTACGACAGTATGCCATTTTATTTCTTAAATTAAAATAAAGCATAAAGAAAAAACAAGCAAACTACAATGTACATTTTAAAATTTATTTTTGATCTATTTTATGTACCATTACTAAAGTTTTTTTTATTTTTGTAATGTCTGCCCAATAAAACTTTAAATTAGATTTGCACTGCAAGCTTCACAAATTGTATTTATTTTACATAAATGCAGGAAATTAAATGAAAATTTTGATTAAAAAAAAAAGTAATGTACAGTTGACTGCTGAAGTTTTAATAATCTAAATTATTAAATCTTTTTTTTGTTTTGCCATTAATATAAAGGTATATATATATTTTACCAACCACCATTTTCTTGGAATATCGAAGACAAATTGCAGGATGATTGATTTAAAACTGAGGAAATAAATAATATTTTTAACTTATGTTTAGTTACCGTTGATCATATAAAGTTGATTCTTAACTACAAAATGTAAAAAACCATTTTTTTTTTGTTTTTCCTCTCCCAATAAATTATAAGTATTATAACTGTAATTATGATTAACAAAATTTTTGCCATAAGCAAAATAACTTAGGAATGATCGACCTGGAATATCAAAGACAAATTATGAGATTGATTTAAAATTGAGCAAATAATATTTTTAACATATTTAGTAACCGTTTATCATAATGCATAAATTTTTTTATTTTTTTTATGCCTCAAATTAATTTATTATTATAATGGTCTCAATTATGACTAACACAACTTTTCGCCACAAGTAAGATTATGCTCGTAAGAATCCATATTGATTGGCACTCATTTTACAATTAAATATGAATACATTATTGTTATATATGATCAAATTATGTTTTAAATACATAATATATTGAATGAAACTGGTATTTTTTTTTTGCTTTTGTGGACATTAATGTTAAAAATCTTATTTTTGATATAAATGAAAACACTTGCTAGAAAGTGGATTAAAATCAGATAAAATACCATAATCGTATTCAAATTCTAACAAAAATCTAATAGTGAATATTTTATAATGAATAAACTCTACATTGTACTGTACATTTTTAGAATCAAAGTTGTGGTTTTATTTTCAGATGATATGCTTTAATGAAATCACTATTCTATGATGTCACAATCTTCCAAAATGACAGTTTCTTAAAAAAATTACAACCTTTTTTTAAAGATCATAATAATGAATAATTGATTATAAATCAAAGTAGTGGATACAATCTGATGATGGTCATTATGATGAATGCACACATAGAGTTCCATCACTAATTGGGTAAAGGTGTAATTTTTTTAAATCTAGATACTAAAAAAGTAAAAATCTATATTTTCTTCTTTTTATTTTTTTCTCTATGTGTCATTACAAGATGGAATATTAAGTTTTGTTTTTATTTTTTAATAATAAAATTAATTAAAAGTGGAAATAAAAAACGAATGAACTAATTAAAGAGATAAAATTGGGAAAGAATTTTGGCCTTATTTTTTTGTGTGGTTTTTTGTTTGAATAAAAGGAATTTTGTCTTTCTTTCTTTCTCCAAAGTTACTCCAAGCAAAATTATAAAATTTTTGTAAATCTTGTATTAATCAGATATTCTTTTTCCTGTAATATAAATGCCTTTTGTTATTACCAAATTATAATTATTCACAAAATAGAATATTTATCTGTTAATTAGAAAAAAGAGAGAGATAAAGAAGACTAGGTCAGATGGAATGATTCACCTTTTTTTTTGGATATGGGCAGCTATTAATAGGAGTGTAAATCTATTTAAAAGTTTTGTAGAATGATGACTGAACTGTACAAAATCAATGTGTTATCATGAAGAAAGTGAAGCGTATATTACAGAAACTCAATTAATTGTCTTAATATAGGAACTGAAATCAATCCTATGGAAAAAAGGCCATTTGATGAATAAATTCCTTAGTCAGTTGAAATAAAAATGACAACAGAATGTTGATTCTAACTTGACAAAATTTAATAGAATGGAGTAGACATTTCAAAGTTCTCATCATTTTGCAATCCTGTTCCTGGTTGATAAATGCTAAGTGCCTTCTTAAAAAAAAAGCCTTGGAGAGGTCAGAGTGGAATCCTCATTTTGTAATAAACTGTCTACTTCTTCATGAAGTCAGAGGAAAATAAATCTATAACAGGACATGAAAGAGTTCTGGACATTTAATGCATTGCTTGATTTTATGACAAAAACAAAACACTTCAGTATGGTTAAACTATGAATCTGAATACAATCAGAAAGTTAAGATCACTTTAAATATTTATGAAGAAAGTTATTTATTTTTGAATATATTTAAATAGCTATATCAATTTATTTTGTTTCTTCGGTTAGTTTCTATGGTAAAACCCATAGACATGTTTTTCTTTTGTACTTATTTATATATTTGTTTTCAGTGAACAGATGAGGTTTAAATTTACCTAAGCATTTAATGTCCTAGATAGATTTTGTTTTGTTTACCTGTGCATATGAATTTTCTTAATATTTCTTTATGTGCACGTATTTTCATTTGTTATTAAAAATATAATGGACTGTTGCAAATAACTGAATTGGGTGCATTAGATCCTAAGATCTAGGTGCAGTACTCTCAGATCCAAGGCTCCTCACTGATGAAGGCCACAAGCCAGAAACTAGTCTGGGGATATTGGATGAGTAGGCACTAGATAGGGATTTTATGCACAAGCCTTCTGGCATCCATTGATTGCTCTTGTTAGCACAAGATGGCACTACTATATGGAGAGTTTTGCTTTGTTTTGGATTGTTTAATGTGTAATGTTTGTGTGTGTGTTGTTTATTTAAAATAATTACTATAGAATTTTATGTAAAAGTATAACATTAAGATGTAACACGTAAAGTTATTGTAAATAAATTATATTAAGGTTTACATTTATTTGTAATGTTACATTATCTCCCTTTCTCACTACACAAATATAAGTTAAATTTCATTTTTTATTGAAAGCAACTCACCCTGAGTAATAGAACAGTACTGAGGCTGTATTTGGGGTATGATATTGGTGACCATAGTATATTACCATAGAGATTTCTTCCGAGAATTCTAAAAACAGTAGTAGCTTAATTACTTATTATATTCAGACCTTATAAAAATATTTTGAGAATGATAAGCTGTGCCAATCCTTATAAGAGTTAATCCAAAGGGATCAGAAAATATAATTAATCATTAAATTAGTCACTTTTCTAATAGTAAAGGACTTATGACCTATCTATATTAGTCATAAAATAGTTCTGCGTATAACGGTAGCATATGTTCCTATATTGTAATTAGTGCAGACTAGAAGTGAGATTTGTAGTTAGACATATATAGCATAAAATGGAGTTTCCCAGTACAGTAGTAACTAGGCATGATAAACGTGTACTTGGAATTTTCCATCTACAAAAACACAATGAATGATGCATGGGTGAAAGTAGAAATTACCAGACACTAGTTAGTAGTAATCACATATTTTATTTATTTTTTGTTTGTTTAGTAACACATATGCTCATATTATACATTAATTATGCATGCAAATGGTAAAATTAGTAAGTGATAAAGTAATAAGAATGTAGTGGAGTGAGAAGAGATTGACATAAGTATAGTAACAACTTAATGCATAAGATAGAATTGATGGATATTAGACAGGTAGAGAATTTGAAATTTTATTTCTTTTTAAAGAAAAATGAGAAAAATAGTGCAGGGAAGGGAATTTAATATATAGTAATTAGGAGCAGTTGCATGGGGGGAGGTCTAACATACTACTTTAAACTTATGGTAGATTAATCTAGTACATTTAAACTAAAGAGAGAGAAAAAAGAAGAATGGAAATGAGATAATATATATATATCTAGAAGTTTTTATATTTATCTTTTACAAATATATATGTACACACACGTGTATATATATATTTGTAAGCAAAATAAAGAAGAAATTAATAAAAAAACATTGCATTAAAGTGTATAAGAGAGATGTTAAAGAAATTTTCTTTTGATAATAGAAAAAAAAGTTTTATAATATCTATCTTTTGCAAATATATACACACACATATATATATATTTGATGTATAAATTATATAAATTTTGTTCTAGTTTTCTTTTGACAATGGGGAAAAAAAATCTTACTTTTTCTTTCATAGAAATATTTAATTCCTGTATAAAAAAATATATAAACGAAAAGTTCGATCCTTGGTTAAGTTAAAAAGATAACGATTTATATTTTTTGACAATAATAATAAATGGGTTAACTTAAAATTGTACATGTTCACGTTTTTATTTTTAATTAAGATAATGTAGTATTAAATTCAAGTTATTTTGTATTAATTATCGGTTATCAAAAGGAAAACTAAGGAACTTAGATTGTTAATGTATAAAACTGAATTTATGTTACAATGAAGATTATCTTATTGTGAATATTGAAACTAGTCCCAAAAATAAAATTTATCGTAGTTTTTTTTCTTGGTAATTCAAATTCCAGTAGATAAGTCTTGTACATAAATAAAGTGTATAAGAAGGTGTAAATGGTATGACCTAAATAGTCCTGAAAAAATTTTAATTGGCTCTTGCTTTCTTATTTTCTTGAATTTCGTGTGCTGATGTCGATCTGGAGGGGAAATTGTAAACTGATGTGACAATAGAAACCTCTCTAGTGTACTTAGGAAACTTCCTTATGATGGACGGTTTACCCAAAGTCCTATTTTGAGAAACAGCCGATCTCTTAAGAATGGTCCTGAGTAATATCTAGTATATATAATATACGTGCCACTACAAACTACTAAATCAAAATTAATAGAAATCCCGATCGTGACAAAATCTAAAGTGCTGAAATCTAATTGTGACTTTAATAAATGATCGTGATAGATGTAAATTTACTGTATCCCCAGTTAATACATTGCACAGGCTATATATGTAATATAGGCGGGATTTGAACTCAGACTTTCACACGACCCACTACTCTCAGTGCCATCTCATATTGCTGACCCACCTGATCACAAACATGTTGAAAAGATAAATAATCACCAATGGACGTATTTCATGCTAAAACAGCAATCATCAGTTGGTCTAGATTACTATCCTCACACACACATATAATCAGAGCTCAGCTTTATATTAAGATAGCCAATCTTCATACTTTAATGGACAGGCTTCAAACTATTCCAACTCACAACTCTTCAGCCTTTCATTTCATTGAAAATCTGATGATGGAACGTTCAAAGCCCTTGTTAGTACCAAGGTTGTCATCTTACCCATGTTGACTAATTAGTCATTCTGACCCCTCATATACAGGAGAATAATCCATTTATACATACATATGAATTACGTATATTGGTGATTATTTATCTTTTCAACATGTGTGTGATCAGATGGGTCAGCAATAAGAGTTGCGGCACTGAGAGTAGTGGGTCGTGTGTGTATCCCAAGTTATAACTTGCAACTATAAAAGTACACATACGTCAATGAAATAAAAATAATACTTCAATTATTATTAATGCTGGACATATGATGAACTATTTTGTAGGAAAAAAGCAAATTTCTTTCGAGACTTTAATGAACTTTTCTTACTTTAAGACATAATCTTTGTTATTTGGGAGGGATGTAATCATAAATATATGACAAATGATACGTGAAAAAGATTTCCCATCTACATATATACTGAATAATAATCCTTTTTTTTTTAAAAAAAAGTGTATTTTATATATGGTAATTAATTTCAGAATTTATCTAGTTGACATTATTTACATTTCAACTAAAATTTTTATTAAAATTGTTCAGAAACGTGAGCGAATTGTGAGAATACTAGTTTTAAATTATTGTAATTTAAATTAACGGCTATTATAAAATCAATAATAACCCACTCTGCTTGCCGTTAGATTCTAATCTTATAGGAATTTTGTGATGTGATGTATTGTGGCTTCTCCTTAAACGAAGTCAAGAATATCTCAGCAATTATGCCCAGATAAACCTATTAGCCACTTTATTTTCCACCCCACCCCCCATTCTAAATTTTCCCATAATCTGCTCTATCCCATTTCCACAACATAATCTTTGTCAACTCTATAACTTTTATATCTAAATCCCCCTTATCTTTTCCCAAACCCAGCATAAAAACCAATAATTCACTTTCTGTATAATCACTTTAAATAATTCACTTTCTGTATAATCACTTTTTTTATATTTATTTTTTCACAACTTCATTATATGTACCCTTTCTGTTTTCAAGCATTTACATTCAATTAACAGATGCCTAATATTTTCTATTCCTTCCTTACATAATTTACAAAATAAATCACCCATTTTTTCCCATTTACATATATATTCTCTTGTAGCTAAAGATCCCATTCGAGCCTTAAATAATAAACTACTTTCCTTACTATTATCATATATTAACTCACACCTAATGTTCTGTTTATTTCTATATGTATTTAAATTCTTTTTAATCTCCATACTATTTCTCCATCTCTTTAACTCCCTATTCTTTATTAATAAATCTATTCTTTTATTCCATTCCTTACTACTACAACACTCAACAATCCTCTTAACACAATCATCCCATCTTTTGTACAAATATACTGATATAAATTCTTTATCCAAATCTTTTGCATACCGCATTACCTTTCTCACCCATCTTGTTACTTTGGCTTGCACTAAGTGGCGCCACTATATGGATAGTTTTGCAATATAGCAAAATTTACTAGTTAAAGACTTTGTCATAAATCCATTTTAGTGTCACATGTAGCTTATACGTATAGAATACATTTAAAAATTTGGAACGCATTTAATAAAATTATACGCATTATAGATTGGGCTATATAGATAACACATGAAGAGACTTAAGTTATACATGCACATCCTTATATTTATATGTGCAATATTATTAGAAGACAAAATATTTGTTAAAGTTGATAGTTTTAGATCTTTGTTGTATTTTCTTAAATGATGATGATAATTCTTCTGAATATAAAATATTTGTTAAAAGTCATAGGCCATTGTTGTATTTTCCTTAAGTGATGATGATCTCCTAGCATGGTAATTAAATGAGTGATAGGATTGTTCAGATAAGAAGCTCATGTAGTAATTATTATAGACTTCATGGATACAATCATGTTAGATTTGATTATGGGATGGATTGGCATTTGAATTGTTTATACACACATCCATAGCCTACTTTTAAGGAGTTCAACCATTAGTTGAGTTTAATCAAATTAATCACTTATTAAAAGATAGGAAGTAGTATATGAAAAGAATATTGCTTTACCCTATACCTATAGTATAATAACTATTCAATAAATTTGTCGCATAGTCATAACATATTTTGATAACCTATGAAATAATCATATTAGTTAAATTGTTAATAAATGTTATTTTTAAAAAAATCGAGTCTAGAATTTTGCTCTTTATTACAGATCCAGGGTACTATAATGTAGAATAGTTATTGCCTTATTTCAACGAATCCAACGATTCTCCGAGAGCTAGTGGATATAATAAATATTACTTATGGTTGCAGAGTTTGTTGGATTAGTGGTTATATATTATCGGTAAATTTTTAATTTCCTATATAGATCAGTGTATTAACATCTAGTGAGGCCTAATTCTGTTGGTATAAGCTAGTGTAATTGCCTAATATTGATATGTTCCTGACTTAGAATTTGAGTATGATCTAGATGAGCCTTGTAAATTTTTCTAGTAGACTTGGGATTTTTTTTTCTTTCTAATACCTGGTCTATGACTAAACATCCAGTATTATATAATAAATGAATATATCTATTAGCTAAAAGCCATTCCATATTACTTTGTTACAACCTCAGCCCTAGATATTATACTAAATATAACATCCAGTAATATATATTTTGCAAAATGCTGTTATTGAATTACTTAATCTATAATACCTATGATAGAATTGGAGGAGTATACTGTTTGGTACGGTGGTATTAGAGCTACGACATGAAGAATTACATGAAGAATTATAATCATTAAATTAATTAGGTTATTAAATCAAAAACATTTTAAAATCTACATTTAAAAAAAAAAAATTAACAAAAAAAAAAATACAAAAAGCATTAATGTGAAGAATAGTTAAAATGTATGTTTAAATCAAATTGAGTGTGTGTTTGCACATGCATAATCTATTGTAATACATTGTACAGGCTTACACCTGCGTTTATATATGTAATATATGCAGGATTCGAACTCAGACTTTCACACGACCTAAACTCTCAGTGCCATCTTATATTGCTGACCCACTTGATCACACACACGTTGAAAAAATAAATAATTACCAATATAGGTATTTCGCGCTAAACCAGCACTCATTAAAGCATAAAGATTGGTTATCTTAATATAAAGCTGAGTACTAATTGTATATATGTGTGGAGATGGTAATCTGAACTAACTGATGAGTGCTGGTTTAACACGGAATACTATATTGGTGATTATTTATCTTTTCAACATGTGTGTAATCAGGTGAGTCAGCAATATAAGATGGAACTGAGAGTTGTAGGTCGTGTGAAAGTCTGAGTTCGAATCCTGCACATATTACATATATAAATGCAGGTATAAGCCTGTACAATGTATTAAAATAGATTATGCAGAATATGCATGTGCAAACACACACTCAACTTGATTTAAACATGCATTTTAACTATTCTTCACATTAATGCTTTTCGTATTTTTTTTGTTAAATTTTTTTTTTTTAATGTAGATTTTAAAATATGTTTTTGATTTAATAACCTAATTAATTTAATGATTATAATTCTTCATGTTGCAGCTCTAATACCACAGCACCTACTGTTTCATACATTTTTTTGTCATTTAATGTAATAATCTTTATCTACTCACAACCAGCAATAATGGGGAGGCAAACATATCACATCTGTAGCAATAAAATGTTTATTCACAGGACACGAACTGCAGACATTTTCAGCCAAATCCTACATGAAATGACCGAAAATTTCTATTTTACTTTGAATGCCATCCAGGGCTTTGGATTATTTATTATGATATAACAGTATATCTTCTTAATATACTCATGACATTCGCGTCTGAACTTGATAAACCTTAAATTTTTTTTGGATGCAATTTTTTTTTTTTGTATCTGGCCCATAATCATCAGGTTATCGCCCAATATTGGGTGGAAAATAAGAATATATAACTACTATTTTAGTAAACGGATAAAACCATTCCATGTTAATCTATAATAAATAAATATCTGACCAAAACAAAAATCACGATTGAAATATGATCTAATCATCACCGTTGGTGGAAAGATATCACACCTCTCCAGTGACGATTCATAATTAGAAAAACTAGAAATATATAAAATTGCTTTACTTTACTTTTAATAACTTAAATTACTAATGAATGATAGTTCATAACAAACAAATAGGAACAAAATGTATTTAATAGTTATAATCTAGAATTGCAGGAAGCAAATAAAATATTTTTAGCTCAGAAATCCATCTCTTCAATTACTAAAAGTAATTATTTAAATCTTCCAGACCACCTATCAAAAAGGTATTTCATTTTTCAAAACTCTAGCTTCAATTAATTAAGACTCCCAAATCTTACGTTACTTTATCATCTATATATCTACAAAAAAAAATACTCGATAGATAGTTAAATTTTATCTTTGTCATGCGTAAAATGCTTGAAATATGCGAACTCTAGTGGCGACTCTTTCATTTATAGAATAAATGCTGGCTTAAATTTTATAAGCAACAAGTGCCAAAGATTACAAATGGTTATGGAAAAGTTAAAAAAAGCATTAAGTGGTGAAGATGATGAAGAAAAAGGCATTGTTACACAGGTATGTAGTCCAAATTCAAAATCTCTAATGAAATTTAATTTAAGTACTTTACTATATCTAACGTTCACCTCTATTTTAGTACTGTAATATGTTTGCCACGTTAACTTTGATTTTTTCGGGCTTATTGTTTTTTAAATTTTACTATTATCTATAAAGTATATATTAGACTTTGTTGTATTACTTTATGTATATATTTGTTATCTTGAAAATATACGTTAATGTTTAATTGCAACTTCTTTCCTAACTTATTCCTCGAATGCTTAATTGAAAGATTGGTGTAACATATATTTGCTGCAGTTAATTTTTGATTAAATTCCAGAAATATATGATTTCAGTAGAATAAATACTATCTTCTAATTAATATTTAAATCTTCACGTAAATCTTACTATTCATTAGAATTTTTCCCCCAAATTTAAACTATTTTAACAATTCTTTTATTCGCTTCCTAGAAACAGGAACTATAAAATTGTGATATGTAAGCATAAGACCTCCACAAATTAATAAAGTAGTTATTTATTTTTTATTCAAGTATGTTATAGTAATACTGTTAAAAGTATATAATTAAACTCTTGTTTACTGCAATTTATTTGGAATTTATGTTTATTATGTTAACCTTATCCCTAGTGGCAAAATTTCGAACTAACATTAACTACTTTGATTCTACTACTGAATAATAATTTAAGCTTTCTAATTTCCATGAAACATTTCATATAGGAAAGTACTGTAATGACAAAATCGTAACTTATTGCTATTAAACTGCAGTTAAGTTTTAAAAATATATAAATATCTATTATCGAAAAAATGTATTTTAAAGTATCAAAGAAAGAAAAGTGATTGAAATTAATATTGGTTCATTATTTATTATTGTATATTTATTGTCCAAATAATTCTTAAGTATATTGTCTAATCAAAAATTTCTGATCCGTAAAAACAAAAAACGAAACTTTATTGCTGACGACTGTTCATATCTTAATAAAAATACTAGAAAGTTTAAAACTTTAAATCAACTTTTTGATGTAGTATATATTCTTGCAAGTAGATACTAGAATATAGGATAATTTATTTATTTCTTTAAACACGGTGAAATTTTAAATGGTGCTAGTTTTATATATAGTGTCCACTATGGGACGTCTGGAATATTAGTTTTATAATTTAAAACAGGTAAAACTCTCTATACGTATTGCTACTCAGTGCAAGCCAGAGTAATCAATGGATGCCAGAAGGTTTTTTGCATAAAATCCCCATCTAGTGCCTACTCATCCAATATCCCCAGACTAGTTTCTGGCTTGTGGCCTTCGCCAGTGAGGAACCTTGGATCTGAGAACATTGCACCTAGATCTTAGGATCTAATGCAACCCTCCAGCAGCCACCTTTTATCTCTACTTAACTACAAAACTATGGGTCTTAAATTTGAAAACACTATAATATTTTCAATCCAAGCTTATTAGGTTATGGTTGTTAAAGAACCAAAAACACCAAAATGTATAGGCTAATGAGCTTGGATTGTCGTTAAGTAGAGGGTTGCATTAGATCCTAAGATCTAGATGCAGTGCCCTTAGAGCCAAGACTCCTCACTGACAAAGGCCATAAGCCAGAAACTAGTCTGGGAATATTGGATGAGTAGGCCATAGATGGGGATTTTATGCACAAGCCTTCTGGCATCCATTGATTACTCTGGTGGCTTGCATTGAGTGGCAATACTTATAGAGAGTTTTGCCTGTTTTAGTAACAGTTATAAGCAAGCATAAGAAAAGGTGATCATATGATGGTTTTATAATTTCAAATCGTTTTTATAATAATTATTACAATCAACCTGTAATAAAACTTTTATTAGTGACAGATTGTCAATACCATCTACCTTTTTAACACAAAAATACTGTTACTATAGATATGGATATACAGTTTTCATCAAGAAAAACAATAAATATTTAGGATACAAAATTATCAGTACTTGGCAGATCATATTCGTAGAATGTGTGGTTGCTCTTAATTGGAGAGGTTTTTTTATTGGATCACAGAGCTTAATTGTTAGCGTAAGACCAAAATGATAATGTAATTGATTTATAAAAACTGAAATGGAACAAGTTGAAAGATGTAAATTATGAATCAAATATACTACAGGAGAATGAAAATGTTGATAATTAGGAATATGGTTGAAAAAATAAGGTTATAGTTTTTATGAGATAAAAGGATCATAATGACTACATATTTCATAATCATTAACTATTTATTTTGTATGGAAAATTCAAGTGATAGGACAAGATATAATATAAATAATACGTAATATAGAATTAATTGTAGTCTAATGATTTTATAAATTACCTGCTATTGCAAAATAGTAATTTTATAAAAGCATCAAAATAACTGAATCTCGATAAAAAATAGATTTTTTAAAATAAATTTATTGACAGAGAGGAAAAATTTAAAGATTTAAAAAATAATAAATGGATTTCTTGTTAAATAAATAGAAAGATGGAGAAAAAAAAGAATGGAAAAATGTTGAAATAAAAAAAAATAATAATAAATATTTATGATAAAAATAGATAGAAGCAGTTACCAAAAAAGATTGTGAAAATAAAATGATTTGGAAAAGAACTATAGGAATTAGTGTATAGAAAATTATATTTGCATAGTAAGCATTATGTAAGTAGAGTAATTGATGTAATTAACTACATTTTATCTACTTCTGTTGACAGCTAGTAAAACAAAAAAAAAAAGGTTAATTTTTTTATACAATAAATAAATAAATATTTCAGGAATTAAATTATCCAATGCAGAATAATAATCACACCATGTTTAATCTAGTTAATCTGATCCTTAGCTTTTTTTTTGCGCAGTGCATCATCAAACTTTCTTATTTCATCTATCTATCTCACATGCATTCTCTATCTATGATTTTTTATAATCTTTAATTTAAAACTTATGTCCAACCCATGTCTATTTTACTTGATTGTTTAAATGATGTTAGTGAAGTCTTTGTCCTCTCACTCATGTATTTCTTTTCAGTCTTTTCTTGTTATTATTTGAGTAATCTGAAGTCTTTGTTGATCTTTTGTTAAATATCTAAATCTTAGATCTATAAATAAAAACTGGTGAAACACATGTATTAAAAATCTTTCTTTTCAAATATATCTGCATATTTCCTTTTAATATTAAATTAGTCTGCTATTAGCATTCAATACAAGTTTAATTCTGTGATTAATTTCATCTATTATGTTTCCATCTGTGTTAATGATCTGACAAGATATGTGTAGTTATTAACTTTTTTTCTTTAAATTTTTCTGATCTATTAAATATTTCTTAACTTGTTTTAGCATTTATTTTTAGTTATTTTTTTACTTTCATCCGATAACTATTGCAATATTTTTCTGAAGCTCTAAAGCATTATTTGCATAAACAATTACATCGTCTGCAAAATGTAGATGACTTAAATAATCTCCATTTACTTTTAATCTCTTAATCCACAAAATACTTCTTGCAAAATTGCTGTAAAAAGTTTTGGAGATATAAAATGATCCCAATATACATCTTATTTGATATTAATGTTCTTAATAACATTATGGAATCAAATCATTAGGGTTGCATTTTTATAAATATTCTTTAGAGTAAGGCAATTATTAGAAATGCTTATAAGATCAAATGCCTTGTCATAATCTAAATCCAAAGCATAATGGCAACTCACATTCCTTGGATCTTTCTATAACTTTTTTCAGTACTTGAATGTAATCCATTGGTTAATCCAGCTTGTTTTTTTGGTTGGTTTGCTGGAGACAAGTTGTACTTATCTTTGTAAAGGTTTTGTATAAGACTGATAGATTTGTAATTTCTAATATCTTTATTACCTTTCTTAAATGCCAATATTACTACTGTTTTCTTTCAATCATTTCTCTTTTTTGCACTGCTTCCATCTTTTAATTCTTATTACAGAAATAACTTTCCTTCCAAAACTAATAAGTTGTTTTTACATTTTTGACACTTTTATTCTCATCTATAACTTTCCTTGCCAATTCATAATTATATTTTGTCATATCTTTATTAGCTCTTTTTGGTATCATTCTTCTTTTCTTCATATATTCTTCCTTGTTTCACTAAAAAATTTACTGGTAAATTGCTGCATTCTTGTATCATATATTTCTCTTGCAGTTCTTAATAGAGTATCAACGATTGTCTTATTGGTTTCAGTCAAATCTGAACCAACTGAACCATCTTCAAAGTCTGTTAATATTTTAAAGTAATTTGCAAATTCTTAATTAACTTTATTGGAGTGTTTCTGAAGATTAGGAATATCAACTGTTAATACTGATTTTCTTAGTAGTTTTCATTTCTCTTGTTTTGCATTGTAACATCTCACTAATCAGTGATCACTTCCAGTCTTGTATTTATTAAGAACATTACAATCTTGAAATACATATTTTCTGTTAAAATATAATCCAGTTCTATTATACTTTCATTTGGTTGCTTCCATGTCCATTTCGGTTTGGCTTTTTTAAAAAAAAAAAAATGATTTTTTTCTGTAAACTCCATCGTAAAATAGTTATTTTTTTTTGCAAACTCGACAAGTCTGTAACCTCCATTATTATATCAAATATACCCACAGAACTGTCATCTTTCAATCATTTATCAATTCTAGCATTGAAGTCTCCTATAACAATCTTAAAATGTTGTTTGGTCTAATAAAAGCATTTTGTAGATCTGAATTATTTGCATTTGGTATTTTCCAGTAAGTTGAATAACTAATCTTGTCATTCTGTCTGATATATAATCAATATCCACGGTATTGTTTTTCCACTTTTTATTTATAATGCATCCGATTTCATTTGTGCTTCCAATACTTGTGTTTTTGTAGTAAAATATATCTTTACTTTTTAAATCAATCGCATCTTTCTATTTCTTCTAACTTCATAAAGTCCAAGTTGTAGGTACCTAAATAAAAAATCATCATTAAGCAGTAGCCGCATTTAGCACTCCCCACCTTTAGTTACCAACGGGTACTCTGGCTGGGGATTTTACAACCAGGGCCATATCTGTTTAAAAAAAAAGATCATTCATAGACTCATTCACCTTGTCTTCAAGAATTATTTCAGTTAAAAAACATCAGCTGAAAAGAAGGGCCACAGTATTTCTTGATCTTAAATTCAGAAATAAAAAGTCAGTAAACTTATTATGGTAGCTGATGCATACTGTTGAATAGTCAATCCATGTTTGTTTACTATATTAATAATCACATAATAATAGCAGTTGCAATAACAAGATCATATGGTGTAGTCATTAGGAATTTATTTTGCTCACTTCCCAAGAGGACTCAAAGGGTTCCCTTTAGATAGAAGCAAATTTATTTCTGCAGCCACATATATTTCCATTCTATAAATATAAAAATATTAATCTATTAAAATCATTTGCTAACTTTCTGTCTATATTAAGAATGAAACATGGAATCCATTTTTTACTTATAGAGGTTGCCTTGACAACAAATTGAAGATTCATGATTTTGATAAGCTTAGTGTATTATAATGATATTGATATATGGTTTATTTAGATTAACAATAGTAGAGTTGAGAATCCCTGGATTATGACTTTTTTTTCTTTAATAATAACACCTGTAGAGGTCCCTACTATCGCTTTTTACACGCATATTCTCGAGGTTACAGCCTCAGTAAATATTACTTAATAATAATTGTAGTTTTTTTTAAAAAAGTAATTCATTAAAGTGTGATTGGGAAAATAAAAAATTGAATTTTACTTATAATATGTGCAGGGCTAGACTATAATCTAGTAGCCGTACAATTATAAAATGACTCAATTTGACACAAGTTTTAATAAATAACTTAACAAATTTATTCACTCTGGATAACTAGGATTCGTACTTCAACTGGCAACTGGCTATTTGAAAGCAATAAACAATATTGGTCACTTAACAGTTCATATCTGTGTACATAGATAAATAAATGAATGAATAGATAGCTAGAGTTCAGTTCTAATTCAATGAATTAAAGCCGTTATTTCAATAACTATATGTTTTCTTTAACTCCAGTAATTTCAGATAGGCGTTTGCTATCAATTTCTAGTAAGCACCTTACTGCTTCCTTGAGTTAGTCTAATTAGATTCAACTGGAGGTCTTTCTACTGCTAATACTAGTCTGCAGTTGCATTATCAGCTTTCACTCTAAGCTTTGAATTTTCACTAGTCTGCATTTTACTTTTCCCTTCTCCATACTACTACTCCATTCTCCTTCATTAGAAGTTCTGCAAGCATTATGTTAATTTTGCTAATTTGCATATTATTAGACTTTATTATAATGCAAATTAGAATGGTCTTATTGGCAGTTAGTCTAACTCTTTTTCTGCATATAATTATTTTTAGAATGATTCAACACTGTCTATATTGACCAGCCTGTGCACACACCCATGTATAGGTATAACTTTATTAGGAAAATACATAACTAGTCAGTATACAATTTGGAGATGAAATATTTCATCAAATCAATAGCAGAAAAAAAAAAAATTAAACAATATGCTTTTTGTTGTTATTTAAAGAGGAATTTGATTATAGAAATGAGATATTAGAGAACAAATTGATAATTTGAAGACTAATATTAATTAAGGAAGATACATAAGATAATGCCCAGAACATTTAAATGTGGGACTTTTTTTTTTTTGGTAAGAGAAATAAAAAGTATTATAAATAATATTTAAAAAAGTTATTCATAAAATGCTTGGAATGACAGTATTAGATTAACCCCGCTTAAGTGTTCTATTTTCAAATTATCAGTATTGGTCATTAGTATTCTACTGAAAGGTCTGTCCCTATTTGTTACAGAAAAATCTATTGCAAGATTGTTTTTTTAATGATTCAACAAATTTCTTGATTTCATTTTAATTTAAATCCTTTTAATAGCACTTATCTCTTAATATTTACTCAATAATATTGTTATTTTTTATTTTTTCTGTATCTAATTTATCTCAGTTAGTTTTCTTTATCTTTTCAATAATACATAATGAGCTTTTTTATTTTTTTGTTATTATTTCAAATATTTCTCTATACTTCTTTATGCCACTTGAAATCTTTTTTAATGTCTATGTTTTACAATTACCGTTTCTGTTTATTCTTTTATTTTGTTTGTGTAACTTATACTAATTCAGTTAAATGAGCATAAATTATCAATTTCTTCAAATTTCTTTTTACATAATCTATTTTGAAGCAATTGTAACAACTGCACATTTACTTCTTTCTATTTTGAATTTTTCAATAATTCCTGTAATTGTATTTGGATTTTGGGGATTCATATAAATTTTTTTAAATAAATAATATAATTTTTGAGATTTTAAGAGGATAATCATGGCTGACATGTATATAAAAGCAAAAGCATTTCCTAATTACTGAAACTTTAGTATGACAGAAGTTCGTGTTTGGTACTTGTGTGTTTTCCAGTAAACCAAGATGGCAGCCTGTATTTTTAATAAATCTGCAGTTTCGCTCCCCTCCCCCCAATGTTTACAAAATAATGGCTGCTAGGAAATGTCGTATTTAATATTTACATTTTATTTTTTATTATTGTTATTTTAAAAAAAAGGAAATTATTCTGGAAAAATTAGTTAGTTATTTATTATTATTTTTGATATTAACTTATTAATAAAAAAATGGGGAAAAAAAGATTTATTTTTCATTTTTATTAAAAAAAATAAATGTGGAAAAATTAATTACAATATTTACAGTTTATATACTATTAATATTTATTATTTGTATTAACATATTAGTAGAAAAATGTAAAAAGAATACGCAGACTTTCCTCAGGTAGCCTTTCCAATCTATGATGGTGGATTGGGCAAATCCAATTGATCTTTTCCCCATTCAATGCACATTAAATCTCTACTCCAGCTGAAAATAAATCTCAAAATTTGATCATTATGAACATTTTGCAAAAATACTACTGACAAAGAAACTTGATCAATTAAAACAAAGTACCACA
This sequence comes from Epiperipatus broadwayi, assembly GCA_028023455.1. Lineage (NCBI taxonomy): Eukaryota > Metazoa > Onychophora > Udeonychophora > Euonychophora > Peripatidae > Epiperipatus > Epiperipatus broadwayi. The sequence continues at coordinate 3,053,210 of JAQFVV010000137.1, read as the reverse complement.
ATGTACACAGTGTTGTCCTTGCTTTCACGTTATAAGCAAAAAAAAAAAAAAACAAATTGTGAAATAAAGTTTCTTAATGGAATTTGTCGGAATTTATTCCTTTTTGTGAATTTAATTGTTTTTTTTTTTTTTTTTTGTTAATTTGACAAATAACATATATTTGGTAATAGAAAATGAATAAATAAATTGTTTAGATCCACAAAACTGTATATTTATCAAAAATATGGGCTGCCATCTTGGTTTACTGGAAAATTCACAATTACCACAAATTTTTACCTTTTTTTAAATATTTATCTTCACATGATTTTATATATTATTTATATTTTCATAGTACGTTTTTTACATTCTAAATTTTTTTGTGTATTTTGTTTTTAAATTATCAAGTAAATCTTTAAAAATATCTCGTTTCATTATATATTCATATTTTTCTTTAATTCTTTATGATTCTCCTATACTTGTTTAGAAATAAAATTCTTAACATTATTGCTATCCTACTTCTTCTTTTTCCTATGTATTGATTTCTACTTTAACATATATCATTTACATCTTTCTTAAACACTTCATCAATACTCTATTTATATCAAACTAACAGTTTCGACTGTCCTGCAGTCATCATCAATAAAGAGCTCTGATAATGACTGCAGGACAGTCAAAACTGTTAGTTTGATATAAATAAAAAGTATTGATAAAGTGTTTAAGAAAGGTGTAAATGGTATATTATTGCTATCCACAACTGTTTTTTTCTTTCTATGGGTAGATGTTTTTTTAATTAACCCTCCTTTATATGTTTTAACATTTGCTAGCATTTTATTTGAAATTTTAAGTACTCACCTTGTATCATATGCAAATATATATTGGAATAGATGTTTTAAGCTAGTTTTTATTTTTTGTTGTTTCTACATAAGTAATATTTTTGACGCTTTATGATCTAAACCATTCATAAAATAAATACCATTAATGTTTTCTAATTTCTCCATTTTTCTATCATCAATTTATTTAAATCCATTTTTTTTAAATACTGGTTTAATTAGATGTTTTTACCTATTTTATTTTTTGTTGTCCCAATACAAGAAACATTTTTATTGATATTAATTATTGGTCATTCATTAGACTAGAGATTATCCACTTAATGAATAATATTTCTATAGTGTAATTTTCTTTACAATATTCTCATCCAGGGTAGGGACTGGTTTTTATTTGCTTTTAACACTTTGTGGAGGATGTAATCATAAACATGTCCCTACCTTGCGAATGGTGCAATGAAAATTACATTACAGAAATATTCATTAAGTAGATAACCTCTAGTCTAATGAATGACTAATAACAATTATTAATATATTTTCATTAAGTAATTTGTGTCAGAATTGAGAGGGCAGTAAGTTTGACACGTCAATTAAATTGTAATAATTAATTATCTATATATACTGAATATTAATAAATATGTGTGATTGTGATCTGGACCAATGGATGAATGCTAGTTCATCACGAAATGTGTATCTTAGGGATCATATATCTTTTTTATGTCTTTGGTCATATGTTCATGATTACACCCCTCCATAAGGTATTAAAAGAGAAACCAATCTCTATCTTGTGTGAGAGTGGTGAAGTGACTACAGAAATATTCATTTTTATTGACACTTAATTTTTCACTTTTTCTATCATCAATTTACTTAAATCCATTTTTTAAAATACTGTTTAATTAATGTTTTCCTGAAGGCTTGTGATAATGGTGTTTTAGTTCTATTTATATATTGGACTATTTCCATCATCTAATATGAGTATTGAATGTCTTTAGAAAATTTTAACTTTATTTGAATATTCCAAATACATTCAATATATAAATAACTTTTTTTAAATGTTTATTTTTATACTATACTTTCTATTTTTGTTTTTTATTATTTTATAGAACATATTTTTTGATAGATTAAAACTACTAAGTTTCTTTATTTTTATCTATTCTTTTATTTTTTCCATTTAATTTATTAATTAATCGAATAGGATAATCTTTTTTGTTGTCCTCATTTTTTATTATGTAATTTTTAAAAATAATTTAGCACTAAAACAATCTTTCATATATAAAATCCAATAAAAATATTGTCCTTTTTTCTTCTTAAAAACTTCATTTATTCACATATATACTCCAAAAAGACATTATTTTCATCTTTCCTACATTTCCACTACTTTTCTGTAATCATTATCAAGGATCTATATATAAAAAAATATATCTATGTTATTATTTAATTATAAAAGTATAAGCTTTAACTCAGAATGTAGATTTGTAATAGTTGAAAGTCAACTAAGCACATACTGTTTAAAAAATTAAAAAAAAACATACTTCATGAAAGCTTTTCCTTATATGGTCTTTGTATATTTATGATTACATTATTATTATAAATATATATATATTTTTAAACATAATATATTTCTTTATCATCTACAATCTTATTGCTCTATTTATAAACTATTATTAATATATATATTATGTCTATAATTTATATCCGGATCCCAATTATTTCATCATCCATAAAAATAAAATGTATTTTTTTTTCTAAAAATGCTTGTTTCAATATATATTTTACTATTAATTATTCTTTTTGTAAATCTATCATTAGTGTAATAAGTCATGCTATTTATTTTGTTCTTCATAGTAAATTGAAAACTATTATCTACTCTATTTATATTTATATATAAAGATACTAAAAATTATTTTTATATTTAAATACTATATTTTTGCACTGTATATTCAAAATCTCATATAACTGATTATATTCTATTTTGATCTCTTTATACTTAATTTATTTTTCCATAATCATTGAATCAATATTTTTATGCATATTTATAATATCTAATTTTACAAAGTATACATTTTAATATTCCTTGTCAAATTTTATTTAACCTCTCACCAAATTCATTTGTTTATTAACATTATACTCATTGTTTGTAATATCTTATTTTTAAAAACATTATATTACGGCTATTTAGTACTTATCTTTATTTTCTGAATAAAGTTTAAAGATTGATAATACAGTTTGTTTAGCTATAGTAGATTTTGCCCATATTTATCCCATATAAATAATAATACTGAATTTGTAATGATTTTAACAAATTTTATATCCTTGGCTAAATTAAAGTAAATGATTTCACACATAATGGCAAAGAGATTAAATTTAATTCAATTCAAACAATATTTCTCATAGATGAAATTAATATTTATTGTACTTTGATTGGTAAATATAAAATATTATTGTCAAGCATTGTTAGCCCAGAGGTAATCGCCGCCGCCTTGCAAGCAAGTAGTTGGTTGTAGACGATTGTGGTTTTGCCTCTGGACAATGCTATGACATATGGAAAATATATATATATATATTATCTTCTATATACTATTGTATACAAACACTGAAATTATGATTTTATATAGGCATATATTGTAATTAAAACAAATCTGATAGCTCGAATCATGAAAAAAAAAAAATTTAATTGAAAACTTGTTGAAATTAAGTGATAAATATATAAACTGCTTAAAAAATTAATAGAAAAGTTAGTTTATGCATTTGATCATATTATTAAATATGAGAAACAATAAAATGATAAATTGCACTGTAAAGGAAGAAAGGAAAATTGTTTTGATATATGCAAGAAATTTGAATTCTGTAGTTATAAAAATCTAAAGTATTTTGTACTTTTTCTCAGTTGTTTTTTTTTAATGGATTTTAATTTCATAACTTGTTAATCCCTTGATGGAAAATCTAAAAGTAATATATAAATTAATGAGTTAATAGAAGTAAGAAAGTTATCAGTCAGTCAAAACATAAAAGTTGGCAATGATTTTTTTTCATTTATGAATGAAAGAGTAAAAAAATAGTTTCCACAACATATTGTAATGAGAATAAAGGAAATGTTTTCCAAAAAACAGCTGGTGATGAATCTATTGTTTGGAAAACATGTTGAACAATATTAAATAGGGATAAATGTTCTGAAACAAGCAGCTAAGGCAGTATAATCCACTCCAGTAGTCTAGTTTACTCTAATTTTGCAGTGATCCTATGCAGAGGAGAAAAATCACTGGTTAAAACTTTTTCACCATAATTTAAATAGCCATATCTTGCTGATTTACAATATATTTAATATTTATAACAGGAAATGTGATGACTTTATCAACAGAAGACCATCTAATATGTATGCCTAGATAACCAAAACCCACATCTGTGAAAACACCTGGAAAATACAATCTGATCCTGAAACAAATGCTGAAGTTTCCTAAAACCAGCTATTAACTGCTTTAATAATGCCATGAAGAAAGAAGCAGACAATGATCCAAGTATTACTGATACTATTTTCTAGCTAATGTTACCAATTCTGTTGTATTTCTTTTCTAATATCACCAGTACACCTTAGAGGATAACTACCATCTTTGGAGGAACTAATGATGTTTATAAATATATTAAAAGAATGATATCCGCAGAAAACCATGGTTTGGAACTTTAAATATTTCACGTAGTAAAAGCTTGTCATTATAAATATTATAAGGTCTTATAAAAAAATCTTTTATTATTATTAGATTTAATATTTTGTATATGTATTAATAGTCACAAATTCAGCATTTATTACAGTCCATTTGTATAAAGTTAAATTCAATCATCATTTAAGTCAATTGATAATTAACAAATTTATATCACTTTTTCTTAATCTTTTATATCCCACTATGAAATACTTAAACAGTAATGTTAACTTTAGTAATTTATTCCTTTTGCTATAGTTCTTGCATATGTTTTCCTGAAGGTTTGTAATGTTGGTGTTTTAATTATATTTATATATTGGACTATTTTCCTTATCTGATATTAAATATTTTGAATGTTTTAGAAAAAATTAAACTTTATTTAAATTTTCCAGTTACATTCAACTGTTAATAATAGCACACAGCTTAATACATACACAATGTTTCGAGAGTTGTTATTCTCTCTTCTTCAGGTGTTGCTGGCCTAACCAGTGACAGTACTAGCATGGGAATTGAGCCTGGACTCTTAGAATTTTGAATATTGGAATTTTAAGGTAATACTCTAACCAACTGAACCATCCTACCAAAGGTAACAGTCAGTAGAAATTTCATGTACTTATTTATGAGGTTCCTCATGATTTTTCTATTTTTTCCTAATGAAAGTTGATTAATGGTTTCCACACATTATGTATAGTCAGACTAGGTTGACTTATGGAATTGTTTGCCATTGTCATGAGAACATTGGATAGAGAGGAAAAGATACAAAAAGAAAATTCCAAGAAAAGTCAACATAAAGACTATACATAATGTATGGAAATCAATAATCAACTTTGCTCTTAGGAAAAAATGGAGAAATCAGGAGGAACCTCACATGAATGTTGCTTTTGGCAGGATGATTCAGTTGTTTGGAGGGTTACCGTAAAATTCAATAATCAAGAATCAAAGGGCCCAGGTTTGAATCCCATACTAGTACTGTCACTGGCCAGACCAGCAACAGCTAAAGAAGAGAGAATAATACTATTCAAAATGTGCATATACTAGCCTGTGTGCTATTATTAACAGTTTAATATAATTAGAAAATTTAAATAAAGTTTAATTTTTTTAAAGACATTCAATACTTAATATTAGATGATGGAAATAGTCCAATATATAAATACAAGTTTTTGCATGTGTTTCATGAATAAGCTATTATTTATCAAATCATATATTTGGAATTTTTCATTGCCCCTTTTATCTGACTGCAATTTGTTTTCCCATTTATAGAATTAATTTGAAATTTGGGCTGCTCTAAACAGGTTTCTTCATTTATAAGAACCAGAATAAATATTGCTGTAATAACATACCGATTGTCTTTCAATTGTCTATATTCTTTACAGAAAATATTAAACATTCTAGTCCTGTAGATATTTTGCATCATTAAGAATATGTGTTTTCTAACCAGTCAATTTCAAAAAGCTCTTATGCAAATATAATAAATTTTAATCTGTATAATGCCTTTGCTATTCTTCATATTCTCAGAACAATGTGGACAGTATTTTACAATAAAAAGTTCAGGGTCTTAAAAAAAGGAGTTAGGTTTGGCTTAGCATGTACATGTATGCCTTTAAGTTTTATAGAAACGTCACTGTTAAGATATATATGACATTCTTTTATTTATACAAGCCATAAAAATAACTGATTTTTGAATTAATACTCGTGGTTTTTAGTAACAATTAATAAATGCTGTTAAGCTCAATGGAAGCTGTTATGAACTTTCATATATTAGTGCATGTTGTAAACCTTATTAACCAAAATTTATAAATATTTTCATATAATTATAAAAATGTGTTTAGATTGTAAAACTTTTTATAAATTTAAAAGTTTATTCAATTCTGTATGTTCTAAATCCATTTTTTTATAATATTGTAGAAAGGCTTGCACAATCTGACTTTTAGTGTTTCTTTTATAGCTTGAGAAGCAGATTTATCTTTAGATATCTTAACACTGATTTAAATCAACACTTTAAAATAAGTATGCATGTATTGTTGTTTTTTCCCTTTAGAAGGTCATCATAAAGAGATATAAAGCTCCTTAGAATTTATGATGTAGCTTTAAAATTGAGTAACGAGAGTGCATTATATTAAAAGATTATGAAGCAATACCAACTATCATCAGTAGCGATCAATTGCCAAATACTGATTGGTTTTATTGCGTTATTCCTAGATATTCGATTTTATCTTTGAGAAGAGAAAATCAATACAGACCAAGCTTCCAAAAAGATTTTATTTTATTTGCAGGGTAACTATATTATTCTTATTCCTATATTAGGCATTCTGCATGGATCAATGTCATTGTGTGGAGTATAAAGTCCTCAGATCATATCAGTTCTGGTATTTCCACTTCTTGAACTTCTTAGGAATTCTCAAACAACATCACATGATCACCATTTCTTATGCTTGCTCATAATTGCTAGGTGCAGTGCTCTCAGATCCCCTCCTCACTGCCGAAAACCACAAACTAGAAACTAGTCTGGGGATATTGGATGAGTAAGCACTAGATAGGGATTTTATGCACAAACCTTCTGGCATCCATTGATTACTCTGGTTTGCACTGAGTGGCATTACTGTATGGAGAGTTTTGCTTGTTTTAATTCTCAAACAATGATATTTACATTATCATGAGAAAATTATACTAGACGTCGCCCGGAAGATAAATTATACCACCACTATACACACAATAATTTTCATTTTACAAATTATTCAGTTTATGTTTTAACTAGACAATAAATCTTTGTTTCATTGTATAGATATAAATTAAAATATAATGAATAATTAAATATCTACTGACATTTTAAGAATTTCCAATTGTTTAATATAGATTTTAATAAAAAATTTATTAATAATTAATTTTTGTTAAAATATTATTTTGATTGAATATCAAACTAATACTATAAATTAATACAATATTAATTTGATATTCAGTAACGAGAAAATTATTTTGTTATTATAATTTCTCTCCGCTAAGCTAAGTAAATTGAATGTTTAGTCACATGTAATTTGATATCAAGATAAAAATAGCACATTAAAATTAATTATTTAAATCAAATATTTTGTAGTTTTATTGTGTACAAAATATTTTGGTTTGTATGTTTAATTTATTACAATAGGTTATTTACATATTTTGCTTGTTATATAACTGAAGATGTTTCAAAACTGCCAGTTTGACAGTAATGACATATAGCATTGCACGAAGAGCATATAAGACTGTGTTGATATTATTTATTTGTATTAGTACTAGTTATTTTAAAGAAATAATTATTAGTAATTATCTGTTAAATTGTTTCCATTATCTAATATTAAATGTTGAATTGTCTTTAGAAAAAAATCAAATTTTATTTAAACTTTTCGAATTCATAGCAAACCCTGAAGAAAAGAGGAAAATATCATTCAAAACATATTGTATTGTAACCTGTGTGCTATTACTAATAGTTGAATGTATTTAGAAAGTTCAACATTTGGTATTGGTTGATGGAAGAAGTCCAACATATAATTCTTACTGAAATGCCATCACCACAAACCTTTAGATAAACAATAACAATTATTAGTTTTTGGAAAATCGTGTGAAGTTTGCTTTTTTTTTGTCTTCGTTACTTCAGTTGATAAAGATTACAATATATAAAATTTTAAGTTATAATAATGGTAGTTAGTAATATGTATACGTATATTAATTAAACGGAAATATTTTGGTTTACATTGTAATCATTACCGATTGCAGTAACATAGACAAAAAAGGCAGACATCACATGAATTTCCAAGAATTGTATATATCAAACTAGCCGATTATCTATTATACAATCTTTAAATTGGTTTATAAAGATTACCTCTTTAATTTTTCATTTTTTATGAAAAGTCTTTCTTCATTTAATATTCTTGTATAATCTGGGCTAAAGATAAATCTAAAATGGCAAGATTTTTGATGGTGAAAGAAAATGAAGGCAGTATTGGATTGATTGTTCTTAGCATTTTTTTACACAATTGTATAATAGGTCATGTTCTTTTGTTATTGTCTACCATTATTATAATTTAAAATGTATATATATATAAACATTAAAAGTCTAAAGTTAAACTAGTCAATAAATAGATCAAAATTACCCCAAATTCACAACTCAACCAGACTAACCCAAAAAATAAACTCTAAAACACAACCAATGGTTTTACTACTACAAGTAGAGTTCTCAAGTGTAAAGAACTACAAAATAACATATTTAAACTAAACATTAGCCACAATTCTACTTACCTTCCATGCACTCTTAATAGTAAAAGAACTTTTAAATAAGTTCACTGCTTCATAATCATACATTTTTAATAATAAAATTTAGTCAAGCATTGGTAGCCTAGCGGTTGCCTTCCAAGCAGCTGGTCTGGGTTCGCTTCCCAGTCAACACATTTGACATAGGAAAAAAAAAAGTTTCTTGAATTTTTCTTTTTATTTCAATTGTTTCAAAAAACAACATTGGCTTCAGCAAAATTAATCCATGAAAAAGATACAGGCCACACTATTAATTTTGATGAAGCTAAGGTTGTTGTTTTTTTGAGAGAAATGAAATAAAAAGAAGAATTAAAGAATCTTTATTATTAAAAATTTATGATTCTGAAGCAGTTAACTTATTTAAAAGTTCTTTTAATATTAAGGGTGTATGGGAGGTAAGTGGACTTGTGAGTAGGGTTTAGTTTAAATGTTATTTTGTAGTTCTTTACACTTGAGAAGTCTTCTTATAGCAGTGAAACCATTTGTTGGGCTTTAATTTTTTTTTACTCATCTGGTTGAGTTGTAAATTTGGGTAATTTTGAATATATATATATATGACTGTATATTTAGTGTAACGGAACTACCCTATATATTACCACATATGATTTTATATATGTATACGAAATCACAAATAATTGATTTAATATTATGTTTGTTGCAGGTTATTGATTCACATTCTTTAAGTTGGGAAACACGAATTAAAGGCTTTGTGATATGTTTTGTACTTGGAATCCTATTTTCTGTTGTTGTAAGTTGGATAAACAAAATAGCTTAGTTTTTTATTTAAATATATAAATGTATATATTGTGATTGTACAGATGTAATAATATTAATCTGGCTATGAAAATTTGGTAATTTAAAATGTCGACAAAATTCAGAGAGAAAAGTGATCAAATCTGATCAACTTTCAGACTTTATCTTAGCATGAATTACAATTTGTTTAAATAATATAATCTTGAGCACAATGTCCGAAAATAATAATTAATATGTAGCCATTTATAAACTTTATAAGAAAAGAAAAAAAGGAAAAGTTAAGCATGAATTTTAAGATCAACCAGCCATGAAACATATACATTCAGATGCATCAAATGCTTGACTTTATGATTTTTTTTTTTTCTGAAAGATTACAGCTGTCCATTGTCTTTTATCCTTAATCATCTCCTATCAATAAAAACTATCAATATTACAATTATCTGTTTTTGAAATGTTTTCTTAACACAAATGGGTGTATTTAACATGCCCAATCCAGTAAATTGCCTTTACAATAATAAATGCAACATGACATTTAATAAACTAAAAAACATATTGAATTGATCTCAGGATTGCCATATTTTTTTCACCAACTTTTAACTGGATTGTTAGCATCTTGACGTTGTAACTTTAAATATCTTGGTAGCTTTTTGTCACACTCTATTCGTGTTATTTTATTGATTGGTGATGTCTTAGGGTGAAATACAATAGAAATCTATAATCAAACAATTTAATGAAATCTTTAGAAAGTCAAGTTTGCTGCAGAAGTCTGTGTCATGAGATATTAAACAGATTAAAAGATCAGCTTATTATTGTAATGGTATAATCAACCAACCACCAACCAGTGATAGCCTAAATCTTAGCTTAACTTTAAAAAAAAAAAAATAAGCAAACCAACTTTCACATGAATAATATTCGTTATTACACTGTTGCATGTGAACATTAATATTTCTAATAAATCTCAGAGTTTATATAGCATTTCTGACATTATACATGCTAAAAAGTATATAACGATTCATTTAAACTTTAAATGTGTGGATAGCATAATATCACGATCAACAAAATAATACTTTAATCTATATTATTTCTCAGGGCTTTGAACATCTTAGGATATGACTGAACACCAATGGGCATTTTGTGATTGTATCCAGTGCATATTCCTTAGCATATAAATAAAGCTATGAAAGGAGTGGGGGTGAGCTCTCATGAACTGTTAAAGATAAACAATATTCACACAACAAAATTATTTGAAGTATGACTAAAATTAGATGATGAACACATCAATGAATCAAAATGATGATGATAAATAAATAAAATGCAAAATCATTATTTTAAAAACAACAATTAAAGAATTTTATTAAACAAAATAAGAATGCATAAATACAGAAATAAATAGATATAAGATAACTATATTAATATCTCTGATAATGTTCTCTAAATAAATGAAGTTATTTATAAGTGCTGTTATAAAAAGAAAATCACTGGGAGATTCAGTGATCCGTAACTGTATGCTCATATAAATTCAAAATTATTAAAGGTTGCCAGTACTTAAAATCTATATATCCTTACTATCTTAAAATCTAAAATAGAATAAGAGATTTATCTGTCTTATAGATCTTAAATATTTCCGCCATTGGAACATGGTATCTTCTTAATTTATCCTTTTATCTAGGTACAACATTTATTTCTCTCTAGATAAATATATCAGCATGGCCAGTTTATATAGCATTAAGGTCCTAAACGATACTTTCTATATATTCCTATAACCATGGAACATCACATAAGTGGCAATACGTATAGAGAGTTTTGCCTGTTCTATAGCCATGGACTAATTCTTTAGCTCTTATATTCTAGTCGTACTACTACAAGTACATTTTAATGCATTATTTACTCATTTACATAAATTCATTTATAATGTGATATTATATAAGTACATTAAAAAAACCTATAAGACAAAAGAGCATCTCATAATCAGTAAGAGAATTTAGTAATATTATTATACAACAGAACAGTAGCAACCATCTCTAATAAAAATAATGCATTCAAATATCTTGTATCAATTTAAATATTGAAATCATACTAACTGGTCTTCTTACTGATGAGAACATTGATAAATATTATCACATGCAATTAAAATATTACACACACACACACACACACACACAAACCCCTTATAAAGAAAACAAATGATACAACCATCATTACCCATGCAAGTTTATGAATAACTTAATCCATTTTCTTTATGTGCACATTTGTCTGTACGTTCCATTAATAAACTTTTTTTTAAGAATATACTCATTATTTTATTCTTTGAAAATTCCACATTATGTATGATGAGTTCATTATTATTAGTTTTCCCAAAATTTTATTGACAATTGAGATAAGATCCTTTTAGTGACATTTATCCATTTATAGTATGGTGTTTTAGTTTAAAAACAATAACAATACTGTTTATTACAATTTTAAAATCCATTACGGAGGAAATCAGGTCATAGATTCCTAAGGTGATTAAGTTTCTGATTAATTATATTTTTTAAGAAGTGAATGATATTATTCCATTTTCTATCTCCCACAGGATTAGTTTTTAGAAAATTAGCCAAAAAAAAAAAAAAAAAAAACCAACCATTAAGTTAATTAAATCAGAATATGTCAGGTGTGCTTAATTAGTATTCACATAAACTGGAAAACAAAAGCAAAATCCGATCTACTTAGCATAATAAGCTTTATAATTCCAAAACTATTTGAAGATTCGAACATTTGGCTAAATTTTTAAATATAATTCCAAGATTACAATTAGAATCTATCCAATGAAAAATTTTATTGGCTTTAGAAGGTAAGTAATGAATCATGTTTGATGATCATCATTATAAAGGCTCACACCCCCCTCCAAAAGTGAATGTCCAATGGTTCTTTTTTCAGCTGGACATATCTGAATCAAGTAGTTATAATAGTGAATTGAATACTTAAAACTTATGAAGTTTACCAGATGAACCTTTCACGCTTGAATTTCATTAGATGTTTGTTTTTATATTGTAGAGCATGTGATTGAAAACTAACGTGGATTCGTACTCAATTACAATTTGTACATGAAATTTTTATCATGTTGGCACAGCAACCAATTTCATCCAGATAATAAAGCTCTCCTTGGTGCTTTCTGCATGGCAAAATCAGCCATTTTATATTACATTTTCCATAGATAAAATATTTTAAAATAAAATTATAAAGATAAATATACAATTATTTACATTTATTCTGATACCAAATAATGTATTGAACAAGATTTAATTTTTAAATTGACCATTCTCGCATGATTTTCTAATATTCCTATGGCTTTATATTAAATATATTTTTATCCTCTAAAAAATATCATTTTATTATAGCTAGCCATAAAAACAAATACGTACATGCAGATTTAAATGTTATATGGAAGTTAAATTTGTTTACAAATGATTTTAAATAAGATATTAATCACTGAATTTATGATTATGTTGCAATCAATTTCTTCATTTTAATAAAGGACATTCAACAATAAAATGTGCTTCACTGTAATGTAGTGTTGGTAACTTAATTTTGTTAATGAATGTTTTTACTAAATTTTAAATTTAACCATGATTTTACATTTCGATACACATTTTTAGGCTTATTTTAAACTATGTTCGCCATCTTGGTATCCCCTAGCAATGTTATGCTTTTATATATAACATAACTTGAAAATAACAATTATTATTAAAAAAAAATTTAAGCTGATTATTTTTAATATTGGACCAGTGGGGTTACTATCACATTTATATATATATGGATGGAATCATGTTTCATGGATTGGTTAGTGATCTTATAAAAGTAAACTTAATATCATATCCATCGAACTGAAAGAACATAATAAGTGGTCTTATCTTGTCATCTTAATTTTTGTAAAAAATTTGCAATATCATTATATTGTTAAATAATCCATGTCTCACTTCCATGCAATGAATTTGGCATAATAATGGCTCAATGTTTAACAAATTTAGTTGCATTAATTATATTATTATAATGAAATATCTTGAAGAACTCTATTTTAATTTGTTTAATGCAGTAGTAATTGATTGGGGCCTGTTTTAGACCAGCTGCATTGTTATTTGAAATCACTTTTTCTAATTTATTATCATTCAAATTAAAAACTATTGGATTTTTTTTCTCAATCATTGGCTGATAAAACACCAGAGTTTTTAAATATTAAGTGCTAGATTAAAGATAGCATTTAAAACATTAAAAGTTGTTTGTAAATTATTCTTTGAATTGATAAGAATAACTTAATATTCAGCATACTATAAATCTAGACACCAAAAAGACAAAGTTTTTATTTTTAATTTTAATTGGTTCTAATTAAAAACTCCTTCAATTCTTTTTTTGCCATTTGATATCGGCTTCATCAAGCCACTTGTAAACTATTTTAAAGATCATTATCATAAAAATAGAAAATAAAGTCAGAGCTATTACACATCCCTGTTTAACCTTACCATCAGTATAACATTTCCTTTTATTCTTTTATATTATATCGTGAATAAGCTTTGTCGATGGCCAACTAATTTTGAATATTCCAGAAATCTTTTTAATTAACCAAATCGTATGCTGTGGCCAAATTGGCGAAAGGATTTTTGGCAACTAAAAGACTATATTTATTATGCTTATTGACCATCCAAAAGCAACCTCAATCTGATAAACATTCATCTATTAGTGGAAGCAATCTGTTCAATAAAATTCGTGAAAGTACTTTTGTTGGAATGGATTGCAGTAGTATTCCACAATAATTACTGCAGTTTCTCTATCTCTATTATTATTTTAAATAGGAAGGGGTAGTTTCAAAACTTTATGGGTTCATATATTCCTAAACCTTTACAATGAGTTTGAAGATTACATTTGAATATTTCATGCAGTCATTCTGTAGTTAAGATTACTAATAGCAGTGTTTATTTCATTAACTGGATACCTGTCCAAATCTAAATGAGATGATAGTATATCATTAAAGACAGTCATCTGAATTCTTTTATCATTATGCGATAGTTGATTTAAATACTCCTTCCACTTCTTTGAAATCTTATTATATAAAAGACTGCCATTCAGCGATTATTGTTTTTCAGGATCATATGTTACTTTCAATGCTTCAGAAAGGATCTAAAATAATTGCAAGTACCTATATTGCTTTTGCACTTTTTATTCGGTTATTGAACTTCTGTTATTAATTCAACACGAAGCTCCAACATTCATTTTATTATTCTGCCAAGCAAGGAATGCTACATTTTTTAAAATTAAATGACTAATAATATGGTTTTTTTTAATGAATCTAATAAGTTATCTCATATAAGATAATTCTTAAGAGAATTCTATCCATGAAATAACATGAGAAAATTAAAAATCCAAAGTGGTAGTTTTAATGTTTGACAGGTAATTAAAATTAAATATCAGTAGCAGTAGCTTCTGAATAATAAATATCAAACGTTCTAACACTATGATTGAGTTAGTATTTAAAATATACTAATCTATGATTTGTTCAACAATGTGTGCCTATAAATAACTGCATAATATTAAATTGTTTTCTATTGTGCCTTCTATCATAATTTTAAGAAGTTGTTTTGAGCACAGATACATCCAAGTTCCGTGATATCTAAATAAAGAATTGTTAACAGATTATTCAGAACCTTTGTAGGTATTTGTAATAATTTTGATCTATAATTTATTGTTATTTGTACATTTAATGGTAGTGATGCAAAAACATTATCAAGAAATAGAAGCTTTCTTTCACTAAATTTTCTGCATGCAATGTTAGAATATAAACACAGGTATCATTAGGCTTTTATTCAAACATTTAAGAATTCCAATAACAGGAAATATCAAATTAGATCTCTTGTCATTTAATGGTCTGCCCTCCATTCTGTTTAATTAAATTTGCCTCCTCTGGAATTCAAGTTTCATTAAGTTATGTCAATCTTAAATCGAAACAGCTTTGCTCATATATTTCACTTAAATTAATACAAATATTTAAAAATAAAAAAACAATTATATATCTGTGCATTGTAAATCTAACTGGTACAAACATTATTATTTTCTCTTTTAAAGAATTTGTAAATACATTTTCAAAAATGAATAAAAAAGGGGGATAGAAAATAACAATTAAATAACAAAATATTCACTTTTTAAAAACATTTTATTGCTGAAATGATCCAATATATTTATATATATTTTTATTACAACAATATAAGATAATGTAAGTATTTATATCTAATATATTGTGTATTAAAATTCATAATTTTTGCTTAAGTTTTTAAAAAGCATCATCACATTATATAAGGTAATACTCTCTAATTATCCTTTTTATGATGATGATGATGTAAGATATTGTCTCATGTAGTGTAAATCAAAATTCTTAACTCCTGTTCAAATTTTTAGCAAAGACAAAGGAGAGAAATAAGTGTATATTGTTGAATTATTATTATATTTTTTTAATTTGGCAAATTAATTTAATAATCTGAATTAGTTAGGATATCAAAAGTCCTAGATGAATAGCATTACTATATTAAGAAAATACTGTTCTTTATTATATTAAAGAAAAAAAGACATGTTTATATGAATGTGTATATTTGAACAGTTTATCCCAATTTACTATTACCATAAGATCTTCAGCCTTAAAATGAAGTGACAAAACCATAAAGGTCAATTACTTGAAAGAATTATTTTAAATGTCCATTGCTAATTTTATCAGATAGTCAAAAGTATTGATTAACAAAATTCTCATTACAATTAATATCTATATATTAATATTTTATATTAAAAAACGTGTATATATTTAATTATTATTATTATTTACTAAGAATTTACTGTATTAGGTTAATTTGTAGTTATAACAAAGTGATTTTTAAAGTAATTTTTTAAATTTTATTTTGGTGAATAAAATTTTTCTACAGTTAATGCATATGATATTGAAAATAGACTACAGCAGTGAGATGTGATGGATACCCTATTTGTAATTTGCAGTCATATTAAAAGCTTTATTAAGATTGTTGATTTTGGTATTATATATTGTGTAGTATTTTTTTTAAAACAAAATATGAAGTTTTAGTTTAAAATATTAATATACAGATAATGTTTGTAAAGATAATTTAGTCAATATATTGGTTATTTATATGTTAATCTTTCAGTAAATTGATTTTCAGATAGTTTAATTTTCAGATGGTTGACTTTTATAAACTTTGTCACTCCCATTTTAAAACTATTAGTAGTTTCGGGGACACTTATTTAAAATATATGCCATTATAAAAAATATAGATGCGCTGTGTATATGAATGCAATGAATATTTCAAAATTTATAGTTACATATAAATCTCAAATTTACCAGCACGTATTAAATTAATTTATATACAACATGCTCTCAGCTTATTTCATGAGCCATCTTCATTAGTAACATTTAATTATTAATTTATTTAGATTTCCTTATAATTTTTGAAGTACTTTGTATTTTTGAAAACATCAGTTGTAGATTAATATATATCTTATTAGATAATTTTTCTTTGCCTCATTTTTGCTATTGAAGATATTTTATTAAATGTAGACCAGGATCAAAACCATTATCATATAATATTCCAAGAACATCAACTAGAAATAATGGTCTTAAATTAGTAGAAGTTGTTAGTCAGTTCATAAAAAGTTAAATCATTTGGCAGAACATGGAGTGATGTTCTGGTATCATCAACATCCCTGTCAGCCATCTGATATTAGAAAAATATTATACTTGGTAAGATGGAGGCCTGGTCTTTTGAGATATAAAAGATCACATGAACAGTTCTAATAGGATTTTCATATGTTATATAAAGAACTACTTAATTGCGATACATCCCAAAATGGTAGCAATTAGAAATCTATTTATCTATAAAAATGATAGAAAATATGTAATTGGCTGAATCATGGACTCTTCAGACATCAAATTTCTGTATGATGTGGCCCCAACTACAGTATTCTCAACAAGACCCATGAATAGTCCTTGCCACAACTTACAAATTATATGGATCAGGTGAAGAAACTTTTCTACATATTATTGATTAATGTACCTTTTTCAATTTAATTCTCTCCAATAATCCAGTAAGCAAAATTTTGAATATCAAGTTTTTTGATAGATGACAAAAAGAAAATCATCATCATTTCTGGGATTTAGATGGCTATTAAAGTGTAAGACACTTTTCTGAAACAAACTTTATCATTTTGTTCATCAGTTCCCTGAATATTAGTGGAAGCAGTATTATAGAGATTTAAAATACCCACCTGCTATGTTTAGTCTGGATTAGTCATATAAACACAAACAAGTATACATGCGTTTTAATAATATATTTATTAGTAATATATAGATACAAACATACACTTGATTTTTAGTATATTTACAATATTTATAGATTTAAGTAATGATGATTATTCTCCGCCTGCTACTGTCTAGCAGGTACAGCTACTCGTTCTAATGTGAACTGTTGAAGAAGATTACTGAAAGTGTGCTTATAATTTTCTCTACCCATTTGCAGCTGTACTTGTCAGCCTGCCTTGTGAGTAAGTATGGCGACCCTTTCGGCTGTCTTTACAACTTGCTTTGAGTCGTCTTTGGTTTTGGAAGCTTCCAATCCTAAATATGGACCTGCCTCACTGTGTTAATTGTTAGCTTAAATATATATAGTCTGAAGAATGATCACCGCTGTTCAGGTTAGTAAGATTTTCCTCTGAACTTATAGGAGAATTAGGCTACTATTATTCAGGTTTAACAGTTCTCTGGAGAATGCATACTGTTTTTTAGGTTTGACAATCGTTCTCTGCTTTACCTTCAAAAAGGCTGACTATTTATTGTCAGATCCCCCAACTTTAATGGAAACAATCGGATTCAGTGAGCTCATTGTCTATTGGCCTGTTCTTGCTATTGGCTGTGCATTATCTTTTATATATATGCATTATTTAGCGGCAATGAATGTTCAATCCAATTGCAATAAGAAAGGAATCTGGATTAGTCCTTTATTTATAGGCAAGGTGAGATATGGCATTATCAAAAAAAAAAAAAAAAAATCAACATTTATAGTGTGACCAAAGACATTATTTAATTCATATGTTCCGCTGTGGATATATTCACACTCTCACAGTAATCAATAAATACTTATTTCCTATGTAACAATACATTTAAATATTTACTTTAAGAGTCATACAAGAAGAATTATAATTAGCAAAATACATCAGTGTCTTTTACAAATATAATGGATTAAGATTTGATTGTAAATATGAAAGCAAATTTTTTGTATTTGATAGGTTCAAATTATTGTGTGTAGTAAACAAAACTAGTTTTTAGAAATATTAAACGTGGAGCTACTTCTGCAAACGTGAATAATCACAGAACATTGATGGTGATAATTGTATTTTATATTCTGTGTAGTCTAGTCATATAAAAAATTGTGTTCATTAACTCTTTCATAGAGTATAGTTATATAGACAAACTATTTTAATATATTGCTCTTAAAACTCTCTTCAATATCAAATAAATAAATTTGATTCAAAGTATATCCTGTTTATCATGTTGGAATTATGTGAATGCAATCCACAAAATGATATTTAAACTTTTTGTATAACTGAATTTAAATGTTTTTATAGGTTTATTAATGTGCTTGTCTTTGTAACTGATGCTTTCTTTATTTACTTTTGCAAGGAATTCACTTTGTCATTATGATACTTGAAATACTTATCATTTCTACGTAAAACTATTTCAGACTTAGAGTAGATTTTTTAAATTCAGACTTATACACTATCTACATATCTTAAATACTTTTTCAACATAATTTCTCAAATATGCAGTAAACAGTATATTACAACCATCTGCTATGCATGGCAAACCCATGGGTCACAATTTGTCCATTTTATAGTCAGAGCTATCAAGTACTGTTATCACTTATAAAATAATACCAAATTCACCACTTCCTTTATTTTGTAATGAGCAATATATATGTTTCACACAAATAAAATTATGAGTGCATAAAGTAAACAGACACAAAGCGATCATTTATTAATTCCTTTATTTTGCTATAATATCTTCTTATATAAATCCAATTTATCCACCACTTTGAACACTTTTTAGCAAAAACCTTTTATTGTACTTATATGCATACACAATCTACGTTTTGACTGTCTTGCAGTCTTCTTCAGAGCTAATTTTACTTTAAAATTGGCTCTGAAGAATACTGCACAACAGTCAACGTGTGGATTGTGTACGCGTATAAGTACAATAAAAGGTTTTTGTTAAAAAGTGTTTAAAGTAGTGAATAAATTGGATTTATATAAAATAGTAGTAAATTTTATTTTTTTCTTAATAAGTGAATAATTTGAATCGGAACTCTCCTACTCATTCATAACTCTGTGACATGATACTTTCTAAATGTTATGTTTTAATTTTATTAGCAAAATCATCATCAAAACCAATCATTAATCTTAAAAGGAAATCCTAATTTATAGCTTTTAAATTGTCAAATATATATATATTTTAAAAAAAGCTCTATACTTAAGTAAGTTTTTTTTTTATAATTTGATTATTATTTTTTTAAAGTTACTAATTATTATTTCATTCACCTGTAAAATATTTTCCATTTTTCTTTTGTAATTGAATTTATTTTTCAGGCAAAAATCATCGTTATCTTGTTTTTAAGCACATAATTTCTTTTTTGCTAAATTTCTTAAATTGATGTACACCAGCCATTATAGTTTTGTACTATTATTATTATTACATATGAAATGTAACAAAGTGTTAGTAAATTTAAAAATTAGTTTTGACTTTAGAAAAGAAAAAAAAAAAGGATAAACTCTAAAATAAATAATGAGAAAGTATAAAATTTTAAAACTCCTGCAGGAATTTTTACGGTGAAATTATTAAATTATATACCTGCTGATTTAGTGTCAGAATTATATAAATATATACAAGTTATTTTGTCTTCAAAACCTTAGGAGTTTTTGAATCTCTGTATAAATGAAGTAAAGGTGGTTCTTAATACGTGGTTGCAAATTCAGTAGTTCTCAATAAAGAAGACCAACAACCAAAAACCACTGTGTGGATTTGAATATTGCACTATCATTTAAGATCTTGTGTCTTATTCTAGCTTCAAATAATAACTATGGAATAGAAAATGCAGAAGCAGATGTCTTGTATAATGTCTATATATAGCAAGATGCATAAAGTTTAAACCACTAAACATCACATGATCACCATCTCTTATACTAGCACATAATTGCTATTAAATAAGGCAAAAATCTCCACAGTAGTGCCACCCTGTGCCAACCAGAGTAATCAGTGGATGCCAGAAGGCTTGTGCATAAATTCCCTATCTAGTGCCTACTCATCCAATATCCCCAGACTAGTTTTTGGCTTGTGGCCTTCATCAGTGAGGAGCCTTGGATCTGAGAGCACTGCACCTAGATCTTAGGATTTAATGCAACCCTCTAGCAGCCACCTTTTATCTCCACTTATCTACAAAACTATGAGAATGAAATTGAAAACACAATAATATTTTCAATCTAAGCTCAATAGCTAATATAGTCATATGGGTCTGAACTCAGTTCAGCACCCATACATTTTGGTGTCTTTGGTTCTTTAACAACCCTAGCCACCACTATCCTGTTAGGCAGGATTAGTGTTAAACCACTAAACATCACATGATCTCTATCTCTTATACTAGCACATAATTGTTATTAAACAAGGCAAAACTCTCCATATTGTAGTGCCACACTGTGCCAAACAGAGTAATCAATGTATGCCAGAAGGCTTGTGCCTCACTAGATAGGGATTTTATGCACAAGCCTTCTTGCATCCATTGATTACTCTGATTGGCACAGGGTGGCATTACTGTACGGAGAGTTTTGCCTTGTTTATGCATAAAGTCTCTGTAATTATATATTGAGGTGAATTGTTAAAATGTTTTTTAAAAAATTTAATCTTTATTTACACTTTTTCAAATAGGTAACACCCATTAGTATAAAATCATAATCATTTCAAATATTTTTCTCTCTTTTTCAGATAAATGCTCTTTTTCTTTCTTGGTTTAGATCAACTATTCTTTCAAGTTATACATTCTTATGGCACTGTTTTGTTGTTGTTGTTTTCTTACAGAAAGTTGAAGTTTCTTAGAATTTTTGCAATCTGATCATCGATTAGTCAACTAGTGTCCCATTTAAATTAGCAGTTGCTGTTCAACGTTATTTACCTGGGTAGTCAAATTAGAGTAATCTTTTTCCTTTAAAATGTCTCTGTAATTTTGCTTTTAAAATAATTTAATGTACATGAAATAGTCTTTCCACAATAATAATAAACTTTATTTTAGAACAATAAACAAAAAATTTTTTCTTTTTACATTTCCTTTTCATCAACAGTTGTTTTATTTGTTTGCACTTATATACTTATGTGGGCTGGTTTTGTATAGGGATAGCTTTAAACAAATGTCTTGGTTTAATCAGAATAGACAGCTGCTGACTTCTTTCAATTCATATATAGCAGCTGCTATATTGTTTGAATTTCATGGTCACCCACAACACAGAGCATTGACATGCATTTCTGTGGCCACAAGTTGACCAGCATGGAATTCTGCAAGTAGCAGAATTATTGATTCTGCAGACTTTTTGAGTTAATAAACCTCCCATTTATAGCTACATGCTAGGGAATATACAAACAGATAAGCAAGAGATTAAAGTGTTAAACAGTTTCATTAATTAATACTAAAAAAAATGCTGATAAACCTATTAAATACAGTTTTTTTTGTTTTTTACTTTCATAGAATAATGTAGGTTTACATTCTTTTGATTCAGGGACAGAAATAATTTCTTAATATAATTTATTTCCTCTTTGGTACAAAATAAATTGAATTAACTTTTGTAATCTATATATATCAAATCAATAGCCTTTGTTTTTTTTTTTTTACAAAATAGTATTTTATTATTTTGTAGCAATATTAATAATTCAGTTCTATTTTTGTCAGAATCAGAACTTTATTTATTAGAGAGACCTGTTTATTTAATTTTAAATAATTTATTACAAAATATCAAAAATATTATTTTAATATTTATAAATATAACGTTTTTTCTTTTTCATTATATAAATTGAATATATACGTGCACACTATCATGGTTACTTATCCATTGTATTGTGAGCAGGGGCCATTTTGTCTCATATATACTTGCGCACACAAATATTTATATATTACATTTTTCTTGATGTGATGAAAATTAAATTATAAATCATTTATAATTTTTTTTTTTTTAAGGGATCTATCTTTATATTTTTTGGTAACATGACTACATTTGCAGTATTTTACTCATTAGGAAGTTTAACGGCTTTGTGCAGGTGAGTCAGTATTTATTCTCTTAAATAAATGAATAAAAATAATTGGTAGAACAAACCGATAATGATAAAGTTATATTTATTGCTTGCTTTCTCTGTTGCCTAATTACTTAACCTTCCCTCAGAAGAACTTAATGTATAATGGAAAAAATGAATTATTGCATATATCTACTATAAAAGCATTCAGATAATTTGTAGTCTACAATTTGATAAGTATAATGTTTAAACATGAGTAACATGATATTATAAAGTTAAATGTAAACTCTCTCCATACATTAGTGCCACTCAAAGCAAGACAGAATAATCAATGGATGCCAGATCCAAGGCTCCTCACTGACGAAGGCCACAAGCTAGAAACTAGTTTGGAGATATTGGATGAGTGGGCACTAGATAGGGATTTTATGCACAAGCCTTCTGGCATCCATTGATTACTCTGTCTTGCTTTGAGTGGTACTAATGTATGGAGAGAGTTTTGCCTAATTTAACAGCTGTTATGAGCAAGCATGGGAGATAGTGATCATGTGATGTTTAAAAGTTAAGTGTGTTTGTTGGAATAAACAGTTATGAAAGATTTGATTTAATTTGAAAATTCATCTATGTTTTGATTTTTTTTTAAAAAGTCAATGTCCTTTATTTATTCTTTTTTCTTTGATATATTAATTACTTGATATTGCAGAGTCTTTGTAATCATTAAAAAAAATTGCTTTCAAGGTATCTTCTTTAAGATTTGTTGATTTGATATATATGTATTATATTGAATCCTTGAAGTCATTCAATGCAAACATTTTATAATATATGCAGTAAAACCTTTATTTTTCTTTCTTTATTGTTTAGGCATTAGTTTTAATGCTAACAATTTATTTATTATCCCCCATTATAGAATATGAAACCCATATACTGAAGATAATAATCAAAAATTATAAATGTTCTACAAACAATTTCTAAAACAGAAATCTTAATCCAGATTTTCGTTTAAAAAAAATGGAGAGATAGATAGAACTTTTGGTAAAACAAAAAAGAATAATGGCTTTATTGCTTTGGAGTTTGTAAGAAGTTCGAGCGCCAGACCTGCAAGAACTAGAAACGATTCTGGGACCTCCCAATCCCAAGTCGGATGCCCTACCCCTGCATCAAACCATGTAGGGTAACTTTCAGTAATATTCATTAATAAAAATTAATTGTGTAGAATATTATTTTGCAGTTATAAAAAAATATCTATAAACTTAAAAGTGGAATATACTAGGCATGAACTTGTCTTGAAAGTAATAAAGTAATTGGGCGATAGACTAGAATGGTCGAATAATAATTTGATCATCAGCAATAGTTTACCAAATGTCAGCTTGTTTACAACAATTATTTTTTTCTAAGATAACCCTAATGGATAATTACAATGATTATTGTGAGAATGAAAAAATGTGGCTATATTCAATCCTTACTTTAAATTGGCTCAGATAATTTCTTTAAGATAGAGCCATCTAGTACTCACTTTTAATAACTTTGTGAAGGATCGTCATTATCTCCAATATGCAATATTATACATTTATAGTAAATATTATTTAATATATTCAGAATACTCAACCTTTGTAATTATGGTGCATTAATAACATTTTATGTTTCTCTATATCAACATATATAAATCAATACACCGACTTGTTTTTAAACCTTGTTTTTATATGACAATTATAAAAAATATAACTATATACCAACGTTTCGACTATTTTACAATATAGTCTTTATCAAGGAAACTGAAAAATACAAATACATAATAATACATATAAATATCAAATACCTCACACTCTTTCTATTACAACAATCTCAAAACTTAATCACATTTTTTTATTTATATACTTTATCTAAAAATACCCCCCCCCCCCAAATTCAATTAACAAATCAATTATTTTCTTCCTTTTCAATTAACTAATCTAAAAATAATAGATTTGTTAATTGAATTTTTGAGAGTATTTTTAGATAAAGTATATAAATATAAAAAATTAAAATTTCCTTCCACATCTCCTTATTTGCATTGCTGAATTATATATAATATAATATACCATATACTCCTTAATTTACAATGCAATTTATCTCCTCTTGCTTACAGTTTCGACTGTCCGTCAATCGTCATCAGAGTTACAACATTTAAACATATACAATTAATACCTATCCATACATAAAGACGGATTAGATTGTAGATATATTATATTTAAGATAATAGTTGGAATGTTTGAAATGTTTTTTATTTTTATATTTATGTATATATTTGTATATGTATGTGTGTATGTATATTGGTATATATGTATGGATAGGTATTGTATATGTTCAAATGTTGTAGCTCTGATAATGTCTGCTGGACAATTGAAACTGTAAGCAAGAGGAGATAAAATAAATCATGTTAAAAATTGCATTGTGAAGTGTAAATTAAGGAGTACATAGTATATTATATTAAATATAAAAAAATGTAATTAAGTTTTGAGATTGTTGTAATAGAAAGGGTTTGAGGTAAAGAGTATTTGTTTAGTGGGGATTTTTTTTTTTTGGAATTATTTGGAATATTTGATATTTATATGTATTATTATGTATTTGTATTTTTCAGTTTCCTTGATAAAGACTATACTGTAAAATAGTCGAAACATTGGTGTATAGTTATATTTTTTATAATAGTCGTATAAAAACAAGATCTAAAAAGAAGTTGATGTATTAATATATATATTGAAAGTTATGAACTATTTTTGAAAAGAAAACTGTGAAGTTGATATTTTAAATTTGTCAATATCAACATCTAAATCATTTAGCAAACAAAAATGATAACATTTTCCCTGTAATCTAAGTTATATAGACTCGAGAGAAAAGTGTTGGTATTTTTTGTTGTTAACATATGGTATTATGAAAACTGAATATCTGAATATTTTATATCATATTAAATGCAATAATTTACAGTATTGCATATTGGAAATGACACAGTTCTTTCAGAAAGTTGTTAAAATAATGTTAAGTGACTGCCTCGAGAAAATTGAGGTTGAATAGAATGCTAATAATAAAACATTAATTAAACAAGGTAGAAACAGTTTTAAATGGCTTCTCCAGTTTTTCTCTCTGAAAAAGAACGAACGTAAACATTAGAAAAATTACAATTTTGGCAAGCGTTAATTGAATGGGTGGCCGATAAACTCTAGACTAGCTAACTAAAAAAAAAAAGAGTTTTCCGGGAACTTGAAAAAATTTCCAAGTTTAAGATATAAATCTTAGTTAATGGACATGTAGAAGAGAAGTACTACGCTAAAAAATATTTTAAATAAACATTATTTACTGGATTTTTTCTTCTTCATTTATTTCTGGAATATTAAACTATGATATTTAAAGTAAATATATTGAGGTCGTTTGATTTCATCATTGCTGTATTGAATAAATGCTGTGCATTAGCTAAATAATATATTTATTATATAGGAATTAGAAAGAGATAGTATAAAAATATGTAAACTATATTAATTGAAAATTTGTATATATATAGTAATGGTAGCTTTTGAAAAAAGTAGAAGATGGATTTGAACCTGGATACCATAATATCAAAGATATATAATAATTATATTCAAGATGTTGAAGTGGAGTTGGGCTGGACATATTGATAGAAGAGATGATAGTAGATGGACAATTGAAATCTTAAACTGGATTCCAAGAGATTGTAAAAAAACACAGAAAGAGACCACATGTGAGATGGATGGATGAAATAAGAAAGTGTGCAGCGGGGATGTTGAGAAGAGAAGCTAAAGATCGGAGAAGATAGATTGAACTTGGAGAGACCTTCATCCTGCAGTGGATTGATAATGGTTGATGACGATGATATTCAAGATGTGTACCATTGTACTCAATGTGATGATGATGATTTGTAACTTAAAAGTATTCCCAAAAGTATTTTATTTGTTTTTCAGTTTCAGGTAAAAAAAAAATGCAAAGATGCCGAATCTCCTAAAAAAAAAAAGTTTACTCATGGAAAACTTTAAACCATCCCAACATGTCCACCAGGGGATTGCAAGATTTCTCAGGGCTGTGGATATTAACTAGTCTAACGGTGTAAAAAGCATATATATTTGGATTGAGATACAAATTAAATGGATTAATAAAAAATATATATACAGTATAACAACACATGCACAAAAAAATATAATAAAAAATATTTCAAATGTTAGCTAAGTTTAAATCTAAGGCCTTTATAGTAGCGATTATAATAAGATTTTACCACCTGAAGTATTGAAATAGTCACCAACCATGGTTTTTTCAGGTACCATTCTTTTAATACTTTACTGTTTTCTTCCATAGTTTTTCTGGTGAGGGTATTCTTGAACCCTGGTGATGTTTGAGAGAGTAAATAAAGTAGCACTGATGATGTTATATGAGGTATAATGTCTGTACCTCTTTATATAGCCCTATCTGTTTCTTTTTTCTCACAGCATTGTAGACATGTTGCACAAGCTGGTTTTTCAAATTTCAGTGCTAATTTCTGAATCTGACAGCATTTTCCAGGCATTTTGACTTGGTTATTTAGCCACACATGATAGATAGATTTCTTCTAAATAAAATCATTATATGGACTGTTATAATTGGAGTATTTAAAAATATTTTAAACACTCTATCCAAATCACAGTTAAAACATTTAACTAACAGTTGTTTTTTTCTTTAGTATGGATCACTGAAATAGTGCTTCAAAAGTAGATTGTGATAGCATGCAAAACAATATGGACTCATACTGCTACCCTTCTGAAGTTACAATATTACTAATAATAATGCCTAGTTGCTTGTTTCAGACCTATTTATAATCTATTTGATGTTGTTTAAACATGTTTTCGAACAACGTAAAATGCCACCAGCTAGGGGCAATGGGACCTTTGCGTCATTATAACAACATATTTTTTGAAAAATACATCTTTTCTATCTTCAAAACATGTTGTGGATACAAATTTTATGTACATTATATCATGTTTTTATGCATAAATAAGTGAAGGAAAACAGCTTTTATTTTATTTCTTTATATTTCATAACATAGGAAGAAGAAAAATTCACTGTCAATTTTTACATTTTTAATTATAATTTTAAAAATATTACTAATTCTAAAATTTTAATTTTATATTTAGCTTTGCCATCCAGTTTTACTATAAAATGGACAAGTTGTATAATTAAAACTTCCATTTAAAAGGCAAACTAAGCAATGTTCAAATTTAGATTTTTTTAAAAAACAACAACATATAATTCAAATTCTTTCGTATATCAAAAGCATTTTTCTTTTTTCCTTTACAGTGTAATTTATTATTCAGTTTCTCATATATTACAAAGTAATACTTAATAATCTTTAATAATGTGCATGAATTAATTTTTCTTTTAATCTTTAGGCAGTTTACATTTTTATTTCTCAAGTGATCCTTATATACTCACACAACACAAATGCCAGTTTGTATACATATTTTTAATCAGTTCACATGAGTTTTTATTAAACACATTTTTTTTTCTCTCTATAGCGTTGTAGTACAACCATTGTTATAACTACAATATATTGTCACATGATCACTGTTTCTTTTGCCTGCTCATAATTGTTATTAAACAGGCAAAACTCTCCATACAGTAGTGCCACTCAGTGCAAGCCAGAGTAATCAATGGAAGAGTAGGCACTGGATAGGGATTTTATGCACAAGCCTTCTGGCATCCATTGATTACTCTGGCTTGCATTGAGTGGCACTACTGTATGGAGAGTTTCACCTGTTTAATATATTGTCCTTGTGAAAAGTAAAGATTAAAATTTTTATCTGTCTCTGAAATAAATAAAAATGTTAAAGATAGAAAATTAGCATTTTTTATGGAGAGGGAAAGACATTGTAAATTATTTGTTCATTTTTCTTAAATAAAATTATATATAATATTCAGCAATTAATTATAAAAAATTAATTAAAAGTTAAATTAATTTATATAAACAAACAAATAATTGAAAAAGTTATTTAAATGTAAAACAAATTCTGTAGACTTGTTATTAAATCTGTAAAGGGTTAAAAGAATAAACAAATATTTATTTTAGTATCAACAAGTCTATATATTGACTTTGTAAGAGATTTTTTTTTTTTAAACTATGAGCCCAGGAAGACTTTGATAATAAACGAATATCCAACCGATATTGTTTTTAAAACAATAAACTCACCTTACAAACAGGTATTAAAAGTTTTGCAATTGTTTAATAGTTGGAATTAAAAATAGGCAATAAGAATTAGATTAAGCAGCTAGAATTGAAAGGTCGTGATCTTTGAGACTTATTGGGATATTATTAGAACTTGTGGTCTACCCATCAAATGGAGCAACCTATCACATATCAATGACCAAAGGAAGCGCTAATTGATGCTTATATTTTTACATAAAAAAAATCAAAAACATAAAAATAATATATTTAGAAAACAAACCTGAATATAATAAAAACCAATCCAATGCACAATTGAATCTAAACTAGGCAAAACTCTCCGTACAGTAGTGTCACTCAGTGCAAGCCAGAGTAATCAATGGATGCCAAAAGACTTGTGCATAAAATCACTAGTGCCTACTCATCCATTATCTCCAGGCTAGTTTTTAGCTTGTGACTTTCATCAGTGAGGAGCCTTGGATCTGAGAGCACTGCACGTAGATCTTAATATCCAATGCAACTTTCTAGCAGCCACCTTTTATCTCTACTTGACTACAAAACTATGAGTCTAAAATTGAAAACAATATTTTCAATTCAAGCTCATTAGCTTATATAGTCATATAGGTCTGAACTCAATTCACACCCTACATTTTGGTGGGTTTTTTAATAAGCATAGCCATCACTATCCTATTAGGCAGGATTGGTATTAAACCACTAAATATCACATGATCACCATTTCTTATGCTTGCTCAAACAGGCAAAACATATACGGAGACTTTTGCCTGCTTTTAACAGCTTGAGCAAACATAAGAAATGGTGGTCATGTGATGTTTGGTGGTTGAATCTAAAAGAAAATAATGTTTTAACTGTGAAACCAAATGCAAACTCCATAAGAAATTAAATTGCAAAACCAGTTCATGAAATGAATATAAATAACGTTTTAATAAGCACAGCAATACAAAAAGTAATCAGCAACAAAGCATTGTGATAGTAGTAAATGTGGATTAAATATAAGTGATCCATAAGAAATTAAATTCCAAAAAGCTGTCCATTTATAGGTGCAATGAAAAATGCGGATGCTATAAAGATTATCCCGGCAAGTCACTAATGGCAACTATATTAGAACAATGGAAGGTAGTAATGCTTTATCTTTAAAACCAAATTTCAAAAAGCAATCATTACTGAAACATTTGGCCCCATACAGTTTTATTGCTGTAAATGGATGTTTTGATTGGTGTACTTGCTTTAGTAATCCACTTTTTTCATTTTTCCTCTAAATTTGGAATTAAACTTATTATGGGTTTCTTATGTTTAATCCATACTTATTGTCATCAATTATTTTCTTATGGATTATTTTTTATATTGCTATGCTTGTTAAATCATTATTTATATTCATTCTATGGATTGTGATTTTGTACTTTAATTTCTTAAAGATTTGGATTTCATTTCATTACTAAAACATTATTGAATTTTATATTCATTATGAGTGGTTTGTTTGTTAAGTCTATTTTTAAATATGTTACTTTCATGATGTTGTTTTTTATGTCTTTGATTGTTTAATGCAAAACATCAAGCTTCTTGATTTTTTCTTTAGTCGAATGTGGT
Organism: Epiperipatus broadwayi; assembly: GCA_028023455.1. Classification (NCBI taxonomy): domain Eukaryota; kingdom Metazoa; phylum Onychophora; class Udeonychophora; order Euonychophora; family Peripatidae; genus Epiperipatus; species Epiperipatus broadwayi. Next base: position 3,022,553 of record JAQFVV010000137.1, on the reverse strand, counting down.
TGATTGCTTCATGTGACAAGTTGACCACAATCTCTAGTAAACTGATATTCAGGAATTGAGAGACTTCTAGTCCAGAAAAATGCAGATTTTAAAATATCTTTTGGATGCTACTGAAAAATCAGCCACATGGAAGTTTGTAAGGATCATTATGGTTTTTTCTTAGCTGAAATGGAATTGACCATTATTATTGGCTTCTCCAATAATATTAGAAGCTAGCTAAAATTATTATTTTAGAACTTGTCTTTCTGTTATCATGTAACAAAAGGATCAGCGTGTAACATCTCATTAAACTTTAGGGAACCCTAAAAGAATTGATTTTCTGAAATAAAAGAAAATACTAGTTTGAAGATAAATTTCCCGCATAACTAACACAGAAAGGAACCTGACCAAAAAGTAAAATTTAATTTTCATCAAATTGTACAGAAATTCAAGTAAGTTTAGTCGTAAAGAATATTTAATAATTGAAAATAACTTTGGAAGTGTTTTTGTAGCATTCGATAATGCAAATGAAGAGTTTGCAACATTGTTCAATATATACTTATGCTTAAAAGAAATACATCTAGTTATATAAGTGGTTGTTTTACCAAAAAGAAAAAAAACTTAGAGTAGTTTTTCTTTATAAATTTAGTGAAGTCAAATTAATTATCTTTAAATAATTATAATTCATGGTAAAAGATATATAAATATCACATTAATGTTATTCAGTATTTACTGTGATTTTTATGTGCAAAATTGAATTCTTTATTCCCTATTACATTCTTACTCTGTGTATACAGTTTATATGTATTATGCTTGAGGACTACTAAGTTTAATACACAGGGAAATCCTTAAAATTAAGTAAACTTGGTTACTTAGCATTCCATTTTATGTATCTTATATACTAATGCATAATTTAATGCCAATTATGTGAGCCTACCAACGATGATTGTTATGTGTAAATATTCTTTAAATCCACTTCACAGTATACCCTGATCCACTATATTATTTGTGCTCTGATATACCGTTATACCTGCATGTACATTATTCAGATAACACCTAGAAAACCTATCTTATATAATTTGTAACCCATAGTAGGTGTAATGTCAAACAATATATAAGAAGAAATATGTAAGATATTTCCAGTATTAAATATTATTTAACATTTTGAGATTAATTTTCATACTATTGGTTTATTAAGTAAATGAAATACTCTATATCCATTCGTAAGACAATTTTTTAGAGAAAAGATTAGATGTCTTCTTTTTACTTCACTTTCTTATATAGAGGTTTGTTTGGAATATTTTAGACTGAAAGTATGAATTTTAAATCAAACATTTATTTTTTAAAGCTATTTTTAAATTTATATTATTTAACTGATATGTGAGATTTTTCTCAATTTACACATTGTCAATGCCAATTCAAAGACAGAAATATGTAATTATAAATTGGTTAAAAAAGTAAATATGATTTTAAAATTCATGCTTTCAGTCAAAAATGTTTCAGAGAATCATCTATATAAGAAAATAAGGTAAAGAGAGATATCCAATCTTTTCTCTAAAAAACTGGATTGAGAATATTTCATTTGGTAATAAATCAATAAATAGCATGAGAATTAATCTTGAAATATTACATAATATTGAACTAAAAATAGCTTAAAGTTACCTAAGTTTATACATATATACTGTGTGTATATATATATTCAATTAAATGGATTTCTATTATAATAAAGAATAGAAAGGAGATAATATATATGTAAATAGAAATAACCTTTAACTATAGATGTTATCAAGAAATTATCAATTACTATTAATTGACAATCTCTGAGGCCAAACCAGTTTTTTCGTCAAACTTATAATAGTTGTTTTGTTTGAGTTTTTTGTTGAAGTAAAAGGGGTCCTCTCAGATCTTATATATATATTGCATTGTGAAATGTAATAAAAATTTGCATTTATTTTTTGGAGAAAAAAGCAAACTGTTTTTTAATATTATTTAATTTTATTGCAGTACATGCTTCCTGATGGGTCCAATCAGCCAGTGTAAAAAAATGTTTGAAATGACAAGACTAATAGCTACAATTGTTATGTTGGTAAGTTTTAAATAATAAATGTTCATAAATATTATTTATAAGATAATTTGTTTACGGTAAGAATTGAATGCTGAATGAATAGTATTTCACAGATTTAATACACAGCAGACATTTTTGGTTTTTATTCAATGAGTTTATATGCTTGACAAAATTTGGAAATAATAGAAACTTTAATGATGAATGAATATTGATGTAAAAGGATTAGCTATCTTAATAGAAAATAAACACTTTCATCGAAGTAATCAAACATAGGTTGCTGTTGTGTTGTTATAATAGTCAAATGGTTGTCTATTGTTTTACTTTTTGACAATTTGATTTCAATACAATCTAATATACCAATTACACACTGAATCATTTACAAATGAATTAATACAATTTGAATTGCAGTTCAAAAATGCTACATAATCAGTAATCTTAAATTAGTAATTTTGCTCTAGAATTATCTAATGTCCATTGTTTACTGAAGTTTGTATAAATTTTGAAGAATAAATATTGTAGATTAATGCTTATGCAGATATTGAATGTAAGTTGGAGGGTCATGTAGTAATTTGATAGATACAAATGTATTTATTATTGTGACAAAATATCAGTGAAAAATATAGTGAAAAAAATCCAAGTGTTTAATGATATAAGAATATGAATCAAATTCAATATTGATAATGATTAACACTTACTAATTCATCATGTATAATATGTTGTTACAAATGTCACATTTGTTTTGCAAATTATATTTAAAAGAATAGTAATTATGATAGAATTATAAAAAAATCTCTTTGATAGCTTTCTTCTATATTGAAGAAAAGAACTTTTTATTAAAATATAGGCAAAATTTTCTAAATGTAAAAAAAATTTTATTGAATATTTTTAATATTTATAACAATAGAAACAATGATGTATTTATGAGTAGGTAAAATTTATTATTTTTCCAATCTTAATTGTTTTAGTTAAAATTCAAAATTCTTTAAATTTATTTGACAGGTGATTTTCAAACTTCATTTGATTATCTATATTTATTAATGTGATTACTTCATTATTTGAAATACAAAATGAAGATTTTAGTGTATCAGTTATGACTAATAAAATGTTCTTATTTCTTCTTAAATCAAGTTTTTTCTTGTTATATATGATGATTATAGTAGTAGTAAAGATCATGTTTCAGGATGGCCCTAAACTCAGCTTTTTAAAATTAAATATAATGTTGCCAGATTTTTCGAAAATGGCTAATGTTCTAATAAATCCAGTATTTCCAAAATATATTCAAGATTTTTCATAGGAGCAGAGAAAACTAAATTTCTAGATAGGTTGAAATTTGGCTTTAAACTTTTAAGTAAAATAACTTTAACAATAGTAATCACTTAGTAATGACAAAAGAGGACACAATTTATGTTAAATTTGTTTGTTTTAATAAAATCATTCAGTCTGCACAAAAATATTATTTGTATGAAGATAATAAATATCCATAATCTAAGGTATAGAAATTATCTATTCATTGTCAATCTTACGTATTGAATCTAAGATCATATAGACATATTCTTTGGTAAATTATACATTTGCAAAGGAAATCAAACTGACTAGAATCATCATTCTAGCCTTAGACCCAGTAGTCATCAACTATATGGTTCATAGTTTGTAATTTCCCACTACATAGGTCATTGATAGTCATTTATAATGCAGATGAGTGCAACAACCATGAGTTGTTCTTAATCTTTTGATAAGACACTAGTTACATCTAGGAAGATCAAATCCATTTGGAAAAAGGAGTTTGAAACATCACAAGAATTCCATTTTTTATGTTGTATTTGTTTGAGTGTAGATTCTGTGTTTATTTTCCTTGAATCTTGATTGAGACAAGTCTTAGATAGTGAAATTATATCATTATGTTGAATTACTAGTTTTTTTATAATATTTTGTTGGTAGTTAAACTATCAAAAGAAAAATCCATACGCTAAATAGATAACTTGTATTTAATTTATTGTAAAAGATTTTTCTTTTATGTACTAGAATATAAGTAAAAGCTTAGATAACAATTTTCGAGGTCCCCTCGTAGACTAGTAGAAATATTCCCATTGTTTCAGTGATTTTGCTTTGCTGTGCTTTCAAATTGAACTTTCATAAAAAAATAGAAAAAGCAACACAAAAGAATCTGTTATCTTGTATTGTATTTCAAATTTTTTTTAAGTAGTTGTATATCAGATATTTTCTGTTGGTGCAGCTCTTTTGTAGAAGTTTAATCCTACTTCTACTTTTAACTTTGTGTACGAACCTATCCAATATATTCCAAATGTTTTTTATTTTGCAAACATTTTACTCATTCATTTAAGACTCCTTGTTGCTATGAAATATTCTAAAATAATTTTTTTTCTGTTTTTGTAATCTTCAATTTTATTTTTTAAGAATGGTCTTGCAGATTATAATGACCTGAATTGATTTTGTTTAAATTCTGCTAACATTAGCTACTGATTTGTATGATTTAGTAAGTTTCTAAAAGAAAAAAAACATTTTAAAGTAAGATATTATTTCAACATTTATGTTCTTTCTAAAATATTCTTTTCAAACATTTTCCTTTTTTCAAAAAACAAAAAGTGTTTCTCCTCTTTAGTACAATCCTGATATATTGATCAACAAATAAATATCTGCAAATTGAAGTAATTTCTAATCATTTTAATACATTATGAAAAAAAATCATTTTAATTTCTTATATTTAGTTTAAATTAATGTTGTATTCATTAAAATTTACATATATCACTTATTATATATATTATATAGGGTATATGAGCACAGATTTTCACATGATCCACCACTTTCCACTCTATCTCATAACACTGATACACTTGAACACATATATGTTGAAAAGATAAATAATTACCAATATACGTATTTCATCCTAAAACAGCAATCATCAGTTGGTCCAGATTATCATCTCTACACATATATGCTATAAGTGCTCAGATATATATTAAGATAGCCAATCCTCATACTTTAATGGACAGGCTTCAATCGACTCCACACCCCAACTCTTCAACCGTCCATCCCATTGAAAATCTGATGATGGAATGCTAAAAGGCCACCCTGAGGCTGAGATTCTTGTTATTTACTCATATGGATGTTAAAAGGAATGGATATGACTCTATCTTATGTTTATTTGTTGGCTACATTGAATGAAGTTTTTTTTACATTTGGTATGAATTTAAATTTAATCCTTATTAACATTTCTTGCTTGTTTGCCAATTTCTATAAATTCTTAGATAGTAAATATGAATCATCATTTTGTACTTGCTGGCTTTTAACAAATAAGGGCTGTTCAATGATTTAAATAGCACATGGAAAAGGAAACCACATAATTGAAAGTGCTGTATTTATTAATGTATATATATCGAGATGGAATTTTCTACCATCTCATATGTAAATACATAGATATTTAATTTCATAGTTATTTCATTAGTTTATAAGTAAAATTTTATAAAAATATATAACGTATTATAAGATTTTTTTTAATCTTATTAAGAAATCAATTTTCAAGTTTGATTTTTTTTTTTAAAAAAAATTTATTTTAGTTGATTATAGTTCAAGATAAAATAGTTGTCTTGAATTATAAGGTTTTTTTTTTAAAAAAATGCTTTTTTTTGTTGAAATTCTTGGAAAAAGTAGGATTGGGGGGAAATTAGAAAAAGTCACAGCTAAATACTGATTTATAATTAAAAGTATTCCTGAGAATCTATCTGTTGTAAATTTCATTAATTAATCAAGAACTTTTTAAATTTAAAAATTCTGAAAGAAAAAAAGATAGAAATTTAAGTGACAAATTTTTGCTAAAAATAAACCAAAAAGGTGAGAATTCCTGTTTGGAAAATAAAATTAAAAGTGCAGAGGGGGGGGGGGAATTGAAAAAGTATAAATTATGGAGTCTTCTTTTGTTCAAAGAGAATGATTATTAAAAACTTTTATTATGGAAAGTTATTGCTGCAAGTTGCTATGAAAATGTTCTCTGGCTAGAGAGAATCAAGGACTTTCTCTCCTGGGAGAAACCATCTCCCGAGCCGCATCTGAAGTATGCTGAGGAATTTCCATCCCCTGAAAAGTATGAAGCCAGCCAGCAAGCCAAGGGTATTTCCAGAAGAAAGAAGATTTAGAGTATTTGGTCAAGAATTTACAGAAAAATGCCATCTTATGAACTGTACCCTTCTGATTAAATTTGACGGACTGATAGCTGCCCACTATTTTGGGAAATGGATGGTCGAAACCAATTTAATCCATATCAACAGCACATCAACCAGTGGGTAATTATAAACTGTTTATAAATTGAACTTTTAGCGAAATACAATTATAGACTCCATCAGTTGTGTTTACGTATATAAGCTACTGTAGATTAGTAAGTGTTTATATAATAGAGTATGGAGATATTTTGAATAATTTATTCATTATTTTTGACATAAATTTTGGAGGGGATAGGTTTTTATATTGATTTCATTTCTTTTTATATATATTTTTTATCTTTGTTATACTTATGCGTACATAGATTTTGGTTTCACGAATGTAAACTGCTCGATCATGGAGAGATAAAAAAGTAGATTACACTCAGTTTAAATTTCAGTTATAAGAAGCAAAAAGCACTTAGCCGTAATAAGTGGACATAAAAGTAAAATCGTCTGACGTAAGAAAACAAGGACACTTATGTCGTCATTTAGTGGTTAAGCTTAAATTATTTTACATTAGCAGTAAAAAAGTTTTGAGTTAAGCTATATACAGTTCACTTTCTATTATATAATATGCCTGGTGTATTATCCCTATTTGGATGGGATACACAATAATGTTGGATCTTCGTCGGACATAGGTTGGTGATGGGTGTATTTCCTCAGAAAGATTATGATAATGTTAGAATAGGAATATTGTTAAACAATTGATAAGCGATTGTGTTAATTGGAAAGTATTTTATTTTAAAATAGATCGAGTCAGTTCAGTCTGTAGTTAGATGGGATTGGGAAGGGAAATAATAAAAAAAAAGAAAATGTATAATAAAGATTATTATATATTCATACTTGTATGTCTCTCTTGTTATTTTAGTATATAACTATAGTATTGACAACAATTGCATTCTCTGGAGAGAGAATTTACTGGAATTATTAGAGTCCATGAAAGATTACACTAGAAATAGATTATGTGGCCATGTTACATATATAAATAAACACTACGTCATTGAATAATCTTCTCGATCTAGTGCTAACGCCCTTGTACCACCTACTATAATCTTAGTAATCTTGGTAGTTTGGTGGTTCTAAAGCATTTTGTATCATCACAATATATATAGCACCAATAAAATATCTGTTAATCAAAAAAATATAATAACAATAAAAGTAATAAGTATAATAGTGATAAACTATTATACACAGTCTTTCAATCTGCAGAAGTACTTTTATTTAAACAGGCAAAACACACTATATGTATTGCCACCCACAGCAAGCTTTAGTAATCAATGGATGCCAGAGGGCTTGTGCATAAAATCCCCATCTATTGCCTACTCATCCAATATCCCCAGACTAGTAGGCACTAGATGGGGGTTTTATGCACAAGATATCTGGCATCCATTGATTACTCTAGCTTGCTGTGTGTGTCAATACGTATAGTGAATTTTATCTGTTTTAATAACAGTTATAAGCAAGCATAAAAATTGGTGATCATGTGATGTTTATTGGCTTAAAACCAATCCTGCCTAATAGGATAGTGGTGGTTATGGTTATTAAAGGACCAAAGACACCAAAATGTATAGGTACTGAACTGAGTTCAAACTTATATGACTATATAAGCTGATGGGCTTGAATTGGAAATATTAAGTTGTTTTCAATTTAAGACTCATAGTTTTGTAGTTAAGTGGAGATAAAAGATGGCTGTTGGAGGGTTGTATTAGATCCTAAGATATAGGTGCAGTGCTCTCGGATCCAAGGCTCTTCACTGACGAATGCCACAATCCAGAAACTAGTCTGGGGATATTGGGTGAGTAGGCAAGCATAAGAATTGTGATCATGTGATGTTTACTTTTATTTAATTACTTAACCCTCTTCAACTGCTGTTAAATTCAAAAAACGTATCGGAATCAAACACTATCAATTCAAATCCCAGGATTCCCCAATTTTAATGTTAGCGACTTGTCTATTAATTATGACAAACTGCTAACATTAAAATTTGGGAAACCTGGAATTTAAGTTGATGTTGTTTGCTTTCAGGACATTTTTTGAATTTAACAGCAGTTGAAGAGAGTTAAGTAATTAACTGAAAGTACTTATGCAAATCGAAAGTCTGTGTATAATAGTTTATCACCATTATATTTATTATTTTCATTGTTATTATATATATACACATTATATATAATGCATATGTAATCCTTGTCATGATCTATTATATATGTGTGTTATATATGTAAAATACGGTATATGTAATGTCTCTAACTTATTAATTAATCTAATAATTATTGTCTATGAACAAACTTATCAAAATATAAAATAACTGGTCTTTAAGTAAGCAAAAACAGTCTCAACTAATTAAAAAATTAATAAAACATACAAATTAGTTTTTATATTAAGAAAAAAAAAATCACATCGAATAACAACAATAACAGAGAAAAGCTTGAATTAAAAGAAACAAATATAAAATGAGAAAAAAAAAAATTTTTTTTTACATTGATCACTACTATATGTCTGTACTTATTTTAAGATGGAATCAGTAACAAAAATTCAGCAAAATAATTATTCAATTCAACATCACAAATAGATTATACAAATTTTTCTGCTGAAGTTAAGTTGAGGTAATAGAGGAGTATTATCAAGCCATGATTTCTGGTTGCTTACCACATTTTAGCATCTGTTTTGTATTATAAACTTTAATAAGCTATTTATATCATTAAGATATATATCAATATTAGACATTTTTTGAAAACTATTTTCTTCAACTAGATATAACATGACTCATAGGTCTTTTGTTCTGAAAAATCTTAGGCGATTTAAACACAAATGAATAAAAGCATCCAAAAGTAAACAGACTGAAGACTGCACAGATTAGATTATTCTGAAAACGAATTATTAAAGTTTTGCTGTTAAAAATAAACATATTTAGGGCTATGTCACCGTAATAAAGTTCAGTTTGAATTTTTCTTAAATTAATATCTTTGACAGTACCTTGAAAACTAAATAAATTTTTCATTATTAATAGGAGATACAAATTCTACATTTTTTTGGTTTACGTAGCTAAGTTTTTTACTTGTATTATGTAACAAAGGCTTGTCTTTAATAAAAATATGAAAATCCTGTTATCCTTCAGTTTTTCTCTTTTATAATTTTTCACACTAATAAGAATAATTTGGTGCGCTGCATAAAATACAGGTTAAATCTTATCCACCAAAGTAAAAATATTACAAGTCTGGGACTCTTGCCTACACTTGCTATTACAACTTTTAACGGTTAAATTAAGAAGTAGAATATAATAGTACTAATTGTTGAGACAATAGCAGATAAGATAAACATTTTTAATAAGATTAAATTTATTTGAACTTCAAAAGTTACCTGCCACATTTTAATAACAAGATTAAATTTATTTTAACATCAAAAGTTACCTGCCAAATCGATTATTTCATTTTATAGTTAAAAACCAACATCTATCACTGATTATAATAACCCAAAAGCATATAAATCAACCGAAATAACGTAAAAATCATTTTCATGAATACTTTGAATAATTGTCACAAGATTACCTAGGGTTCTTTCGGATAAATCTCTCTAAATGAACTCTTTCCATTTTTGCTGGAAAAGCTGTAAATATGCAGTTTTTATTACTAGGAATATTGTTTATTAATAAATAATTATGATCATAGATTAAATTGTTATTGGTTTATGGGGTTGGTTTTTCCACTTTTTGTAGGTTTGATTTTTGTATTGGTAAATTGTCTGAAGTGAGTTTTTTCTGCATATATTTGCTATTTATTTTTGGTGATATAATTTCTAGGAAAAGTATTGAAAGTCAGTGTCAAAATGTATAAGAATATTCTTTTTTGCCATAATATGCAGCACAATTGTTTTTTTTAACTTTTATATCCAGTGCATTTTTATTTCTGGCCCCTATATTTGTCAAGTCTAAATTTGAAGTTTCTTCTAATATTCTTCTTTGATGGATGAAGTCATCGATTTTCAAAAAAAATCATTGGTTTATTATGTGAACATTAAATTGGTAATAGAAAGAATAATATATAAGATTATAAAGAAACTATAATCTATCTTCTCTTTTATAATAAACTAGGAGCCCATTTCCCTGAAAATAATACCGGATCTTATATTAATTTTTGCTTCAAAAGACACTATAGGGCTTATTTTCAGGGGATGTCTTATTTTTTTATGTACAAAAAATCTACATTTATTTAAATACACAAATGTACATTTATTCAAGTACTTCTCTTTATAGAAAGCTGTAAGATTCTTACTCTGGAGCCCTCACAATTTCTTTTTTGTACTTGCTGGAATAGCTCTTTTTTGCACGCATCTTATCTGGCAATCAGACTATTATTCCATTTAAATTTACCATTAAATCAAGTGTTAATTGAAGACTTGAAAGATAGGAATGGTAACAAAAATGATTACAGTTAAGAATGGTTTGTCCACACAAAAGCAACAAAAAAAATGCAAGCACAAAAATTCAGAAAATGTTTCTGTATTTCACACTTGTAGATTAAGTATGTCCATTACAACATATGACATATTAAATAATGACTATTTCCATATGACATAACCACTATCCACTATCAAGTGTGCACATTGTCCAAATAACTTGTTATAGCCCTGCTTGGGTATTCTTATTAAAAACTTTTCTTTAGGAGAAAGATTGATGATTTAACTTAAGCTAAACTTTGATTATTAAAATTACTTCCATTATTTTAATAGTCTTTTAGGAGGAAAAAAAATGTTTAAGAAATCAAACTATTTTTTTATATCTTGAATACCATGATGAAATTATAAAACTAAATTAAGCATTCTAAATGTAAGTATTAAATAAAATAAGTACCTAAAAATATATAAATGAATTTATAAATTGTCTGAAATATTGACTTATGGTAGATAAATTGTTTCTCTATACAAATAGAATTACGTTTGTCAAAAATGATCGACAGGAAAATACAAAAGGAACCATATAATTTTATAGTACATTTATTTAAAGCACTGAGGTCAATAATATTGTTTATTTATACATTCATTACTTTATTATTCAATATGTCCATCGTGTATTTCAATGGGCAAATAAAAGACATTTAACTGGCTGACGATCTTAACTAGGGCTTATATTGTAAACATTCTGAAAAATCATGCTAGGGCTTCTTTTCTGGTTAGGTCTTATTTTTGGGGAAACATGGTAATAAAAATCTACCATGTTAATTAGATTAAATACATTTATAATTTTTAAATGCATAAATTGGTTTACAACATGAAATGACATCAAATTTCAAATGAATACAATAAGTTGAATTTAGAATTATTAAAAAATATATAAGTTGTATATATTTGAATAGCAAAGTATTATTTTTAATTATTAGAGACACTAATGGAATTAAGTATGTGCATATAAAAATGTATATAATTAAATTTCAATTATTTCATTATTATGACACATCTATCTATTTTATATATCAATCATTTGAGATTTTGTAATAATTCCAACCACTAGACATTCTCCTGCTGGTACTAAATTTTATTGAAAGTGTGAATGAGTAATATATATAGCATATAGATTTATAGAATAGATTAAATGCCCCATAGCTATACTTTTTCAGCCACACTCACCCTTTAAATAAAGAAAAGCTTGAGTTTTGCAGCCCATTCAAAGGGATTCCTTCTGAAAGGGCTGCGAAATTCAAACTTTTCTTTATTTAAAAGGGGGGATATGGCTGAAAAGATATAGCTATGGGATATTTAAAATATTTTATGTATGCATTGTTTCTACAGATTTATAGATATGCTTTTGGCTTAACAAAATAGTAAATTTTAACAAAATATTGTTATCATAATGATAAAACTATAAAGATTCTTTTACAGTACAGTATATTCTTTGATTTCTTATGTGATAAGCTTTGATAAGATGGCTGTGCTTTTAGTATTCAGCATTCTGTATAGTGCGTGAATGAAATTGTTCTCAATTTAGTTAAAATAGAAGGTTAATATGTATTAATTCAGCATTTTCATTATGTAATTTTTTTTAAAATAATGAATAATCTTAACACAAGTGTTTTTTTTTATGAATAGTATAAAATATTATAATTTTCTATATGTACATGTATAATTGTAAGTTTAATAGATATTATATAAATGTAAATAATTATATATATATATTTTTAGTGCTGTATCATTGCGACCATTGTTGTTGCTGTAGTTGTAAGTCAATTTATAATTATTTAAACGTAATATTTAAATCTTTTTTTTTTTTTACTATTATTGATTCATTTCAAATATGTTATTTGTTTCCACGAACTAGTGTTAAGATCAAAAAAGGTAAGAAAACCACAAATTTCTCATCCACTGGAAGTTAATTCCTCAGATGAAGTGTTTACTTTTTCAAATTTCTTCAAACTTATAGAAATTTGTAGGAGAGTCCATTGCTCTCAGTGACCTCTTTCTTTTAAGTCCAATATTTGTTTTGATTTTAATATTTGATTTTTTAAAAATATTACTCCATATTGACCGGATTAATATCCGATTCAAGGGTTTTACTGCCAAAATTAAAAACTTTTAATTTCATTAAGGTTCTAAAGTTAAAAAAGGTTTTAATTATTTAAAAAGAGTATGTGTATTAATACACATACTCGTTTGTATTTAAAATGTTTTTTTTTTATTCATTATAGAAAATTGATTTTTATAATAGTTTTCTGATACCGCTTGTTTTTATTTTTATTTAATCAATTTGATTAAAAACAAGCAAGCTTGCTAATTACATTCCTGTTACGTTTCTTTTATCATTTCTACTCATTATAAAAGCGGAGGTTTAATTTTATGTTGTTGTTTTTGTTCAAAATAATCCCTGGATAGAATTCTTCATTGGATTGAGCGGGAGATAAAGATTTGCCCCTGCCCTGAGGTGTAGAAAACATCAACAAGGCTAGTTTATGCGGGAAATCGAGTGGAGGTATAAATAACACCAAAAATTTCATGGGGTTCTATTCTATTCTATTCTAGAGAGCCTTGACCAAGCAAATACTCTGTCAGAGTGCTTGGTTTAGCTTCTTATATTCCTTTTGGATTAACCTCGTTAAGTGTTTGTACCATTAGCAGTTTGGACATTTAATTTCTTTAAAAGTAAAATTTGCAGTTACTAAAATAATTTTGCTTTCTCCGGGATGCTAAAATATACTGCTATACATTTTAGAACCAACAATATGTCTTGCTAGCTTAACTCAAAAGACGGACCCACGCCTGCCAACTCTCCTTCAATCCTGCCATGAACATCTAAAATAAACACTACCTCTACCTTTCCGCTGTATAAGGACCTGAAAATGAATTAAAATAAACGTGTGCACTCTACGCGAACTGTGCTTTACCGTAAGGTAAAATTTTCTTTTATTCTTTCCAGGGTACATTCTTTTAATTAAATCTCCACTCAATCTAATAAACCTATATTCTAAATTAATATTTAACCTTAGTTATTAGCTGAATTTATTCTCTTTTATTGTACTTTGCCGTGTGTCTTGGAATCTTAGTTTTAAGATTCCAAGTTTGATTTCAATTTTGTTTATTGGAGAGTGACTAATGAGCTTGTAATATTATGCCTAACCTTTTTTTTTTTAATGCTTTAGCAGCCTTGTATATTTTTAAATGCTCACCTATAATTATTTTAGTATCCTATAATTGATTTTAAATACTGTGTTTGCGCTTTTGCAAACCACCAAAATCTTTTGGCTGGTGACTTCTCATATTTATTGTCCTAGTTTTCCGTATGTGGAGATTTCATTTCTTCTTTTATTATGTCTCTGAAATCGGAAACTGAAATTGTTGTCTTTGTAATTTTATAAGTCGCCAGCAGGAAGATAATATTTATCCTTTTGTAAATTACCGGTGGAAGAGCATTTCTTTTTGCTAAAGTATTTAATGCCTTAAGTTAATGTTTTTTACTCATAAACACGCTCGATAAACTAACTTCTAAAAATCTAGGAATGTTTACATTTAGCTTTCTAGATTTATTTTTGTATTTACATGTGGCTTTAAAATTATCAGTGCGTGTATTTAGAACTTGTTTCATAAATTTATTTCTTAATTATAATTATTTGTAATACCTTTTCTTTAATTGCTGGGGCAGACGTAACTGGTTTTTAAATGATTTACTTGTCTCCTATTGAGACCTTTAATTATTATTAGTTTTGGCCAATCGTTTGGTTGGGGATTCGCCAGTTAATTTTCTGTTTTCCTTTCTAACTAAATCATATTTTTCGTTTGTTCTTGAGATAAATCAATCATCTTTACTTTAAAGGTAGTATAAGATGCAGCTTCTACTGGCATATGACGTTCTTTGTCCCGATGCATTTTCCGGGCCTAGAAAAAGCTTGCTGGTGCTGGTTTCGTTGATTTATTTCAAGAACGTATTATTTTCATATCTGTGAATGGGAAAACCAATGTTTAGGTGAATTCTCTGCTGAAAGAAATTTGTTCTCTCCCTTTCTAATGCTCTATTACAAGATCAGTTTGTCTGCCAGAGCATGGAATTTTAGACTTTCTGGTACACGCCTGAGCTAATCCTATTTCTGTGTGATAACTTAAACTTCATAATTTATTTTGCTCTTAAATAAAATTTTAAAATTTGTTTAAACTTAATTTGGCTGACGTTTATCTTGGTGCTTTTATTTCTCAATTGTCTAAACAATATTTAAGATATCTTGTTTCTCCCTGAGTCTAGTCGGTGCAAACCATCATCATCATCCATTCTGATCACAGTAAATAAATTTTTCCATGTGATGTGATGTGATGTATTGTGGCTTCTCCTTAAACGAAGTCAAGAATATCTGAGCAATTATGCCCAGATAAACCTGTTAGCCACTTAATTTTCCATTCCCCACTCTAGGTTTTCCCATATTCTGCTCCATCCCATTTCCACAACATAATCTTTGTCAACTCTATAGCCTTAACATCTATTTCCCCCTTATCTTTTTCCAAACCCAGCATAAAAAACAATAATTCACTTTCTGTATAATCACTTTTTTCATATTTATTCTTCCATAACTTCATTATATGTTCCCTTTCTGTTTTCAAACATTTGCATTCAATTAACAAATATCTAATATTGTCTATTCCTTCCTTACATAATTTACAAAATAAACCACCCATATTTTTTTATTTACATGTATATTCTCTTGTAGCTAAAGATCCCATTCGAGCCTTAAACAATAAACTACTTTCCTTACTATTCATCATCATCATCAACCATTATCAATCCACTGCAGGATGGTCTCTCCAAGTTTAATCCATCTTCTCCAATCTTTAGCTTCTTTTCTCCACATCACCCCTGCACACTTTCTTATTTCATCCATCCATTTCACATGTGGTCTCTTTCTGGGTCCTTTATAATCTCTTGGAATCCAGTTTATGATTTCAATTGTCCATCTATTATCATCTTTTTTAGAAATATGTCCAGCCCAACTCCACTTCAATCTTTTAAGTTTTTCAATGAGGTCAGTAACACCTGTTTGTTCTCTTACCCATACATTGCGTTTTCGATCTCTTCTTGTTATTCCCAACATACATCTCTTCATACTTCTTTGAGTGGTTTGGAATCTCTGTATTGCTCCTCTATTAAGTGTCCAAGTCTCAGATCCACAAGTAAGAACTGGTAAAACGCATTTGTTAAAAACCTTCCTTTTCAAACACATAGGCATATTTCCTTTTAGTATCAAGTTATTTCTACCAAAAGCACTCCAACTAAATTTAATTTTATGATTAATTTCTCCATTATGTTTCCATCTGTATTAATAATCTGACAAAGGATTTATAACTGTTAACTTCTTCTAACTCATCATAATCAATCTTAATTTTCATACTTTGAGAAAATCCATTAAACATTACTTTTAGTCTTTTTAACATTTATCTTTAGTCCTACTTTCCTACTTTCATCTGATAACTCCTGCAACATTTCCTGCAGCTCTGAAGCATTATTTGCAAAAACAACTATATCATCTGCAAAATCTAAATGACTTAAATAATCTCCATTTACTTTCACTCCTTTAGTTTCCCATTTTAATCCACAAAATACTTCTTGCAACACTGCTGTAAAAAGTTTTGGAGATATGGAGTCACCTTGTCTTACACCTTTCTCAATGTTGACTTTCCCAGTATCATTATGTAATCTAATTGTTGCTGTTGCATTTTTATAAATATTCTTTAAAATATGACAATATCCTGGATCTATACCTTGATGATCCAATGCTTTAATCACTGAAGAAATGTTTATGGAATCAAATGCCTTTTCATAATCTACAAATCCAAAACATAATGGCAACACATATTCATTTGTCCTTTCTATAACTTCTCTCAATACCTGGATATGATCTACAGTACTAAAACCACTTTTAAATCCTGCTTGTTTCCTTGGTTGGTGGAAATCCAATGTTCTTTGTAGACGAGTTCTAATTATCTTGGTAAAAATTTTGTATAAAACTGATAAAAGGCTGATAGGTCTGTAATTTCTAATATCTTCTTTATCACCTTTTTTAAATATTAATATTATTGCTGCATTCTTCCAATCATCTGGTACATCTTTATCATTTAAACATTTGGTATAAAACTTTGCTAAAAAATTTTCTATTTCTTCACCTGCTTCTTTTAATATATCAATTATAATTCCATCATTACCTGGAGCCTTTCCTTTCTTCGTACATTTAATTGCATGTTTCACTTCTTCATTTAAAATTCTGGGCAATTCAGAAGATGTAATAGAAATAGGAGGTACTTGTTCCTTATTACTATATAATTCTTGATAAAAGTCTTCTACCCATTTCATAATGTCATCTCTTTTTTTAGTAATAATTCCATCTTTTTTTCTTATTGCAGATATAAATTTCCTATCAATACTAAAATGTTGTTTTACATTCTTGAGACTTTTATTTTCTTCTACAGCTTTCCTTGCTAGTTCACAGTTATACTTTCTTATATCATTTTCAACTCTTTTCCTTACCATTTTACAAAATTCGAGATATTCAATCCGTTTTAATGCATCATGTTTGTTTATCTTCATATTCCTTCTTTTCTTCATAAATTCTCTAGTCTCAGTAGAAATTTTATTGGTCAATTGCCACTTTTTTTTACCAGCTATCTTTGTTGCAGTTTTTAAAAGTATATCAGTTATGTTCATATTAATTTCATTCAAATCTGAAATCATGTTCAAAATCTACTAATACTTGAAACCGATTTGTAAGTTCTAATTTAAATTCATCAGAATGTTTCTGAAGATTAGGAATATCAACTGTAAAAATTGTTTTTCTTAATAATTTTTGTCTCTCTAGTTTTGCATTACCACGTATCTTACATCTTACTAATCGATGATCTCTTCCTGTGTTAAATTTATTAAGGACATTACAATCTTGAAATATGTATTTTTTGTTAGTCAAAATATAATCCAATTCTGCTGTACCTTCATTGGGATGCTTTCATGTCCATTTCCTTTTAACATTTTTCTCAAAAAAAGAATTCATAATATAAAGTTTTTCTTTTTCAGCAAACTCCACTAGTCTATGCCCTCTCTCATTTCTATTACCATAGCCAAAATTACCTACGGCACTTTCATCTTTCATTTGTTTACAAATTCTAGCATTAAAGTCTCCCATATCAATTTAAAAATATGATTGAAAGCCTTTTGTCTGCTATTATGTTGTATAACTAATCTTGCCACTCTGTCTTATACACCATCAATCTCCACAATGTTGCTCTTCCACTTTTTATTTATAATGAATCCTACTCCATTTGTATTTCCAATATTTGTGCCTTTATAATAGAGTACATGTCCACTTCTTAAATCAATTGTCTCTTCACCTTTTCTTCTAACTTCACAAAGTCCAATAATGTCCCATTACATATAAGACAGTTCTTCTTCTAATTCTTGCAATCTTCCTTCACTTGAAAGTGATCTGCAATTGTAAGTACCTAAATAAAAATTCATCATCAAATGGCAGCCTGGGTCCGCAATCAGGGGATTCTTAGCACCTTCGGCCACCAACTACTGCCTTGGTTGGTGACTTTACAGCCTCCTGGGAATAAGGGCCATGATTTATTTTTGTCTGTCATAATTTTATATATCTATTGGGAAAATATCATTTATACAAACATTCATTCTGTCTTATCAGGCAACTGAGAAGAAAGACCATGGTGTTTCTTGATCTTAAACTCAGAGATAAAAAGCCAATAAACTCACCACACTGGCTAATGCGTGTTGGTGAGCAGCCCATCCATGTTCATATACTATATGAATAATCACATAGTAATAACAGCTGTAACGACAAGAATGTATGGAGTGGACATTAGCAATTTACCCTGCTCGGTTCCTTTAAGGCCTCCAAGAGGAATCAAAGGGTCTCCTTTCAGTTAATAGCAAACTCTTTTCTGCAGCCTCCTTACTATTATCATATATTAACTCGCACCTAATATTCTGTTTATTTATATATATATTTAAACTCTTTTTACTCTCTATACTATTTCTCCATCTCCATAAATCTATTCTTTTATCCCATTCCTTACTACTATAACACTCAACAATCCTCTTAACACAATCATCCCATCTTTTGTACAAATATACTGATATAAATTATTTATCCAAATCTTTTGCATATCGCAAATACCTTTCTCACTCATCTTGTTACCTGCCCCTTACTCACATCCCAATTAAATACTATTTTGGCTATTCTTTTATTATCCATAAACTGCAATCTACCAAACATTTTCATTTTACTTTTTGCATCTCTCATATGAAAACTTGACCATCCAATTTCTCCTTGAATTGCCTCCTTTGCTATCCATACATCTGCATCCAATGCATGTCTTCCTACTTTCCTTTGATCTTTTTCTCTCCATACAGTAGTGCCAACCTTTGTAATCAATGGACAGTTTAGTACTCTTATTAATAATGTCACTTTTTAAATGGTAGTTCATATTTAAGAATTCACTTATTTAATGCACATTTTGATTCATCAGTCCATATTTAGATATCACTTTATATATAATTACACTGTATTTGTAGATTTTGTTAACATAATTTTTTTCATCAGTAATCAATATATTTTATTCTAAGAAGTTAGTTAATATTGGAGATAAGTAATTATACATATAAGCATTCTTTATTAATTAATTATTAAAAATTTCAATTTCTCTTTTTAGTTTTCTGTATTTAGGAGAGTACTCTTATGGTATTCTCATATCATTTTCCAAACAGTAATTGATTATTAACTTATATTCAGTGCACTTTTCTGTAACCTTTTTCAATATTTGGATGTGATCTCTTGTACTAAATCCATGTTTAAATTCTCTTAGTATTTTTTTTATTGATATGGACTCAAAATTTGTGATTGACATGGAGACAAAAATCTTCATGCAGGAGCTTTACTCAGTGCAAGCCAGATCAGTCAATGGATGCAAAAAGGCATGAATTGCTTGCATTCAAGCCAGCTATAATGCAGTCTATTACAATCAAGCACCAGCTTTGTGTCCCAATATCAGTATCTCCATGAAGGGCTAAAAGCAATACAGAACACAAATCCACATTTCTGGAATATCAAAATATATTTGGCCATACATTTGAGCCTACATCAGCCAGTGTTTTGTGCATCAAACAAAATGACTTTAAATGCAATTTATAAAAGGCAAGGTACATCACCAATAATTTGAACTCCATAAATAAATAAAAATTCTGCTTCCTCTTTTTATGTATATTCAAAATGAAATAAGTAATTATAAAAATTATTGTAATTTATTGTTTTGACAAAATTAAAATGTATGTTAATCATCTGTGCAATTCTATATACGTGTTTTAGTAAACTTAGCATAGGTATAATGTTCAGAAATTACATTCATGCACATGTATGTGTGTGTGTATATAGCAATGTTTGTCAAATAGAATCTATATGTAAGTTTTAATCATTTTATTATTAAATGTCAATTCAAATATGTATTCATGTAATATAAAATGTGCATCCGCGTACCTATATGGAACATATATGTAAATCATAATGTATTTTAACTTGTTACGTATAATTATAAATTTATTAAACGCACATTGATTACGTAAGTAATATTTACCGAGGCTGTAACCTCGAGAATATGCGTGTAAAATACGATCCTGTAGGGACCTCTACAGGTGTTTAACCACAAGCTTATGCTATGGAAGAAAAGAGGGGAACCCTTCTTTACTTCAACCTACTTTCTATTAAATAGATGAAGCTGAAGCGGTTAGATCTGCGAGCATGAAGCTATTCAATATTTCACTGATTAAATCCAAGTTTCGCGAGTATTAATGTGTAATAAGAAATGTGGACTTAATCAGTGAAGTATTGAATAGCTTCACGCTCGCACATCTAACCGCTTCAGCTTCACCTATTTAAATAGAAAGTACGTTGAAATAAAGAAGGGTTCCCCTCTTTTCTTCCATAGCATAAGCTTGTGGTTAAACACCTGTAGAGGTCCCTACTATTGCATTTTACACGCATATTCTCGAGGTTACAGCCTCGGTAAATATTACTTGTTATGTATAGTAATTTTGTAATCACAAATGCAATAATTTTTTATATATTAATCAAAATCAGAAGGCCTAATTGATATGTGAAGAGCCATAGGTTAAAGACCTCAATATCATTTTTTATTGTTATTAATAAACTTAAATTCAATTGTTAAAATTGTTTAACCTCAATATCATTTTTTATTGTTATTAATAAACTTAAATTCATTTGTTAAAATTGTATTAAATCATTTCTTGGTACAATATATTAGGCTTTTTAACTTGATAATTGTGTAAAAATTATTTGAAATTAAATTGTATCCCAAATAATGGTACATTCGAACTGCTGTACTTAGTGCAGTGGTGTGGTTTATATTATTGCATTAAATATCTATTTTAATTGAAAAACTTCGTAAATGGCATCGAAAGCTAATGTCAGGTAAAGAAAAGCTTAATTACAAAAACTTATCGACATATAAAATAGTTAAGAGATACAATAGAATGCAAGTTGAACTGTATTGATTATATAAATAATATTAGATTACTAATGTTGTATTTATTTTTCCAAGTTTTTAGATTTAAATATTTTCATTAAAATTATTATTAACATTATCATTAATTGATTTGCAAATGGCAGGTCTTACATAAAACGAATTCTTCTCATTAAATATCAATAATTACTCCTATTTTAAGATCATTATCAATTTCTTTTTTCTATCTTTTTCTTTTCTTCTTCCAATACATCTTACATTGTTTTCTTACCTCAAAATACTGTTCAGTTCACTTTCTCCTCATAATTTCTTCCACAAATGGTCTTTTTTCTCTTTACTCTAATCTACACTTGTACATTGTTAATCTTAATAGTCAAACTTTTTCTTTCATATTCTTCCAAATTCACATCTCTAAATCCTCCAATTTTTTTTTGTCCATATCTCTAAACGACGTACTATTGATGAACTAATTTTATGGATTATAAATGAGGGAATATGCACTATCTATAGAAGCTAGTATCTGATATTATTCAAGACATTTTCAGTGAACAATAATATAGTGCAAAGAAGAATTGGTGAAATAACTCAAAAATTATTGAAAAGTCATCATGTGAGTAGTTAAAAACATCCCAGCAAAGAAGTGTCTAGCAATTTTTAACCAGAGTGTAAAACAAGATTGAAAAAGGGCTCAAATCCTGCAATTGTTTTCTTTCTCACTGTTGGTTGCTTGTTGGAAAGACCAGTTTCTTGAGTCTTAATCTCGATGTATTACATTTATTAATTACTGGAAGTCTATTATGTCCTATATGTAAATGGTGGTAATTTGACGGGATTTCTCCATGTATTCTATTAGGCATATCTCAGCTTTGATGTAACCATGCAACATACCCATTGAAAAATGGTATAACGAACTGGTCCGGTAATCAGGCCAAAATCGTCGTCTAACTTACGTTTAAATCAAATGTAGGATAATAAAATAAAAGTTCACTTTTGATTTAAAAGTGAATTAGATAAATACAATTATAAAGTCAAAAACCACGGAGAGACCCTCCCCTCAAAAATTCCTTACTGATGAATTTTTGAGGGGAGGGTCTCTCCGTGGTTTTTGACTTTATAAAAAAACTTGATAATACATTTGAAAAGAAAAAAGAAGAAGAAGAAGAAATAAATACAATTACTAAATGGTTGATTTCAGATTGCATTGTTAATTTTTAATTGGTAAATTTCTTGATTGTATTATAGTTAAAAGATATCTTTTAAAAAAAAATCCAGAGAGATTCCATTAAATTATCAATATTTAGATCTAAAAGTTCACAAAAATCTTCTACTTTATGTATATTGTAATGAAATATTTACTTGTTATGGAATCTTATGAAAATATGGAATGGTAGCAATAGTCATCCTTTCAGCTATCTATGTATGTGAATGTGTCATTATAAATAGTGACTTAATAATAATGCAAACTGAGATGATAATGATTATCCAAAAATGGAAATATTAATTTCAATAATTAAAATGAAAACAAAAAGGAGGATGAATTATTTATCTAGCTAGGTTATCGTGAGTAATTAACAAATGTATATAATATGTGTTTGCTTTACAGAATATATTTTATGATATATTTAGTCTGATAATAAATTAAACTAAGACCACCATGTTACTAAACTTTCTAAATAACTTATTTTTCTGCACTTACGACTGGAGCTAGCTTGAGAAGAACGGATTTCAAATATGATATAGTTTACAGTTTAATAAATTCACAATTAAAAAAGACTATAAGAAATAATTGGCAAAATAAAGATAATTTATGAAATATAGTTATTTAAATAATTATACAAACAATTATTTATATTATAGATTAAAAAATTAATTCTAATAGAATTTAAATTAGCAAGATTAAATAGACAAGAAATAAAATTCTTTTTTTGATCTTTTGCTTAAGTAGTAGACAAAAAATGCTTTCTTTGAATATATGCATGGAATTCTTTTCTTTACATAAAAAATAAGTCAAACTAATATATAATAAAATGATTTTCCTTTAAATTTATTACTAATTTCATCTGTTTGTATATGTAAATTAAGTGAATGTATTTATTCATACATTTTTAACAAGAAAACAATAAAATTTTAATGATATTCTTAGAATATTCTTCTACTTAAATATTATAATTACAGATTGAAAAAAAACTTATATTGTAGCTATAATTATGCTGTCAGATTTATCTGAATAAATTGAAAAATGGCCTTTGACTAAATCCATGAAAGTATAGATTTATTTCTGATGCTGTTTATATTTTTTTAGTATTTAATTTGGCTTAATTATTTGCTGACATCAAGTCATTATTTCTTTCACATAATAGTTCACAGTTTTTAAATAAAGCTTTTAGGGGCAGACAGGTTATTCTGGAGTAAAAACTTTGTGATAATTGTTAGCTATCCATGCAAGCAGAAACAATCAGGCCGAAGCTTTATATTCTTCTAGCCTTTCAGGTTTTAGCTATATGATGCTTACAGCGAATAGGAGACTTAATTTAGTGTCTTCTATTTTAGCTTAAAAATATTAACATGAACTAAAAGCATTTCTGTTTCATTTGGAAATACCATCACATTTATTGAAAT
The DNA here is from genome assembly GCA_028023455.1 of Epiperipatus broadwayi. NCBI lineage: Eukaryota > Metazoa > Onychophora > Udeonychophora > Euonychophora > Peripatidae > Epiperipatus > Epiperipatus broadwayi. Next base: position 2,998,673 of record JAQFVV010000137.1, on the reverse strand, counting down.
AATTTAATTTGTGTTGTTTTTTATAAATTTTGTTTTCAAACTCACTAATTACTTAATTCTATAATCTGCTTTATTTTTTAATACAAATCTGTTTACACTTTCATTTTAATTAAGCTAATAACATTAACAAAAAATATATTTAATTAAATACTTAAAATAATTTTCTTTTTAACTATAATTATTTAAATATCACATGATCACTATTTCATTTGCTTACATATGCTAATCTGGGGATGTTGAATGAGTAGGCTTAAAGATTTTATGCTCAAACCTTCCTACATCCATTGATTATGAAGGCTTGCACTTGGTGGCACTACTGTATGGAGAGTTTGGTACTGAAGTTTTTGATTGGATAGGCGCATAGGAGATAGTTTATTTGTAGTTACACAACTTAAAGATATGAGTAGAAATACAAATAAACAGTTATATATGGTTTTTGTAGATGTAGAGAAGACATATGATAGAGTAAATAGAAATAGATTATGGGTAAGTTTAATAAATTTGGGAATGGATGGAGCTTTAGTGGATCTTATTAAGAGATTGTATGAAAATAATTACTATACATATCAATTAGGGAGTAAATTAAAAATGGGGTGTGATTAAGGCAAGGATGTCCTATGTCACCTATTTTGTTTTTGTGAGGGAAATGGAGAGAGGAATAGAAAGACTAGGAGGAGGGATAGAGATACCATTAATAGGTGGCAAGGGAATATATACTTTATCAGGTCTTTTATTTGCAGATGATGTCTTCTTGTGCCCAGAAAGAAGGAAGATATGGAAGTTATGCTGAGGACATGCACAATGGTGGGTAAAGAGATGGGGATTAAATTTAGTGAAGAAAAATCAAAAGTAGTGATGATTAATACTGGGAAAGAGAAGATAGAGAATTTTTATTGGGGGATGTAAAGTTAAGTGTTATGAATAGGTATAATTATTTGGGAATTGTCTTAAGTAATCAGAGAAATTGCTTGGATGAATGAGAGAAAAAATTGATAACTAAAGCAAAGAAAAGAAAGGAACTGATAAAGAAATTAAGTCTTTTCATATAATAAATATGATGTAGCTAGAATTGTATGGAAGGGAGTGGCAACAGCAGGGTTGACATATGATAATGATGCATTATTTGTAAGTAAAGGGGTGTTAGATTACTTAGAAAAAGTATAAAGAGAAGTAGGAAGACATGCATTAGATGCTGATGTGTGGACGGCAAAGGAGGCAACTCAAGGAGAAATGGGATGGTCAAGTTTTTATATGAGAGATGCTAAAAACAAAATGAAATTCTGTAGATTGCAATTTATGGATAATAAAAAAATAGCCAAAAATAGTATTTAATTGGGTTCTGAGTAAAGGGCAGGTAACAAGATGGGTGAGAAAGGTGGTATGGTATGCTGAAGATTTGGATAAAGAATTTATGTCAGTATACTTATCCCAAAGATGGGATGATTGTGTTAGAAGAATTGTTGAGTGTAATAGTTGCAAGGAATGGGATAGAAGAATAGATGCATTAATAAAGAATAGGGAGTTGGAGAAATGGAGAACTAGTATGGAGAGTAAAAAGAGTTTAAATATATATAGAAGTAAACAGAATATTGGGTGTGAGTTAATGTATGATAATAGCAAGGAAAGTAATTTACTATTTAAGGCTCGAACAGGATCTTTAGCAACAAGAGAATATACACATAAATGGCAAAATGTGGGTAATTTAGTAGTGGATGATTTAATCTGCAAGTTGTGTAAGGAAGGCATAGAAAATATTAGACATCTGTTAATTGAATGTAAATGTCTGAAAGCAGAAAGGGTACAAATGATGAAGTTGTGGAAAAATAAATTTAAACAAAGGGATTACATAGAAGATGGGTTCTTGGTTTTTATGCTGGGTTTGGAAAAAGATGAGGATTTAGATATGCAGGCCATGGAGTTGACAAAGATTATATTACGGAAATGGGATGGAGCAGGATAGAGAAGAATATGGGAAAAATTTAGGGCAGGGAATGGAAAAGGGAAGGTTCTCTGGGCATGGTAACTGAGAGATTCCTGACTCCAATAAAGGAGAAGTCATAGTGCATCTCATCATTATCTCATTATACTCTTATAATTATTTAAGTATATTATTTATATTTTCCATACAAAACGTAAGAAAATGTTTATTTATTAATCCTGCCAAAATCTCAAAATCAGAATTTATTTTTAAAATATAAACACACACATGATTGAAATGACAGAATACCTATATATATATATCACGAATAAGAGGATTAAATTATTTATGCCAATTAGCTGGCATATGGAAATATAAAAATGGTGAGGTTTTTTTGTATTTATAATTAAAGTTATTCAATAAAATTAGAAAATAAAACATAAATAGATTGATGGATGGTAGGGATTATGGCTAATAAAGACAAAACTTAGAAAAACAAGTTAGAATAGGCAAAAAATATCCGAACACTGTGTCAACCAAAAAATGTCTTGCTAGCTTTTAGAAGCAGACTATAATTGAACTGCTGTTTTAGAACCACTAGTTTTTGATATCACTTAATTCATGTACAATTCCTGGTAACCTTTATGCAATAATTTAAGGTTCTTGTCTAACTTCAGGTGGTATAACAATTCTATTCACCATTAACACACATTTTTTTTTGCAGACTGATAAGTTTTTATTGGATATGCATCCTTATTTAAGCATTTATTGTCCATTACTCTATAATCGCTCCATATTCAGATATGAGTTTTAAGTTTGGTTATTACTACTATAGGCATGGCCTATTCTAACATTTTGATTGATGTTAATATACCCTTAGCAACCTATCTTTGAATTTTGTTTTCAACTGTAATTTTCTGCATTAATGGAACTTTATGTGGATTGCAAACCACTTGATATGCCTTTTCAAGCAGTTCAATCTCTGCATGCCTTGTTAAAATTGTACCTGGTTTTTCATTAAATAAATCTGGATTGGAGGGGAGGGGGTTTACAATTCCAGTGAAATTTTTTCCCACAATACTAACATGAATTTCTATCACTTGAAATCATTTTCTATCAATTATAGGACCTATTTTACTATTTATAATGATAAGCAAATTATTTTTCTATGATGTTTTACCGGTACTTGTATTTTACTAACTAATTTCAACATACATCCCCTGACATCATGAGCTTTAACATTTGTTTTCTCTAATAGCATTTTAATGTAATTAGCCAATAATGCAACTTAGTCTTTTTTGATTATTATAGACATTCCTGCGTCATATTCTCTTTCCATGTTGCCTTTTTTCCGCAGATTTCAGTAATAATATCTACGTGTTTACCATTTGCTTATCTGATGTTTTGACTCTCTTATTTCCCTGCAACTGAGTTTTTGCTTGTCAGGCCAAATATTCTTTAAGTTCATATTTGAAACTTTTATTTTTAATTTATCTGCAGGCTTTTACTCTATATCCTGTTTTTCTACAGCAATAGCATGAATTTTTTTTACTGTGTATGTATTTGTTTTAAAAATTCTCATATTCTGGTTATTGTCTACTCTATGATAAAAAGAGTATGCATGCTCCAGTCTTAGCTTAGAATTACTCCTTTTTTAATGTCTTGTCATTAGCTAAATCGGACTCTGTCAAGTATTATCTTGGTCTATTATAAGACATACCCTGATCGATGAGTATTTTCTCTATAAAAATTCCCATGTGCACAATTTTTAGCCAATTCTCTAAGGGTTATGTTATATTCTTTAACTTCCTCCACTTTGTTTGTCTCCTATTTTTTAGATTTACGCAAGATATGTGGCATGTCAAATGAAGAGTAAAATATTCATTATTTTCTCATAAAGCAGGCTTCCATAGTCTGTTTACTATTTCAATAACTCTTATATTTGGAAAACATAATAATGTTGCTATCTCTTAAATTCATTATCTTCAATTGTATTTACCTTAAAAAATTTTACCTTTATGTTACACATAACAGTCATTCTACAACATTGCTTGCATCAAAGATTTTCTCACATGATGTGATTTCTTTGTACCAATTTCTATATGATTTGACTGTGACTTCCAGTTTTGTTATGCATTCTCTCGTCATTAGAGCATTTGATAATTCTGTTATCTAACTGTAAACCTCATATTTTTTTCATACTAATTTTGCAGTCTACTCTCCAAACTACATATAGACTAGTATTGTAATTTCATATTACCATTACCATTTATTTAAATACAGTTATCAACCCCTGAGGCTAAAAAGAAAATTGTAATAAAGACTGAGACTACCTGTTCAGTTCCCTAGTAGTTTTCTGACCTATAAAAAAAATGTCCTCATTGAATTTTTCCAATGTTCTCAAAAAATCCTGAAGAGCAGAAGAAAACTCTATGTATTGGTTCACATATACATTCTTTTGTTCTTTCTGGAGTATTCTATCCACTAAAGTAAATAGAAATTTCTTAAGCTGATTAACAAGATATTTAATGAACTTAATTTAACGTCTGTAAATGAAAATTTGCATTGAAGTTCTATTATTATCTGAAATATTTTTTTTGGCTAATAATTGATTCCTTATAATTTATTTTTCCATTTAATTTAATTATATATAATTTCTAAGTTATTTTGCTTTTGAAATACACGTAATTAATTTTAGATTATTTTTATTTTACTTTACTTTTAATAATGCCTAATTAATTCTTCACTATTTTTAAACAATTTTATTGATCTTAGTCCTTCTGTTTGTTTATTTGATCAAATCTTTTAGCAGATTTTTAACCTACTTCTATCAAAGGGATTTGCTTCAAATTTGTACACGTGTTTGATATCAGTTACAGTGCAGTATTTCAGGATTATTCAATCTAAGAGTGTTGTTGGACCACATTGAAAATAGTTCAGTTATATTTAAAAAAAACATTTTATTTAATTTTCTGATTAATAGTATTAAAAAGCAAAATGTTGAAGAAATTTTATGAGTGGTTACAATTAATTAAAATAGAAAGAAAAATTAATTTTTTGGTTGTTTATGTAAAATTAGTTTTTTTAAACTTTACATTCATAAAAACAAAAATTTTATAACTGATTTTTGTAGCGTTTGGTAAAAATGGCAGACATGTTTGTGCACTCCAGAAAAACTAGAATTTGTTCGAGTGGTTGTTGTAGATCACGCGCTGATAACGGAGGAAGTTAAGTAACGTAATGGCGGACGATAATTCCAAGAGATATTTGCTTTTTGCAAATATTTCTGGATAAAAGACGTTACCTGATTGGACAAGGATTAATTGCTACAGTTATCAGCAAGCAATAAAAGACGGTATAACAACTACGCAGAGTAAGGCAATTATTAGCAGCCATATTTGGAGAACAACAGCGGTAATATTGGAGTAGACGTCGGTTTAACACCAGCAAATATCTCGCGTTAGTGCTTGCGGTTAATGACCAGCGCCCAGTGGAAATGTAGTTCACGGGTATAGCTGAAGGAGACCACAGCGGAGATATGGAGAGCATTAGTTGCAGAGTAGAGCATTCGTTGCAGAGCAGAGCATTAGTTGCAGGAATAGACCATTCGTTGGAGAACATTAGCGAACGTTATTGGATAGCCGCACAGTATGACTTGCAGTTATAACATTGGCACAGTCGTGGGTGCGGATGTAACAATTTTTAACATACTTTCTTCAAATTTTATACATGTGTTCAGGATAAATGCATTGCAATATTTCAGTATTTCAAATTGCATTCAAATCGGTTTAGTAATTTTTGAATGATGCTGAACAAATAGACAAAGGTAATAGATGATGCTATCATTAAATCAACTCACATTGTTTGGTTTGTGCTCCTTAATGTACACAAAAGTATTGAATTGAAGAAATTTTGTTTACTAATATAAGGCTTTTAATCACGTTATAAATATAAGAAAATTGTTTATCTAATATTCATTGGAGCAAGAATAAAAAATGAAATAAAATACTGGAAATATAGCAACATTTTTAGATTCTCATTTTTTAAATTTGCATATGAATAGTTTTGCTATTTATGATAAATGATTTTGAAACCTTGAAGTGACATAGAGATAGATCTCTATCCAGTAAAGTATGAAGATTGGCTATCTTAATATAAGCTGAGCATTGATTTTATATATGTGTGGAGATAATAATCTGGATCAACTAACGAGTGCTGGTTTAGCACGAAATACCTATATTGGTGATTATTTATCTTTTTGACATGTGTGTGATCAAGTGTGTCAGCAGTATGAGACAGCATGGATAGTTGAGGGTCATGTGAAAGTCTGAGTTCAAACCCCTATATATTACATATTGGAATGCAAGTATGAAAAAGCCTGTACTGTAGAAAAAAATTATATATTCAAAATATCAATTGTAAAATATCCAAGCATTAAAAAATGAAATATATTTAAAATACTGAAAAAAAAACTCACTTATTTAATTTGATGACTGATACACTAAAAAGCAAAAAGTAATTTTTTTCTTGAACCACAATTTTAGTTATTATATATCTTTAAATAGATTTGTGGGTCATCCAGTCAACTACACTAAGTGACACTCAAAATTTAATTGAAATTTCTCCAACTATACAAAAAAATTTCTATTGATTGAATTAATTTATAGATGCTCCAAGATTTTATTTAAAATTATAACAGTCAATGTTGTGGTTCAAGAAAAAATATTTGTTACTTTTTAGTCATCCAATTAAGTAAAAGTGTTATTTCTATATATTATTATTTTATTTTTAATATCTTGCAGGGTTTAATCTTTTTTTATTAATATTATATCAATCACATCTTTTTCTTAATATTTAAGAATGAGATAAATGCTTTGCTTGAGTTAATATTTTGAATCTAATGTCCTAGCTCCTCACTGATGAGAGCCATAGCTTGAAACCAGTCTGGGGATGGGGACTATAATAGATTAAGGCTTCAGGTATTTTCTCTTGTAGCATTTATCATAAAAAATAAAATAAATAAGCTTGTTTAGAGCTATTAGCAGGCTCTTTTTATATTACATATTGGTAATACAAGCTATATAGGTCATGTGATATATGACTGATTTTTACTAATATTTTGGTTAGGATAAGTATTATTATTGCTTTTTCATTTATTGTATACATATTGTAGATTATTTCATTTTATATGTGTCCATTAACTTGTAATTATTCCAGTGTGAATAGTTATTTGTTTACGGTATTTTCTTTCAATTTGCAATCAAAATCTGATTAATGATTATTTACAATTTTTTAACTACATAAAAAATAATTTTTCTCATTCTTATTAAAAATATTCTAAGAGTTAATAGAAATTGAATATTTTAAATCAAAATTATTTTGATTAATGGCTGTTTAAAATTTTTAAATAATTAAAAATGAAACTTTTTCATCACTATTATTCTTGGTGTTGAAAAATTTTATTGAAACCAAACTGAAGTTAATTTAATGAAAGCACTGACACTAAAGACACAGTCAAGCAGACTTGCACTTTGAACCGGAATATTTAAACCACTGAACATCCTATGATCACCATTCTTTATGTTTACACAAGCTATTTATACAGGGACTAAACGCTCCATACGATAGCACCATTCAGTGCAAGCCAGAGTAATCAATGGATGCAAGAAAGTTCATTTTGGACTCAAAGCTTTATAGTTAACTAATATGATAAAAGGTGGCTGCTGGAAGGTTGTATTAGATCCTAAAATCTAGATGCAGTGCTCTCAAATCCAAGGCTCCTTATTGATGAAAGCCACAAGGTAGAAACTAGTCTGGGGATATTAGATGAGTAGGCACTAGATAGGGATTTTATACACAAACCTTCTTAGAGAACACCATTTGAAACAAATTTTATTTCTCTACAATCAAAGATAGTTGTTCAGTTATTATTTTTAATAAAAATTGAGTTTTGTTAGTTTACATAGGTGTATTTTTATTGACTTTTAGGATGAAACTTTCCTTTTTCTGTTGGTGTATCATATATAAGTAGCTTCAAATATTTGCTATTTGTTTTATTAATTTTGTACTAAGATATTAAATACCTCAATTAGATTTTTAAGGAATTGTGATGTTTTATTATTATCCTTAACATTTTTGAAAAAAATCATTATCTGTTTTCTTTTCTCTTTTTTTTTTTTACAGTTATTCATTAACAAAAATATTAATATTTAAAATACAGCAATTTTTTTTGATTTTTTTAAACTTATTTATTACTGAACTAAAATCCTGTCAAATTTTATATGAACAGTTTGCATATATTATTATATCCACATACCAAAATTTAGATTATTTAGTATGATCTTTGTTGAAGGACAAATTTTATAAATATTTCTACTTGAAACACAAAATAAGATATAAATTATTAAACAAAAATATATTTTTAAATGAATAAAAACTTTTAACATTATCAAATAAGTCTAACTTATTTTTATAACATATCTTATTTTTAAATCTGTTTTTAATTAATTTTATAAAAATTGATTCTAATTATTCCTTATTCTAATAAGATTCTATTTAAATTCAAATGACAATTAATTAATTCCTATACAAATGAAAACTTTTCTAATTAAACACAATTTCTCTTAAGAGTAATTTAAAAAAAAGTTTTGCTTTAATCATTCTTGCAATATATTTTTTTTACATTCTTAATCTTTCTAATCTTAGACAGTCTGTAATAGCATCCCTTTTAGATATTGCAGACCACTAACATAATTTTTAAAGGTACGAATTAATATGAGCATTGAATATGATATACACATATATTTATTTATACTGTATATTAATAATTTTAATTTTAACACAAAAATAATAATAAATAATAATAATATATATTAAAAATTAATGGGACATTTTCTGCTCTTGGTTTGAAATTACTAATCTTCGGCTCCAAAGATGTCATGGCAATATGTAAAGTTGCTTTTAGTCAAATTTGATTCCTAGTCAATTGTACAGAATTCGGTATTCTTATTTTGTTATTTTTTCTATGCTGCTGCTGACCGAGTAGGGATTAATTAAATGCCTTTGAGGTAGATCTTTTGCAAGTCGCAGTAGTATTTTGTAACAAATCAATTAGCAATATAATGTTCTTTTTCTATTTTATATATAATAATACAGCTTAAACAAAATTTATTTTTATTTAAAAATTTTATTACATGAGCTTAGCGAATTTAAATAATATCTGAATTTCTTTGCAGACCATTGAAATTATGTCATGGACCACCAGTTGCCATCCGCTGATCTATAATTATGTTTTGTTTTTTTATTGTTACAATGTAAATGTCTAGTATTGTAAAATTCTTATCATATGTGCTGCTTAAGTCTTGTGTTAATTTATTTTTGTTTAGGCCAATGTAATTTTTAGTCAACATATATAATTTCATATGTATTATTTAAATTTTTATTTTTTTTATTTCATTATTGGAATTGAGTAAATTAGTCATATTTTTTATATCTTATTGTTTTGTTTATTTTAATTATTTTTATTGACCATAAATTTTATTTTTTAAATATCAGTAAGCTTATTTTTTATATCATTACAATAATCATTAATCACTGTCTTTTATTTATTTATTTAAATTTTGTTGTTTGAATATATTTTAATTGCTCTAATTAGTATAGTTTGTAATTATATTGTGAAGCATTAACAAATTAGTGTTTAGACATTGATAAAATAAATATAATTAAAAACTGTATAATTAGAGCAAGTAAAATTTATTCAAACAATAAGATATTTTAAAATGAATCTTCTTATTCAGATATCTTTATGTGTTTAAAGTATATGTTAACATAATTTTGGGGGATAAAAAAAAGGAATGTAGTTGGATTATAGTGAAGCTGAAAACTACCCAGTATCAATGCCGTGCACAAAAAAAATATGTAAATAAACAAACAAAAAGCATTAAAATTTGTAAATTTAATCCATGTTATGATATACGAGCAGCCATTCCACTATATCTGAGTAGTTTATGCAGTCATGTTTAAAAAAAAGGTAAAATTTGTAAATGAATTTTGCAATATGCTTACTAGCAGCTGTTCTATTTCTGAGCACTTATGATTCTTAATAAAATTTGTTCAGTTTATGTTGAAAGTATGTACATTTTGTTTGTCCTTTGTTATTACTGAATTTGATATGCAGTATTTTGCATAATAACATGTTTTCTAAGCATAATACTAATTTTTTTTTTTTTTATAAAATGTAAGAATGTACTTAGAGTTGATACTGATTTAAAAACATCAAAGACAATTAAAGATAATAATTTTTTGATAACCAGACTACTATTGCATTTCTATAAGAAAAAAAAGTTATTGGGAAAAAATATCCATAGCGAAAGTCAGATATTTCACTACTCATTTTATTTAAAAATTAAAAATGTTGTTCAGTAAGTTTATTTTTTCAGTTAATGAATGAGTGAACCAACATTCATTAAAATATATGTAAATGTGTCATCTAAATTTATTATTATTTAAAAAAAATTCTTAATTGGTATATGCCTATAAAAAACATCTATATTATGTGTATTAAAAAATACTTTACACTTGCAGTTCAATAAACAATATCTATTTTATTCTAATCAAGGTTTATCAACAAAATGTGAGCTATTCTACACATGTATGGGGTATATGAACGGGTCTTGGTACAAAATATAGCAGATATCACAGCTTCACTCTATTATTGATATATTAATGTTTAATTAAATTTAAAAATTATATTTAGGCTAAAATGATATTATTTAGACAAATAAATGATTAATATCATAGTAATCATTAATGTATTTACCCAAAGAGGATATAATGGAGCCACAAACTATATTGTATCTAACTACACAATCTTTAATTATACATTATTTAAAGAAAATATAAATAAATAAACAAAAATACTATTAAAATTTGTAAATTTTATGATATTCAAGCAGTTATTGTTTAATGCGATAAAGAATCACATTTAAAAAAATGTTTAAATAAATCAACGATATTATATAATATGTTTATATAACAGCAATAATATATATATATAACAATAATCATACACAAAAAAGCTCTTATTGACAAATATTAATTTTTGCCCTTTTCACTGTGCTTTAACTAATTTATAATTATGATCTACATTGTAAATAAATTTTATAATATGCTAGTAACTGTTTTTTTGATCTTGGAATGCCATACAAGATTATATATATTAACATTTGTGTGCATTATTTCATGTAATAAAATATTTTCTAAGAATACTCCTAAAAGTTTTACAAAATTATAAAACATATTTGAAGTTAACACTGACTTTAAAAACATTAAAACAATTGCACACATGGTAATTTCTTGACAAAGATGTGAGTTATTACGTTTCTATAAGAGAACAAAGTTACTGGGGAAAAAAAATCATCCAGAGCATAGTTAATTTTGATAAATGTAAAGTGTTTTATTATTTACATTTTTTAAAGAATAAAAGTACATTACAGAATGTTTTTTTTCCCCATAAAATGGATGAGGATACCACTCAGTAAAATATATATAAATGTATTCGTTCAATTTATTATTAATAACTATATTATAATTTTTAAAAAAAATTTTTATACTATAATTTTAATTTATATATATATATATACTACACATATATCACATGATTGTCATTCTTTATACTTACATAAGTTGTTAACACAGGCAAAACTCTTTATACAGTGGCACCACTCAGAGCAAGCCAGAGTAATCGATGGATGCAATAATGTGTTGTGCAACAAATCCCCATTTAGTGCCTACTCATCTAATATCCCCAGACTAGTTTCTAACTTGTGGCTTTCATTAGTGAGGAGCCTTGGATCTATACATATTTAAAAAAGCATCTGTGTATATATAGGTGCAGTGCTATACACTTTCAGTTCAATGAGCAATGCATATAGCGTAGTTCACGGTTCCACTGTATTGTCAAATGTATGAGTATAGGAAGCTTAGTGTTTGTAAACTAAATTCTGGTAATTAATGATTCATTATCCTATTAATATAATAAATAAACTTACAACAGTAATGTTAAAAATAAAGTCTACAATTCTTACGGTTAATAAAAATAATTAGAAAACAATCAGATATACAAATAAAAAATATAAACTTCATAGTAAAATAAATTGAGTAATGAAAACAAAAATAAGGCTAATTTACTCATTAATAATAATGAAATAAAAATGAAAGTTTAAATAATATTCTTGGATTTGTATGTGTTGACTATAAATTATATTGGCATAAATAAAAATGAATTATAAAAACAAGACTTAAGCAACATGATCATAGGATTTGTGTAATGCATTTACATTGTAAAAACATTAAATTTAGTTAGATGAGATGAAACTTTATCCATAAAATGAGAATTACATCTGGTTTACAATAAATTTTATAATTTATAAATGTGTTTAAAAAACAGGCAAAACTCTCCATACAGTAGTGCCACTCAGTGCAAGTCAGAGTAATCAATGGATGCCAGAAGGCTTGTGCATAAAATCCCCATCTAGCGCCTACTCATCCATCATTCCCAGACTAGTTTGTGGCTTTCATCATTATGGAGCCTTGTATGTGAGAGTACTGCACTTAGAAAGGCCACAAGCCAGAAACTAGTCTGGGGATGAGTAGGCGCTAGATGGAGATTTTATGCACAAGCTTTCTGGCATCCATTGATTACTCTGGCTTGCACTGAGTGGCAATACGTATAGAGAGTTTTGCCTGTTTTAAGAGCAAGCATAAGAAATAGTGATCATGTGATGTTTATCTGTGTTTAAGCGTTATCTAAGAAAAGCTATTAATGAATAAGTCTTTATTGAAGCTTAGCTCTTTTGAGAGTGAATTATGTCCTCATATATATATCTATATATAGTGCAGATATTTATAAATTACAGCGGTATAACAAAAGTTTGTTACATTTTAAACTACAATAAATTTTATAATAAAAAATATACAATAAATTTTATTACACATGAATCTACTAGATAGAGTTTACTATTTTACATGATGGAGAATAGTTTGAAGGAGGTGGGGGTATCTTTGTCTTTTTTGTTTTTTGATTTCGATTTACATGAAACAAGTTTTTTAACTAAGTTCAAAAAAATAAAACAGTAATGTAATATGATAATGTGGAAAATTTATTTGCTATAAGAAATTAAATATTATTTTTGTTAAGAATATTTCTTCTAATATTAGGCTTTATTAAGGCGGCTTCAGTAGATATCTGGTTTTTTAAAAAAATTTCATTATAGAAGCTATATATATTGGAAACATTTAAATGACATAATTCATACTTATAGATATACAAGTTTCACATGATCACATTTCCTATACTAGCACATTGATTGTTGATACTGTATGGAGAGTTTTGCTCAGATATACAAGTTGTTCAGATTACAATTAGAATTGTATGTGCAATTGTTTTCAAATATTTTATACTTAGAGAATATCTATACTTGTTATCTATTCATATTTGATTATAAATGTTTTAATTATATGGTTGTCACTAAATTTATCACTTCCTTTATTTTGCTGAAATATTGTATATAAATATAATTTGTACACCTTATTTCAAAGGCTTTATAAATAAAAAATTATTATCTATATATACACACACAAACACAATGTGGCATTTTGATTGTTCTGCAGTCTTCTTCAGAGCTATGATATAATGATAAATAAAATAAAATAAATATATAAATAATATAATAAACATTAATGTAATCAATAAAATTCAAAAAGTAAAGAAGAATAAGTAACACAAAAAATAAAACTAAAATAAATTTGATAAATTGGAATTAAAACCAAATAAATGAAATAATCCAGTTAATATAAAATAAAATGTACATCATTAATTTAATTATAGATTATGTATATATAAGAGCTTGTTTGAGCTATTGGTACGCTCTTAGTATTACATTTTTGTAAATACAAGCTTATAAAAGCAATGTCATGTTATATGTGATTTGCTTTATTGATAATTATATTCCTATCTGTATACATATTCATGAACACTTACTAATTTAAATATATTATCTCTTTTATTTTGTAATATCCCCTAATTATTATTCTATATAAATTAAATCAATATAAAATTGTAATTTTATTATTCCCAAAATAATAAAATATTTATGATTTTATCTTTATTAAATATCTTTGTTCAACATTGATCCATTTATTAAGAATATACTTATTTTTAAATCATATATAAAATCTATTACCTTATTCAATATATATATACCTTTTTATTCTACAATTATAAATCATTAATATTATAAACTTTTTTAACAACTATTTCCGTCTGTTAAAAAAAAGGTTTAATATATTTATTATTTATAGTTGTTGAATAAAAAGGTAAATATAAAAGAAAAGAAAAAATAGAAGATTGCTCATAACTGTTATTAAAACAGACAAAACTCTCCACACAGCAGTGCCACCCAGTGCAAGCCATAGTAATCAATGGTTGACAGAAGATTTGTGTATAAAATCCCCATCTAGTGCCTACTCATCCAATATCCCCAGACTAGTTTCTAGTTTGTGGCTTTCATCAGTGAGGAGCCTTGGATTTGAGAGCACTGCATCTGGATCTTAGGATCTAATGTAACCCTCCAGCAGCCACCTTTTATCTTTACTTAACTACAAAACCATAAATCTTAAATTGAAAACACTATAATATTTTCAATCCAGGATTGGTATTAAACCACTAAACATCAAATAATCACCATTTCTTATGCTTGCTCATAACTGTTATTAAAACAGGCAAAATTCTCCATACAATAGTACCGCTCAGTGCAAGCCAGAGTAATCAATGGATGCCAGAAGGCTTGTGCATGCACTGAGTGGCACTATTCAATGGAGAATTTTTCCTGTTTAAATAACAGTTATGAGCAAGCATAAGAAATGGTAATCATGTGATGTTTAGTGGTTTAATACCAATCTTGCTAATAGGATAGTGGTGGCTATGGTTATTAAAGAACCAAAGACACTAAAATGTTTGGGTACTGAACTGAGTTTAGACCAATATGACTACATAAGCTAATGAGCTTGGATTGAAAATATTATTGTGTTTTCAATTTTAAACTCATAGTTTTGTAGTTAAATAGAGATAATATGTGGCTGCTGGAGGGTTGCATTAGAACCTAAGATCTAGGTGCAGTGCCCTCAGATCCAAGGCTCCTCGCTGATAAAAGCCACAAGCTAGAAATGAGTCTGGAGATATTGGATGAGTAGGCACTAGATAGGGATTTTATATACAAGCCTTCTGGCATCCATTGATTAATCTGGCTTGCACTGAATGGGACTACTGTATAGAGAGTTTTGCCTGTTTAAATAACAGTTATGAGTAAGCATACGAAGTGGTGATCATGTGATGTTTAGTGGTTTAGTTACTATACTTTTGTCAAAATATTTTTTCAGGTTAATATTTTTTTATATTTTTTTAAAGTTTTAATTTTATTTTTAGTTGTGTATGTATCTGTGTTTCAATCCTTTAAACTAGTTGTATGTTATTTATTTTATTTCATATATTTTTTTTAGATGAAAAAAAGAGGAGGTCCATTAGTTTTAATTCTTGTTGTTATACAATTTTTAGCAGTAACGTGGTATTCTATATCCTACATACCATTTGCAAGGTAAGTAATATATCCTGGGCCAAAACAGTCAGTTGGCACTTCAATAATTTTATTTTAATTCTTAAGAGAAACAACAAATGTTTGTATAAAACTTTTAAGAGTCATAATTTACTCTGAAATAGTAATTATTAATAGTAGATTAGTGTTTCAACTGGCTAGTTGAATATAAGATGACTTAGATCCTCATAAAGTTCGTTTTCTTCTGTGAGATTAAGATTCTTTAATTCTGTAGTTTATAACTGTACAATTCTGTAATTTTATTTCCTGTAAGCACCTTACTACTCACACACATTATCAGAGATAATTAAATAGATTTTTGACTAGAACTCTTCTTTAATAATATTTAGAATAACTTCACATTATTAGTTTAACTTTCCACTAGTTTATTTTTGTTTTTCCTGTTTCACTTCTAACATTTTGCACCTTTGCTACACTCACAACTGTGTAATACTTCTGCAGACTCTTTTATCACTTTGGTAATTTGCTGTTTTCAGTAAATTTTATTTCTTTCAGCATAATTAATTACTGTTTCTTTACAGCTTGCACCCACATTCCTAATAAATAATATATATATATATGTTTGTGTGGTACGTAGCAGTAATTTTTTTTTGCTACACCTTCCCCCATCTCTTTTTTATATTTTTGTAGGATTATGTATGAATATCGCAATGAAATATACATAAATGCTCAATATCTTTGTGAGCCGACATCTTTGTTAAATTGTATTGACATCTAACTTTTAGATTTTTACAATTTTGAAAATAATTTCTGTTGAATTTTTTTTTTAAATTCACCTTTTTCAGAATAGGTGTATTTTAAGATTATGAATAAATGGATAATAGTCATTGTTTAATAATTTAAATGCATAATAATGATTCTTGCATAATGAAAAGTTTATACATGTTTACATAAATAAAATTGTTGCATTAGTATATAAAGAAATTATTAAAATGCATGATTTTGTGAATACAGTAATTCAGCTATTTTAAATTAATTTAATTAACTAAATTTGAATCATTGTCTTATTTTTTCTTTTGCAAAATCAATCACTTAGGACTTTGCTAATTAACTATATATATTAAATGTTGTATCAATATCTATAATACATTGTTTATATATTATGTACTAAAATATTCAAATATGCCATAATTAAACTCATTATTAATTATATGAAGTTTAAGATTCCTCTCATAAGAAAAATTGCTTGTACAATAGCTAAGCACAATAAAATTTTGTAGGATCTAATATAGAACTTCATATGTTTACACCAGAACAGAACTTTTTAATATCTACTGAATGTTACTCGATTTTCTCAGTTCACTTCCAAGAACATTTTTCTTAACCGTACTCCAGAGCCATCTATTGTAAGCTTGAATAATTAATGGACACTATGTAGATCCATAATATCGGAGTTCCCAAACTCATTTCAGATTTTACTTTTATTGCTAACAACTAAACTAATACTATTGCACTTAAAAAAAATTGAAAATTGAATGATTTATTATTCAGAAATTCATAAGTTTGGGCTCTAGAAGTGACTGACTGAACCATGATCCATGGACCTGACGCTTTGTTATGTCACTACAGAAAACGATGAAGAGCATGAATGCATTTATGCATGCGTTAATAAGAGGCTGTGAAAATCATATGATGGTTTTGTTCATATTAACCTTTCTATCAAAGAATCAATTGAATATAAAACTGTGTCCGTTTTATATAAGTATCAAGCTAGATGCCTTGGGTTCAAAGTCTTATATTTTAATTATAAATCCTTAACTTGGATAGTATACAGGAGTTAAAGTTGACTGTTGAATGTATTGTTTTCGATCCAGTTTAATCGAGGCAATAACCAGAAAACTTGTCTGGGGAATCTGAATATTATAATACTATCATCTAAGGTCTGTTGTTATTCAATCTCACAATAGATATTCTTGTAAGCATTGAATAAAACTTCCTATATAATTTCTAGCAAAGCACAAAAGGTCTTATTTTTAATGAATTTAAAGAACAAATAAACAGGATTATATGCGGACATAGAATTTAATATTACCAATAGTTGAACTTATAAAAGAGTAAAAATGATAAAACTTGACTGGAATCAACATATCAAATAATTTTCTGGATCAGAAATAGTATAGATGTTACTTTTAAAATAAATTAAAGCTTTTTAGGATTGAAGACTTATGAAGATATTCAAGACGGTATTGCTAAAGTTGAAGCCTCTACTTCCTTCTCACTTAACATAGGTATCTTCATAATTACTAATAGAAATATGTTGAGAAAAAGTTTTTTTTTATAAAATCACAGGTATTAATTAAGGATTTTTTTTTAATTCTGCGATTGTTGTGGTCTAAAAAATTGTAACAGAGGTACTTGCATCCAAGAGAATACGTTTATTACTATCATGCTGAAATGCAAAAAATTAAAAATATTGCAAATTTCTCTTTACTATATATATAATAAAATATATGATTTTTAAAATTTATTTTCTTTTATAATCAAAAAATTATTAAACAAAGAAATATAAAAATATAAAGAATAGAAAAAAAGTTCAAATAATGCAAACATGGATATTAGTAAAAAAAAATACAAACAAAAAAAATGACTTTATCATTAATTAATCAGAATTTTCAGTAGTTGACTGCAAAATATTTGCAACAGTCATTGCAAACAATATTGCTACACTAAATATTTTTTGCAACTGCACCAACATTGCCTTCCAAGACTGTGGATAATCCTGGGTACATTTTTTGTCTATTTACATCCATGTTGTAACCAAACTAAAGGTTTAAACTTTATTGTATAACATTTCTCACATGCCAATGGGCTATTGTCATGACCATGAACTATGTACCCAAGATGTGTAACAATATTTAAGAAAAGAGTTTGTACATCTCACCATAGCCTCTATGTCAGCAGGATTAATATTAACCATATATTGAATATCACAACATCATTAGGAGGGTTTTCAAGATCATTCTGATTTGAATGTATTATTTTGTGCAATATTCAATTTATATTGCTTATAATCTTTATTATTAATAAATTCAGTTTCTTTCTATATTTATTTTTTGAAATTTCAAATTAATTTTTACGTTCTGATTGTTTATCAATCTTTTCAAACAGCTTTCGACAAAAACATATGGACTAGAATTTTTTTGCGTGTGTTGTTAAGCCCATCACAAGGTTATTCAATCACCTTAGATTTTAAAAGTAGTTTAAGGAAAGAATTTGTGTGGAAAAACTTAATTGCTTTATTGTCTAGATTGAAAATAATCTAATAATAAAGTAAGTTAAATTATAAAAGATATTGTTTTTTACAATACTTTGTGACTTATTATTTGAAATATTTTTATTCTAATCTTAAACTAAGTGAATGATAATAATTAGTTCTGTTAGGTAGAAAACAAATTGTATATCTAATGAGTTCAAAAATATACATATTGCATTGATGTCTGTAAGATTTGTTATTTCATTGTTTTTACTTTTGCTAAACATCAAAGTAATGTTATATTGTAAATGAAAACTAATTAAAAAATTAAATTATTTAGAATAAAGGAAAGCTAATTAAAGTTATTAGATTTAAAATAAACGAAAACTAATTAAAGATTAGTTAGTTTTAAAACTAATTAAATAATAATTCTTTCAGTTTTCAAGTAGTTTATTTTCAGCTGACATCAAAACAGTGTAATTAATTAAACCTTACCAATTAAACTGTAATAATTGGCTATCTATACATACTGAGCAGTGATAAAGTTTATATGTAAGAGATTATGGTCTGGGATAACTGATGAGTGCTGGTTCAACATGAAATGTGCATCTTGGGGATCATATATTTTTATCACGTCTTTGGTTACACATTTCCAAAAGGTGTTAAAAACGAATAGAAACCAGTTTCTATTTTGCTTGAGAGTGGTGTAGTAAAAATTACAACTGTAATTAAGGATTTTAAAATGGTATTAATTAACTAGCAAAAATGATTGGTTATTTCAGAAAACAGAATGGATATGAAATTTAGGTAAATAAATTGTCATATTTTTTCATCTTTTGCCTTGAAGAATAAGCAATAATCTCTACATTTGTCTTTTAATTACAGCAAGAAGAAGTTGTCTTCCTCATGAAGTGAGATAACAGAACATCAATAATATTGTCCTACAGATAGGTTCAGATAACAGTCACATAACAAATCTATCCTTTTCCTTACTCTGTACTCTTCATGGACCAGTTCTTCAATTCCACATATCTCATATCATCCAACAAGGCCAGTTTTTTCTGTTCTACCTTCTTATTTTCACTCACCATTCTACAAAACATCTTTCATTAAACTATTATTTCTTATGTATATCCAATCCAGTTTTTCTATCTCTAATTTCCTCAATCAATCTTTTTTCATTTATTCTTTTTAAAAACCTCATTTGTTAATTTTATTCTTCCAGCTAATTTTTTCCACCCTTCTCCACGATCATATTTCAAAGGCTTCCAATTTGATCATAATTTTTTTTATTCATTGTTCATGCTTCACTACCATATAATAGTACACTCCACACATTGCATTTAATTAACCTTTTCCTTAATTTTTCAAAGGTTCACAAAATTAATTTTTTCCCTTTAATATAAGTATTCATTTGTACAGTTTTGGGAAGATGTATTTATTAAAATACTAGCAAAATCCCCATACAGTAGTGCCACTCAGTGCAAATCATAGTAATCAATGGATGCAAGAAGGTTTGTGCATAAAATCCTTACCTAGTGCCTACTCATCCAATATCCCTGGACTAATTTCAAATTGTGGCTTTTATCAATGAGGAGCTTTGGGTCTGGGAGTACTTGCATCCATTGATTACTTTGGCTTGCACTAGGTAGCACTATTGTATGGAGAGTTTTACCTCTGTTTTAACAGCTTGTGTAAGCATAGGAAATGGTAATCATGTGATGTGTAGTGTACACTAAATGTATGTACTACATAAATGTGATTTTATTCAAAGCTAAATAGTATTTAAGTGTAAATTACGTGATAACATCTCAAGTGTATCATCACCATACATCTTCATTCTGTTGTCAAGGCAGTCTTTATTAGTAAAAGATAGACTCCTACACTGATATAAGACCTTAATATAGACAAGAAAGTTGAGACCAGGACTGGTAAGGATTTTTCTATTCTTAGACATTTAAATAAACCTCATTAAACAAGCAAATATAACCTGTTTTTGAATGTAGATTAATAAGAGCCAAATCTTTCAAAATCTATATGGCCCTTATGAAAATAAACCTGATTTGCATAAATCTTGATGGTTCACAAATGTAAATCACATGATAACATCCCAAATCTATCACCACCCTAAATCTTCAATCTGTTGTCAAGGCAATCCTATGAATGAAAGATGTATGATGATAATAAATTACTTACATATGTAAATCATCTAGATTTGTGCAAATTAAGTATGTTTTTTAAATAATAATGAATAGGAGCGGGGTTTGAAATTTTTAAAAATGATTATCGTTAAACTACTTTCAAAAACAGAGTACATTTTCCTGTTTATTTGGATTAATTTTTAAACTTCTAGGAATATAAAAATTTCAATCTGTTACATTCTAATTGTCAACTTTCTTGTCTGTATTAAGATTTTAAACAAGTATAATTTAATATATAAATTGTATGTACTAATATATACATATTAGTAAATGTCAAATAATTGTATTGATTAAACACTCAATCAAACTAACTGTTGGCGCCACCTACTACAAATTAGATGGACAACAAAACTAACTGCAGTTCAACCTTAGGAGATTGAATCCTATGGCAGCTGGGAAATGAAATTAGTACAGTATGACCATAAATAATTGAATCCTGTGACAGTCAGTAAATAATACTGATGCTGTTAGAGAAATAGATGTAAAGATAACTCGGTAATTGACTATTAATCTTTGTGTTAAAATGATAATAAAATAAATAAATTAAGTACCAAAAATAGAATAAAGTTTAAAGATGTCGTGGATTGTGATTAGCAAATTCAACATTAAAAATCCAACCAATGAACAATTGTATTTTTCAAGCGAAAATATAACTGAGATTACCAATCATTTGTGCAGAATATTTAAAACTGAAAATTTCTCCTATGAAGAAATAATCTTTAAACTAAATATTTCAACTCTTTATTCTCAAGTTACATAGTTAGGCTATAGTTTATATAGAAAAGGCAAACCAGGGAGTAAAACTTTGTATTTATGGCATGGCTCTCAGAGATTTAGTTAAGGATTGTATATGTTGAGATTTTCTCAAAGAAGAATTTCTTGAACAATAGTTTGAATAATTGAGATAGCAACAATAGCTGAAAAAGATATAACATATAAAGAAGCAATAAAGAAGGGCTTAACTTATAAAATAATCCTAGAGTAGTTCAGAGAATTTTAGAAAGTATATTTGATGGACACAAATTTAAAATTCAGAAGGTGTGCAGAAAGACCACAAAGAAAGTAGATAAATTAGAACTATAGAAGGAAAAAATTGTACGTTTCTTCTGTGGAAAAAGTAGTCACATGGTACAAAAGTGTGAATATAACTCTGAGAAATGTACAAGCTGTGGTTTAAAAGGAGTACATCACTTTGTAGCACATCCGGAGATTGGAATAGAAATGAACTTACACCATCAGCCACATGGTTAAAAAGTAAAAAATGAGACTTCATTAAAAGTACTCAAGTAGGCATTATTGAGTAAATAATATTCACCAGTTCAAATCTATGGGGGGAAAAATAAAAATAGAGTTAACAACAGGTCTGGTATATCATATCAAAATAAGGAAGCTCTTATGTTTTCAATAATCATTTCTAAAGGCATAAAATGTAAACAGAAATAAAATAAAAATTCTCAAGAAAGATATCTGCATTTTGTAAGAATAGTGGGGGGGAGGGTCTTATCATAATATATTGTTCAAAGAAAAATTAATTTTACCATCACCTGAGCTCATGGTTCACAGGACTGGGTATAAAGGTCAGCATAATTCAGAGATGCGGAATCTTTTACCATGAAAGGTCACATTCAACTCGGGCGCTAGTGAAAATACATCATGGAGTTGATAGACCTGAAACTAAAAATCTACCTTGAGATTGTTGGCTACAGAGCTCTGTGTTTTTGAATTGTCAGCAGATCTGCATTATTATATTAGTGGCAGTGTGTGCTAGTAATATAATATTCAATGCGCTGTGGGGGTTTCTGAGGTAACATGTATAAAATATTGTTTATGATAAATGTTTATTGATATGTTGATATACATCTTTTTGACCACAATCTTTATTATATCTCATTTTAAATAAAAGATATATTTTTAAACTATGGATAAGAATTCACAAGGAACTCAAAAAGACCACATGCAGCCTTAAAGCCTCGAGTCCCTGATTTCTGGCATAGTTAAAAAGTAAATATCAAATAAAAATCAAAATTAAATTCTCAAGCCTAACCGAAGCAAAGCTGGGGTATTAAAAACCAAACTTATAGAGATTGACCTGAAGGTTATTTGTCCAATTATAGCATTTATAAAATTTTAACTTTGAAAGGATTATACCAAAATTACAGTCAACATTTTGACTAAACTACATCAGATATTTATCTCCTTAATTAGCTGTTCTGTTTATAAAAAAAGAATTGCGTTTTGTACAATAATGTCCTTTCCACCCACCTAACTATAAAATACCTTTACAAATGTTAATAAAAGAAATATTTTGTTTTAAATTATTTTTAAAATAAACTTAGAATTAATAATGCTGTATATATTTATCTGTGCATATACTTATATATATAATTTCCGCTTATTAAAATTAAAAACTTTTAAAATTCCTTTGAATTTTTCAATTTATATACGTGAAACATATATAAATATCGATAAATGGATAGTTTTCTGTGCAAAAGTTCAGTAATAACAGGCCATTTGGCTTTATTCTGCTAGTGTGGGCCACAGTTTGCTATTCCTACAATGTCTTCTTTCTTGTTTCATTCTACATTCTACCCCCCAATCTTATGATTAAAACTTCCTTTCGAAAATATTTGATTAGGAATATCTGCCCTAAATCTTGATAACTCCTTAGCAAGAAATGCTGCTTTATATTCTGCTCTTGAAGAGGCCATATTGGATGAAATTCACACATTTTATATACCTATATTTGGGGGGGGAATGGAAGACATTTCTATTACTACCAATATAATATGATCACATCCACCAAGATCTTCTTTTCTAGATCTTCCATATTTGAGTCAGTGAATACCTCTGTGCTCAAATATGCAGTCATTTTGTCGAGTGAAACGTGGTTCCACAAGCACTGCTATTATGATTCATGCAGAAATTGCTGATAGCAATGAAAGACTCATGGTTGCCAATTCCTAGTCTGAATATAATGAAATTTTACAAAAGGGAAAGAGGATGAACCAACATATTATTCTACAATAATAGTAGGTAAATGCTTCTTTTGTCATTGCTTATTTGTTATACATAGAAACAGGCAAAAAACACTATACAATGGTGGTCATGTGATGTTTATTGTTATACATAGCATGCATATATATATATATAAACAATGCATAATGCTAGCTGAAACCTATATAAAATATTTGAAGCACATTATTTCAGCCACATTTCTCTTTTAAATAAAAGCTTGAATTTTTCTTTTTCAATAGGCTGCAAAATTTTAAGTTTTTCTTTATTTAAAGGGGGGAATGTGGCTGAAATAATGTAGCTATGGGGTGTTTCAAATATTATATGTAAAATATTAATAATAAATTATACAATGCGTCATCATGTCATAACCCAAAATTCATGAATTTTAACACTTGTATCTATTAATTAAATATTTTTTACCACTTGGATTTTTCTTTTATTATTGTTTCTTTACTCCTGAAGAATTCCAGTATTTTCCAGGTCGAAATTGAAAATAGAATCACTTATTTTTAGTGAGCCAAGAAAACAGATGCAGTTATTAAAACATTATTATTTTTTATATGTATATATAACTGTTGATGTTCTTATAACCATTTCTCAGTACTATACTTTGATTGACATAATAATCAGAATATAATAAATTCTTACAACAGCTATATAAATATCAAATTTTTTATATACATAAAAAGCTTTTTTCAGCACCTGATTTGGTGCCCTTTTTTCAGGTGCTGAAAAAGGCTTTTTATGTATATAAAAAATTTGATATTTATATAACTGTTGTAAGAATTTATTATTTTATGGAAGAACAGCATACAGATATTTATTCTTTTCCAATTTGATTGACATGTGTGAAGCTTGCATTAATATGAAATATGATATACAATATTTTTTTGTTTCCAAAGGATTATATTTTTTAATTATCCACCAATCTATTGACATTAAATGAAACACAACATGAAACATTATATAACTCTGTCTACATGGAATAGATATTAATTTTTTATCATTAATTTCCTATTCTTCTAAACTGATTTTTTTTTTAATTGGCATAAAATATACAAAATTTGTTTATTATTATACTCAACTTCAATTAACTCATTTGTAAATTGGTCAATTTTTTGTGATTTATCACTTTCTCATTACAAAATATAAAAAAAATTCAAGACTTGCCATTTTATAGATAATTAGTATTTTTGTTTTATGGTGTAATGGTTTAATTATCAACATAGAATTGAATAAACCAGCATATCTAGTCCACATATACATCAAGATATATATGATAAGATATATTAATTTATTAAATATATGTTGATAATTAAATCGGTACAAGAAAGAGGATATATATCCTATATAAATTAAAAGTACTAATTGTGCATAAAATTATGTCTTAAATCTTTTATTTTGCCATGAGGAATTAGACCATTATGAAAGTGATAAATCATAAAACATTGAGAAATTTACAAAAGAACTAATTGAAGTGTGGATATAATAATAAACAATATTGTTATATTTTATGTCACTTAAAAAAAAAGTATACTGGTATAAAGAATCAGAAAACTAATGATAAAAACTAGATATCTATTCCATATGTTTCAATGCTCAACCTGAATTAGAAATATATTATAGCGGTCAGCCAAGTATATTAATTAATTAGAAGCACCAGCTGACATTAAACATCATGGCATATATATATTTAAATAATCTTTAATAGGATAATGATGACCACTAAACAGTCCCTATTTGCAATCCCTGGTTAGGTCATGAAGAACATAAGTTACCCCCAATGAATGGACATGGAATAAATATGCAGACCAGACAATATTACATATGAAAAAGTTAACACATTATTTAAACAAATAACAATAGTTTATTTATAAAAATATAATTATCAGTCAAAATATACACCTTTCTCTCCTTTTTTTATTTATAAATCATTTTTCCCATCTCATTGTTTTAGTTCACATGCATGGAGGAAAACAACTATAAAATGTCCAAGGCTTTTTTTTAAACAAAGCATTAATCTTCTTTAATATTGTATAATACTAATACATTTTTATAATTAAGTATATTTTCTGTATAGCCAATACTTGGCCTCTAATGTTCTTGAAATACGACTTTGCATCTGGCCGATCTGGTAAATACAAGACATTTATTTAACTCAAAAGTTTCCTAGCATCGACACATTCATTTCTCTAATATGGGATAATTATAACCACCTTTTTTTTTTTTTACAATGATAACTCTAGGGAATGGCAACTATAGTCTAAATTCCAATTTAATAAAACAACTTCATTACAGAAATGACTCTTTTGATTCTGATCCCTAATTTAATAGAAGAAAATTTGAATTAATCCTCCCATTATAAATGCAAAAATATTTTAATTATTCAACAACGAACAAACAACTGCATATTTTTATAAGCTTACACAAAATCTAATTCCTAGCAATCAAAAGAAGAGCTAAATTAATCTGATTGATTTATTTTACTCATTATTTAACACTTGGTTGTTTTACATATAAAATGAATATTACACCTTTGCTTATTTACTGACTGACGTTTTCTAAAGAGAAATAAAACTTTAGTTAACATGTAAACATTAAAGAAAGCAAAGCACATTTTGATTCTAAACCAGCTAGAATATTTGTAACCACAAGTATTGCCATTTTTTTTAAACAAAACATTTGCTTCATAAAGTTGGTTAGGATTAATTATATTATAAAATACATTAGGATAAAGTCCAAACAGTAGTCCTGGTTCTCTAACCATAGTTTGATTTCTTCATGGGGGCAAGAATTAATTCCTTTGTAAGTGGCATAATATGTCAGATTCCAGATATCCAAGGTAGATTTCAGCAGTCGGCAGTTTTTCCTCTGTTTTACTCAATTCCGTATAATGAAGATCTGATGTAGTTTGAATAAAGTGAGAATCCAGATTGAGTGCTTTAAGAAAAATTGACTTTATATAAGTTTTAATTTTTGTTTTGAATACCCTGAACATGTTTGACCCTGTTTTTTTCAGGCTTTGATAATCTTGTCTTTAACATCTTTTTATTTTAATTATAAAAATTTCAAAAGTATTTTAATTGATTGAACTTATAAAATACTTTAATTATTAAACTATCCCATTTGTTTGTTTTAGAATCTCAAATGAATAAAAGTTAATCTTTTTAAATTTAATTATTTAAAATCTAATTTTTAATTGAGTTGTTTTGGAAAGCATTCATCGATAAGAGAAAGTTTTAATATCTTACACCAGTTTCTCTTAAATTTACCCCCCCCCCTTAACAATTATTACATTATTTAATATGACAATAATTTATTAGTAGTATATTATATATATAAAAAAGAACTTTTGAATTGTTGTATTTATTAGCATCTTCACAACTCTGACAATCATCTCACAAATGTGGAAGACCCTATGGCTGACACTAAAATGAACAAAGCATTTCAATATAAAGAGAATTATATAATGTTCATTTTATGTTCCACCTGCTATTACTAGATTGGAAATCAATAAAAAAATGTAGCTTTGAAACAAAAAAGTAATATGTTTATAAAATTTCATCAAGTGTAAAGCATCATGCTTAAGTCAGTTATGGTATAGCATTGAAAAACAGTTATATAAATATATAGAAAATAAAAGTAATGATTTAATACCAATATCTGTTTTCTGATCATGAAAGAACATGATTTTACTTCTGGAAAATATTAAAATTCTTCATGAGAAAATAAACCATAATAAGTGACAATTTTGATAAAAATAAGAAATCGTTAATTAATAGACAAAGTATGAATGTTAAAATTCTTGAATCTTGGGATAACACACAATGATGTTTCTATCCACTAAAATGTAAAAGTTTCCAATTGAAGAGGATACTCAAAATAACTAAAAATACTTCTGCATTGTATATGGTTATTTGTAAAATTTATTCTCACAGTTAATACTTTATTATCCTTTCAATATTAATCTATGACATGTTTTATTTGATATTTATGTGAGTGTGTATATACTTGTACAGTTGAATAAAAAATAATTTGTAGTAGTTTGAATCATTAGAAGTGGCATTGAATTTGAAATATATTGTTTTATATGTTGAAAATTGACTTTATTAGACGAAGTTTGTAATATTTTTTTCAGAGATGCTGTGAAGAAATGTTTTGCGAGCTGCCTAAGTTGAAAGGTCATCTACTGTTAAATGGTGATCATTTTATATGAAACGAAGCATTCTTATAACACAGTAATATTTTGAAAGAATTCTGTAAAATATATCGATTTTTTTTTTTTTGTAATGTAAAAATATATATTTTTTTATTATTTCCACCTTGTCATTACTTAATTTTGAAATGTGCCTTGTGAAAGTTTGTATAATGCGTTTGTTAAAATAAAGCAAAAAAAGGATGAAAAAATTAATTGTAGAAGATATAGGAAAGTATAATCTCCCTCAGGTATTAATTATCTTTTTTTTTTTCGGCTATCTACTTCAATTTTTTTTTTTTTAAAAATACAAGTTAGTGTTGTTTTTTCCCCAAACTATTTGAATTTTAATGTAAGCATGACCCACCTTTGACTCCCAAAATTATGTACATGTAAGAAAACATGGTTGTAAATATCATGCAAATATGGATACATTTGTATATGATTCATAGAAATTAAATGATCCCTTTTAAAATAAGAAATGTAAATTAAACTAGCAGTATACTTATACACACATTGTAAATCCATGTGTGTTATGTGGGCAGTTGTCTTCTCTAGAACCAGCTATAGTAATAAAGTTGCTTTATAGTTCATTATGAAAATTCACTGAAGTTCAAATACTAGAATTGATAAAATTAAATTGTGATTATGAACAAAGTGTGCCTCTACCATAAGCAGAATAGAGGCAGTTACAAGCTTGAATAATCTATTTAGAAGTGTGGTATAATTCATAGATTGCTTTCTGAGACTCCTGATTACTTGAGCTTTCCATAAATAGCACTAGAGTAGATAACTACTCTTGTTTACAATACAGTACTGTTAATAAATTAAAGAATCAAATATTAATATATATACTTTTATATTACTTCAATTATCTTTTCATTTATAAAGACAAGGAAATAAAAATCAACTAACAATGTAAAATATTTGTTTCCCAATCATTACTAAATTTAATAAAACAATTTAGATATTAGTGAATGTTTAAGATTATTCTTTTTTAACATTACAAAAAAAAAAAAAAACCCCATCTATTTTTATAATTATAATAACAGTGTTTTATTATATATATGTAATTATAAACGTAATTGTTTAAATATATGGGCAAGAGAACAAACAGGTATTACTTAGATCACTGAAAGAATTAAAAGTCTGAAATGGAGTTGGGCTGGGCATATTGCTGGAGGAGATGAATGGACACTTGAAATCTTAAACTGGATTCCAAGAGATTGCAAAAGACCAAATGGAGATGGATGGATGAAATAAGGAAGTGTGCTGGGATTATGTGGAGAAGGGAGACTAGAGATCAGAGAAGATGGATTGAACTTGGAGAGACCTTCATCCTGCAATGGATCGATAATGGTTGAAAATGATGATGATTTTTTTTAAAAAAGGATTAAAATCCGAAAAAGATATCAAAATTAGTACATGTTAAAAGAAATAATTTAAATATAGTCAAATTGTTTTTTAAGATTTTCTCTAAGCCAGTGAATCCAATGTTTAAATTATGTTGTATTTTGAGTATTCTAGATCTTAGCGCCTGGACTTTTAGAAGCATTTCCCATCATTCTATTATATGCTTTAATAATCACTGAATACCTGTTGATAAAGCTATTATATTCACAGACCTTTATTAATTAGGAATTTGAGCCTAATGTAGTAATATCTCTACTAACTGCTTTTGACTTCTTTATAACATCGAGTTATCTGAAATAAGGTCTCAAACAATTTGTTTCATATAGTTATGGTGATCTTACACCTATACAATGTACTTCATATTTTTAAGTTTAAAAACTTGTGGCATATTGATATGCACATTAGTCACTCATTATCTTGGGTTCAAATTCAGAATGGGTCTGAGGAAATTTCAGATAGTTGAAGATACCCAATCAAACTTAGCTCATCCATAGCCAATCCAATTAACTAGGAAATATTATATATATATATTTACCCTGTTCTTTGCTGACCATGAAGAAAATGTGTAAATTTGCAGATGCTTAGATTAAGTTTATCTATATGCTCCCAGTATTATAAAAAGATTAGAGTCTTACATTTTTATTTAATATTATTATTACAAATCAAATATATGTCGTTTTGAGCCATTAAGACCCTCTGCAGATCAAAATGTTCTGCAATACACAAAGCTTCTCAAGTATGATGATTTTTTTATTTCAATGGAAAAGGATCTTTATTTTTTGATATCCAGACAAAAATATCAGTCCAGTTGTTATATCTTATATTTCTACATGTCTAATTGATTTTCACTTAATTATTTAAATCTTTACAATAAAATTAATAGAAATCTGAGTTTCAATTCATTCATTTCTATTATTTCTTGTTACTGCTAATACATTTTTTTTAATTACTTCTAATTGTTGTATTATCATTTACTCTAAAAACATCTTAATATAAGTCTCTACAAGCAAATTGCATTGCTTCAATATCTATATACTTTGGTATCTATAAGCATTTCTATATATATGTTGACCACAACTAGCATAAAACAAAAAATACATCATTTTGTATTATTAAACTGATAGTTTCATAATACAGAAAGTGTATTAGATACTAAAAATCCAGACTAACTAGATCTGGATCCAGAATTCCTCAATTGACAAAAGCCGTAAGCTGGAAACCATTTTGGAGTTATATAGATAGGAATTAATAAGTACTAATATCTATTGATTATTTAAGCTCCCAATAGGTGGCAGAAATCGATTAGAATAAATATAAGCTTGCTCTTGAAAAATATTCTCTAATCTGATATCTGAATTGATTTCTGTTTTTTTAATAATTACTTATTTGTTTAATTGAAATTTATTACTGGACTTTCTTGAAAAATCTTTTTATAGAAATAGATAAAACTGATTTTTTGTAATAAAATAGTTATTGGCTCAAATGGACACAAGTATCAATACAGTAAAAAGGGGGTGTTCAGTATATTAAAAGGTGAACTTATCCATCAAGCAAACATCCTGCTTTTCAAAAGAATACAGAGTTTTAAAACTTATTTAAAAAAATAAAATTCTCATTGTTTATTAATTAGACTAGAAAACACTACAATTAACGTTTTTTAATTGAAGAATTTCACAATTTTGTACAGAAATGTTATTGTTAAAAATTTGCATGCTTTATTTCTAAGGCAGTTTTCACAGGCTGGACAAAAAACCTCTCAAGATTGTAGTTTGATGAATTTAAGTATATGATATATTAACCCGTAGAACACATTTAAGTCTATGATATTAAATGCTTAGAATATTTTATATTCTCTATCTTAGGTTAGCTCTTGTTTATTTAAATCTAGGCTGAATCCAGTTTTTTTAAGTCTTTGCTTTTCACTATAACCATGAAATAGACCTATCATGATGCTGAAAGATTTTCGTGTTTATACTTTGGCTTTCAGAATAAAATTTAGTGATGTATTTTTATCTATGTAGGAAGTTGATGTTTACGAATCAATTGGTTTATAAATATGTTCTCATATTCAAATAACTAAAAAAAAAAAAATGAAGAAAACAACTTAAATGTAAGTTTTGCAACAATTACATAATTTTTTTTTACAGCAAACTTTTCTTACTGATAAATCAAGACCATGCTATTTGCTGGAGTCAAAAGATATTTGGCTTAATCCTAGTTAGGGAAATTGTGAAATATACTGAAAAAAATTATAGTTTTGAAATATTTTGCACATTATCAAAGTAATTCCTGAACTGACTTTTAATAACAAAAAAATTATTCCTTGGGAAATAATTCTATATTTGTAAAATACATTTATTACTAAACAATTAAATTTTTTAATAACATACCATTCATGTCCATTAAGCATAAAAAAATAAGCAAACATATAATTAAAATATTACTAATTTTTAGCACAACAATATTTATGTTATAGCGGTCTTTAAGTATCCTGCGATTTTATTTTTCTACGATAAAAATTTAGTATCCGGAGATGTTGAGATTTTAAAATATAAAATCTTGCGGTTCATTTTTTTCCTTCAGTTACTCTTATTTCTCCCCTATTAATTTGTAAATTTATCATTTCATTTTAAAGTTGGAAATAGATTTGTTGGCATATTCAATCAAAAAAAAAAAAAAATCAAATACCAAAGACCTTAACATGAGTGTTTGAGAATAACAGGCCAATGTCAAATTTTGCAAATGCTTTCTATTCCATGAATTTGAAAATAATAATCAGGTCAGTGCTTAATAAATATATTATTACATATAAATAAAAAAAAAGTAATGGAAATTGGAAAATAATTTTAGGTATTTAACAGGACGGATTCCATTGTTGGTTCGTGATAGTTTCTCTTCTCAGAAGTACTCGTGCTGTGAATAAATAAAAAAGAAAAGCAATGCTGCATAAAACTAGGATCAATTTTCAGAAGTGAATAAAAATACACAGACTTTCAAATTATATGCTAAGATTACTTCAGACAGCTCACTCGGGTCTGAGGGCAGTGAAACATTCCACTAGAATCTTGTAAAGATATGTGCCTCTAAATAAAAATAAAACAATGTAGTGGAATCTGCATGTAATTGCAATAATAAAATGAGTTTAACATTAAGAAACAAATCTATTAATAATAACACAACGTGGTAAACTTAATGATTATTGCCACAAAATATTTGTGAACAGCGTATCCCCCCATAATATCAATAATATAATAGAAAAGTGATCAATAGATTGAATAATCAATACTATGATACCTATATTTGATCATTTACATGAACTATAGACTTTTGATCTAAACACTATCAAATTAACAGTTCATTTTTCAGCCAGATCATTTATTGGGTCATAATACTTCAAGCAAACAAAAGACAGCTAAGAATATAAAACAGTTGTATTAGGACATATAAATCCAATCTTACATGGTCACAATGCATGCTCTGCCTAATCAGTTCAACTTATTAGCATTTCAAAAGAGCTTACTCCAGGTATATCCTTTAAAATTGTTACAAACATGGTTAGATCAATAAATTGAAATGGGAAATCTTAGTTTATGAACTTCAAATATTCTTGAGATCAATTTTAATAATGATAAGCATTTGATGTCAACTTCTTTGCTTTAGAGTACGAGATTGGGCTGCATGGCCATCTAAATGCAATGTTGGTGAGTGCAACAAGGAAAATACATCAAATGAATTACCTTTAAGACAATGAACAACACTTGGATCGTGGACAAATGTCTCCTATGCCTAATTCCTAAGAATCATTTTTTCTTGAAATGATTTGCAATTTATTAACAACTAACATCTGATCAAATGCAGACTGTCCCATATTTATTCCAGTTTCTTGATGTACTTTTCACTTAGTTAAGCCAAACTCACTAAATATATGATGGATCTAAAGGTGAAATACAAATCTTTAGCCAAACTCACATAAGCAAAGCTTCTGATAAGGATGACTTTAAAGACATTTTTCAAGGTGATGCTTTAATTTCAGACATGAATAAGAACTTCCGACTCTTCCATGAAACAGGTAAAAAAAAAAGAGTTGACCTAATCACAAATAAATAATAGCAATAATTTAAACATTGCTGCAATTAAAGCTCATGGTTTAAACGTATTAAAAAAGCTTATGTAATTAAAACATTTTTTGGAAATATCCACAGACCTTTTCATAATCACAAAAATAAAAATGCAACCTCAGCACAATCTTAATATCTTGAATAGAAATTGTATTCTTATACATAAACTAATTACAATATTAATAAATGCTACACTTTTTACAAAATTAAATGTGTAAATGAGATTTATTTTTATATAGCGCGATGTTTATGAATTGTAATAAACTAATGATCAGCTTTTCAAGCTAATGCCCATGCACTTTATGAATCTTAATAATAATAAATGAATACTCTCACCTCCAACACAAGATAAAGTCTTTGTGAAAGAATAGAATGAATCACATATTCTTTCAACCCAAACGCTTAAATATGGGCAAATCTTAAGTACTGGAAATGAGAGGGTGAAGATATTAACCAATTGTAATTACTTTTACTATGTCTGAATGAATGACGCCTGTGAAATTTACTAGAATTTACGAAACGTGTAAATGAGTTAGTTATTTTTATATAGCGCGATGTTTATGAATTGTATAAATTAATGATCAGCTTTTCAAGCTAATGCACTTACGCTTTATGAATCTTAATAATAAATGAATACTCTCATTTTCAACACAAGATAAAGTCTTTGTGAAAGAATAGAATGAATCGCCTATTCTTTCAACCCAAACGCTTAAGTATGGGCAAATCTTAAGTACTGGAAATGTGGTACACTTATCTGTAAATGCTATTGTAATTAATTTATTAGTCTTTCAGTACAGTTGGATTTTATATCAATCGACTATTATAGCAAGAAGCATAGTATAAAAAAAATTTGTACAGCTCTGGGATAATAATTTAATGTGGCAGCTTTGATTATGCCTACAATAAATTGCCATTTTCATTATCCTTATATGTTCAAGTCCTATTATTTTTGCTAACATCTATTTTCAAAGCAGAATATAACATCTGGTTTTACCTTCACTGATGTATGTATCATTCTACATCTAAAAAATTGATTTGATATTCCAATGTATAATTATACAATCAAATTAATGATACCATATAGTTTCAAATTAACCACTAATGACCTCTATAATGTAATAATGACATCATTATTAATATATTAAAAACTTCTCTTATTGAATCTTGCTTTCCCTCAAAAATATTTTGAGCAACTTATGCAATAATTAAATAACTAGTTTCTTTAGAAATTCATAAAATAATGTGTGGATAACATTAACACAACACTTCAAATGAACTCATCATTAGGTAAGACAACTATGTATTCACAAATGCAAAATGAAACATCTGCAAACAGTCCATGCAAAATTGCCAATGTATTTGAGATACAAAAATAACATCAAACTAATCAAAGGTCACATTAATGTACTCAATTTAGTCCCATTGCATTTACTGTGTATTCTCATGTTAAAGGATCATCCTCTCGATCACATTTGTGGTCATGGAACTATTAGAGCACCTAACAGAAATAGACAATCACTTTTGAAACACTAAAAAACACTACATTTAATCTTAAGAATTATAACATCGTGTGACCCAAGAGATCATGCACTTAGTCAAACTGTTTAAGTAGTAGACATAATTCCAGAAAAAGTCCACAAAAAAAATCTTCATATATTAATTTTACAGCAATGCTTTAAACAGCATTCCTCTTTTAAAACTGCTATCCATAATCTGTTCAACAATATTATTTTGCATTAAAAAAAATTGATCATTCTAAAAGCATCCATTAGTAATATATGGATCTATTATGTTGCAAAAGATCAATATATCTTTACAAGAATTATCTCTAGGAGATTATAGGAGCTTATTCCCAAATATTTTGCTACTCATATGTTGCAAAGAAGTATAGAGCATCTCAGGCTAATCTTTTAATACAGGAATCACTTCTGCTTTCAAAAGTATACTGATTGTATGATGAGTCAAATTGATTTAATCCTGCTGAATTATTATCACCAATTTAGGACCCTAAACTTACTGTTGCCAGAGAATCATTACTTCATAATTTAAAAAAAATATGTTACTAATAAAACAATTTTAAAAATTGTATGTGCACTTATTCATCTTTAATAGCAAATTGAGTCATCTTGTAGGGATTTTCATATTCAACATTGTTGTATGACATATATTGGCATAATCATTAAACAATTAAATATGTAAGGTATATTCTTACTTCATTTTGATACCATTATCTATGTTATTTCTTTGGTTGATGACGTTCCCACAATCTTCAGAAGGTTCACATAACATTTCTTTAGTACTACATATCCTTAATCAATTTCAAGAGGTGTAATGGGATTTACAATTAGATTGTCCCCAAATCTCAGGCTGCCCTTGCTCTTTATAATATGCCTATCATTCATCTTAGAATATTCACAAGTCATGACATTATTGAAAACAATTTATTATTGATATATTCAGGACCAAAATGAGAGTATTCTGTGCCAATTTTTTTTATTCCATTGTGAAATTTTGTGTAATTGATTCTATACTTAGTAGCCTACTAACATATGCAGTCTAAGGATGTGTATATTTAACCTTGTCACCAATAAGATTATAATTAAATCATACATCCTGAAGTTCATCTCACTTCTAGTCAATAAACATCACATGATTACCACTTCTTATGCTTGTGTATAACTTTTAAAACAGGCAAAACTCACTATACGTATTGCCACACACAGCAAGCTAGAGTAATCACTGGATGCCAGAAGGCTTGTGCATAAAATCCCCATCTAGTGCTTACCCATCCAATATCTCCAGACTAGTTTCTGGCTTGTGGCCTTCGTCAGTGAGAAGCCTTGGATCTGAGAGCACAGCACCTAGACCTTAGGATCTAATGCAACCCTCCAGCAACCACATTTTATCTCCATTTAACTACAAAACTGTAAGTCTTAAACTGAAAACACTTCCAGTCTCAAACAGATCAGTTTGTATCCTATTTACATAAAATGCCTGCACTAGATATGGCCACATCTTTAGTGTTATATATAAAAACCAAAATGTACATTGTAATTTAAGTCACTTGATTTCTTAATGCTGTACAATTACAATTTTATTGCTTTTAGCAATCTCCTATGTGGCATGATTCTTCTTCACAGATCATGATTTGGAGTATGCTAATCTTTTAGATTAATATAACATGGTCAGATTATCATGAAAGAAAAGAATATTTTTATGTAAACAACAACGGATAAACTTGTCCATGAACTTCCATTAAATTTCAGAGTTATTGTGGGTTTTAGTATGGTAAAACTTTATTTTAATTTACTGCCAGGAAAAATACTACCAAATGTATACTTTATTAATGATTTTAAACTTAATTTTGAATCCACATGTATTCTATGCAGTAGATAGTGTGGAGATAAATTATACATCTTCCAAGCATGCCCAAATTTTGATTCATTAAGACTTTGTATTTCATGATTGCATAATCAGTCTGAATGACTATTAATAAATTTAATTAAGCAATTCCAAATTGCCTACATGTTAGTAATTTCTCTCAATCCTAATCTTAGAGCCATACAACTAATGTGGTGCCCTCTTGTGTTTGATAATAATAATAAAAATACAATATTCCCAAAAGAAAAAAAACAGTCCTGATATAACACTCTTATATATGCTTATAACCTTTTATCCAGAGACATTATGAGCAAAATAGAGCAGTCTAAAGCTATTCAATCACATTGTACATCGATATTCTGCCGATAAAACTACTATATTCAGGAAATAATTCTTTGTGCTACTCTTTTTCATTCTTTTATTATTTAAACATAGTTAAACCATACCAAATCTTATAATAATTAATAATCAAGAATAGACACACATTCTATAATACTTATAATTCTATGCTGCATTATTTTTATCATCTACAATTAATCGTTAAAGGTCTTTAGAAATTTTTTAAAACTTTTCAAATGCATTCAATTGTTAGTAATAACATACAGTTTAATATATAACACAATGTTTTGGTAATATTATTTTCCTTTCTTTAGGTGTATCTCACCTAACCAATGACAGATTCTAGCATGGGGGGAACCAAATCTGGACTCTTTAGATTCATCAATGTTGAATTTAAGATAATGCTCTAACCAAGTAAACTCTTCTGTCCTTAAATTTTGTAATTGTGAATATAAACATTTCATCAATTCCTATGCTACTCCCATCATTGGTCACATGAGAAACGTGAAGAAAAGACTAGAATAAGGTCACTTAAAACAGTTATATACTAATCTCTATATACTAACAGTTTAACGTATTCAAAAAGGTTTAATATTTGAATTTTCTCAACACATTTGACAACTAATTTTAAACAAGGAAAATAATCCAGTATATAAATAAAATTTCGTTACCAAAGCTTTTCTATCATAATTATTATTGACATTAGTGTATGTAGGGTTTGTGTATGATAATAATTTACAAATAAAAAGAAATGTGTATATAGGATAAAAAACTAAACATTCAATAATTATTTATTAGTCAGACTTGCTAGAATCATTTCAATAAATTTGCAAATACTGGAATATCTTCTTTTATATCAATGCCAATCCATCATTCAGATAAAAAACTGTTTTTATCTAGTTATTATACTGCTATGCGGCTAAGTAAATGAATCATTGATACGTAAGGAAATAAAACTTATAAAATCTCAAAAAAAAAAAAAACTGCTTTACAGATTAAAATAAAATCATCTTTATCAATCTCCCACAGGATTGTCTTTCCAAGTTTAATCCACAACACACCAACAAACTTGGTTATTTCATCCATCTCTCTCACATATGATGTTTCTACATTTTTTACAACCAGTTTACAACTTCAACTGTTTATTTTTTATATTTCAGTCTCTTTCAGTAATTGCCTGTTCTTTCTCTCAGGTATTCTGATATCAATTCTATCTTATTATTTGCACCATACATCTTTATATATTTCATTAAGTGACTTAAAGACTCTATTACTCTTCTGGTGTTGTCCAAGTCTCCAATCAAAATGTGAGAACTGGTAAAATACTTTATTAAATTTTTTTCCCCAAACACATAACCATATAAGATGTGATATGTTGGACTATTTCCATCATTTATGAGTGAATGTTGAATGTATAGAAAATTTTAAACTTTATTTAAACTCTCCAAATACAAACAACTTGTTCGTAATAACACACGAATAGACAATACAGGTTAGTAATTACACAATGTTTCGAGTAGTATTATTCTCCACTTTTCTTCAGGTGTTGCTGGCCTATATGCACAGAGACAATATTCACTTAAAAGTTGAACTCGCACCTTTAGATTTTTGAATATTGAATTTAAGGTAAACACTCTACTAACAGCTATTCTGTCAAAGGCAACATAGTAGAAATTTGGATATATTTATATATGAGGGTTGGTTCAAATCCTGAGTCCTTCAATTTATTTTTAATGAGGCTAATTAGTTTTTATTTTTTCCTAAGAACAAGATTAACTAGAGGCTTCCATACAGTGTATTGCCACACTGGGTTGACTTATTGGATTATTTACCATTGTCATATGAGCAGCTTCCTTGAATTTTCTTCTATACATTTTTTCTTCTTTATCCAATATCTTTGTATTTTCCCAATAAAACATATCATTAGTACATACATGATCTGCTATGGTAGACACATCTGTTTTTTTCTCTTTTAACCATTATTTGTGCTCTTTCAATTGCTGTTCAACAGGTCTCACCAATGTATTTTCTTCCACATTCACATGATATTTCATAGATGCAGTTTTTGTTCTTCAGCATTTCCAGTTTTGGATAAGTAGAAATAAGCATTCTTTGAAGTATGGCTTTGGAAAGCTGTTCTAATGTTATATTGACTGCAGATTTTCTTTAATTTGTCCACCATTCCTGGAATGTATGGATACACTACCATACCAATAATTGTTTTCTCTTTTGGTGTCTCTTTGTATTGTCTATTGAAGGTTTTCCTGATGACTTGATGGATAACCATTCTTCATAAGCATTTGTTCTATGTGAATCTTTTCTTTGTCCAAATCATTGGTTTCTGAACAAACCTTTGTTCTGTTCCTAGTGATAGTACAATTCCTTGTTTAGTGCTTCTTGTATGATTGGATGTATATGCCAAATATTTGCCAGTGTGTGTTGGTTTCCTATACACTGTTGTTTTTACTCTGCCCTGAGGGAGTCTTTTCACAAGAACATCCAAGAATGCCAATTTTTGTTCTTGTTCCAATTCCATTGTGAATTTAATTGTAGGAGATATGTTGTTAATGTGCATCCAGAATAGCTGTAATTTTACCTCAACATGTGTTCATACGACTAATGTATCATCAATATATCGAAGCCACACTTTAGGTGGACATGGAGTAGTATTTATGGCTGTGGTTTCAAGTTCTTCCATGTATATGTTGCTGAGCAAGGGTGACAGTGATGATCCCATGGCCATCCCTTGATTTTGTTGGAAGAATTCTGAGTTATATTGAAAGTATGTTGTTACACAGAATGTTAATAATTCCATCATACTATCAATAGGTAGAGCTGTTCTAGTTTGTAGACTATTATCGTCATATAACCTTTTCCTCATAATAGATAATGCCTTATCACATGGTACATTTGTAAACAGACTTTCCACATCAAAGCTTACCAATTCCATTTTCATGTTTCTGACTAATTTTACAAAGTGCTTAGAATCCCTGATGAAAGACTGTGTCCTGTACGCCAATGGACTAAGAACTTTGAGCAGAAATCTTGACAAATTTTGTCATGGTGAATTTTTAGAACTAACAATATGTCTTAATGGAACATTGTCTTTATGGATTTTAGGCAGTCCATACAGCTGAGGAATCTTGCTGAAATACAAAGTTAATTTTCTTTTTTTTGAATCACTGAAATACCTGCGATGCTTCTGGAGTAATGCTTGTAGTTTTACCTCTGTATTTGGAATTGGATTTTTTGCTACTTTTTTTGTATTGACCTGCTGTGAGAAGGCCTTGTATTTTGTTATCATAATCAGTTTTATCCATTACAACTGTAATGTTACCTTTGTCAGCAGGAAGAATGATTGTAGATGTATCCTGCTTGAGAGATTTAATAGCTTTCCTCTCATCACATGAAATGTTTGACTTCTGCTTGTGTACTTGATGTCTTTCAGGTGACCTTTTTATTCTCCATCATAACTCTGCTGCTTCTTCTGGAGTCAAGTTTTGGGTCACCTCGTCAGTGACTGCCATTATATCCAATAGTGGGACAGTAGATGGTGTAGTGGCAAAATTCAAACCTTTTTCAAGAAGTGATAATTCACAATCAGTAAGGTGTTTAGAACTAAGATTTTTTACTGATGATGAGGATAGACTAGTTGCAGCATTACTTATGACTTGCCCATGTAGATTTACAAGCTTCTTTTTCTGAAGTTCTTTTATCCTTCCATGTAACTTACAATGTGATCTGTTCACTGTTTGACAAATTCTTGAGAAATCTTCATCTGTAGCTTTATTTTGTAGAAATGATTCCACATTTCTAATAGATCGCAATGTTTAATACTTGGTAAACTGCTGAACCTTTATACTTTCTCTCAATAAGGCCTCATTTGCTCTCTGAATAATTTTTTCAGCTCTCTTGAAGGAAATAGGAGGTTTTAACTGCAAACCCTTAGGGATGATCCCTTCTGATTTACATAGAAAAGTTAAATGATTTTCTACTTTAGCCAGTTTTAGACATAATTTTTCATAATGTCTAAATTTCAACATAGCATCGGGTCCATACCGAGTACTTAGTATTTGTCTGAAGGTTTGTAATAATGGTATAAGATGTGATGTGTTGGACTATTTCCATTATTTATGAGTGAATGTTGAATGTATAGAAAATTTTAAACTTTATTTAAACTTTCCAAATACAAACAACTTGTTAGTAATAACACACAAATAGACAATACAGGTTAGTAATTACACAACATTTTGAGTAGTATTATTCTCAACTCTTATTCCGGTGTTGCTGTCCTATATGCACAGTGACAACATTCACTTAGAAGTTGAAAAAAAAATATTGAAGGACTCGGGAGAATTTGAACCAACACTCCATATATAAATATATCAAATTTCTACTATATGTTGCCTTTGACAGAATAGCTCAGTTGGTACAGCGTTTGCCTTAAATTCAATATTTAAGAATCTAAAGGTGTGAGTTCAACTTCTAAGCAAATATTGTCACTGTGCATATAGGCCAGCAACACCTGAAGAAGAGTGGAGAACAATACTACTCGAAACGTTGTGTAATTACTAACCTGTATTGTCTATTTGTGTGTTATTACTAACAAGTTGTTTGTATTTGGAAAGTTTAAAATTTTCTATACATTCACTTATAAATGATGGAAATAAACCAATATATCATATCTTATAATATACCATCGTTACAAACCGTCAGACAAATACATAACTATATTTCTTTTTAATATGATTTCTATCAAAGCAATTCATCCAAGTTTAATTCTATGACTAAATTCATCCATTATGCAAGATATTTGTAATAGTGATTATCAATGTTTCTTGTGAAAAAATTCATTTAGCATTACTTCAGTCTTTTTTTAGTGGTTTTTATTCTGATCTGAAAGTTTTTGTATTTCCTGAAGCTTTATTTGAAAAATATCTGCAAAATCTAAATGACTTAAATAATCTCCCTATATTTTTATTCTCTTAGCTTTCCATTTTAATCCACAAAATAAATCTTGTAAAACTGCTATAAAAAGTTTTGGAGATATGGAATCACTCTGTTATACATTTTTGTCAGTGATAATCTTCTTAATCTCATTATGTAATCTAATCACTGCTTTTGCATTTTGATAGATATTTTTCACACATGACAACATGCTGGATCTATTGTGGAAATGATTGTAAAATCAAATGCCTTTTTATAATTTACAAATCCAAAACATAATGACATTATTGGTCTTTTCTATAATTTCAATTCTTTGATGTGATTCACTGTATTAAAACTACTTTTTAATGCACTCTTTTCTCCTGATTGGTTAAAATCCCAAGTTATCTATAGAGGATTTAAGATTTTGTACAGAAATGTTAGAAGACGGATCTCTATTTTCTAATATCTTTTTTTAATATTACAATTGCATTCTTCCATCATCTGATACATCTTTGTCATTTGTTATATAGTTTTGCCATAATTTTTTTACTTTTTCGCTTGATTTTTTAAAATATCAATAATAATTCCATTACATCCCGGAACTTCTTTCTCATAGAGCTAATTGTATGTTTTACCTCTTCATTTAATATCCCAGACAATTCAGAAGATGTAGTCATTGTAATTGTTATTATATTTTCTTGTTCTTTATTAGTATATAATTGTTTGTAGAATTCTTCAACAACTTTCATGATATTGACATTTTTAAAATAATAATTTAATCTTTTTTACTTATTGTTAAAACAATTCTTCTTCCAATATCAAAATATTTTATATTTGTTAAAAAAATTTTTTTTTTACAGTTTTCCTTGCCAATTTATAGTTTTTTAAAATATATATATATAACAATAAAAATAATAAATATAACAGTAATAAATTATTTTATAGAGTCTTTCAATCCAAGTATTTTCGGTTAATTCCTTAACCTGCCTCAACTGCTGTTAAATTCAAAAACAAAACGAAAAGAAACGTCATCAACTAATCCCGAATTTTAATGTTAGCAGTTTGCCTATTAATTATATTCATTTTCTCTCTATTTATTAAAACTGCCTCCTTAATTTGTCTTTTATTATGGTTTCCCTCTTCATGAAGAATCTTAATACTTTCAATGTCAAACTCAAATTTATATTTACACGTCCTTTCATGATCCAAGAAAACAAACAGTTATTAAATCATTATTATTTTTACTTTCCACACACTTGTATAACAATTCATGCCCCTTTAATCTTTTTTCAATGTTGCACCTCGAATCACCTATATATGATAATATACATCCACAAAAAATTTGATACACAACATTATTT
This sequence comes from Epiperipatus broadwayi, assembly GCA_028023455.1. Lineage (NCBI taxonomy): Eukaryota > Metazoa > Onychophora > Udeonychophora > Euonychophora > Peripatidae > Epiperipatus > Epiperipatus broadwayi. The sequence continues at coordinate 2,954,940 of JAQFVV010000137.1, read as the reverse complement.
TTCTGCTTGCTGGATATGGCATCTTTAGAATTATTCACTAATTTATCAACATTATTTGTAAAAAAAAAAAAATGAAACATTAAACACATTCTTTTTCATACCATTTGGAAGAAATCTAGATATTTAATTCTTATTAGATCATTTAAAAATATATTTATATTTTTTTCTTTATACATCGTCTTGTCTCAATTGGAAATTTATTGGTAAATGGTTTTTTTTATATGAATTATGTTTGAGTCTTCAAACCTATCAATATTACGAAATAATTAGCAAGTTATAACTTATATTTATGGCAATGTCTTTAAAGATTGGGAATATCAAATGTTAATACTGCTTTTTAAAATAATTTTTATCTCTTTAGTTTTGCATTAACATATATCTTATATCTCACTAGTTAATGATCACTTTCTGTGTTAAACCTATTAAGAACATTAAAATCTTGAAATACAAATTTTCTGTTAGTTGAAATATAATCCAATTCTCTGTATTTTCATGTGGTAGTTTTCAAATGCATTTTTCTCAAAAAAATTTTAATATTTAATATTTTTCTTGCATATTCCACAAGTCTGTGACATTTTCATTTCTATCATCATATTCAAATGTATCCACAATACTTTTATCTTTCAATAATTTTCCAATTCTGATATTAAAGATTACCATAACAATTTTAAAATGTTTGGTCTGATCAAAAGCATTTTGTACATCTCTATAAAAATCTTCATTCCAATGAAAACTTGGTGGGGACATAAAATCAACTATCTATGTTTGATATTTATCACAAATTTTTGAATAAATCTTAACATTTTCTCTGATATACCATCAATCCCCACAATGTTTTTCCTCTTTTATTTACAATGAATCCCATTTCACTTGTACTTCCAATATTTGTGTAATTGTAGTATTGCTTCATTTTTTCTTCTAAGTTCACACTAAGTTTTACAATTTCCTATTCAATCTAAACAATTCTTTTTTGGAGTTCATGTAATCTTCATTCACTTGAAAATGATCTGCAGTTGTAGATGACTAATAAAAGTCATCATCAAGTGAGAGTATGGGTTGGCAATCGAAGGACTCTTAGTGCCATTTGATTTTAGTGCAATTTCCTGTCTTGACTCATAACTTTATACAATCCTGGGAATTAAGATCATACATTAGGTTTGTCACAATTATCAGGCAACTAAGGAAAATAATTTACTTTTTAGTTTTAAATTCAGGGGTAAAAGCCAATCAACTCATCATTCTGGCTGATACCTGCTGGTGAGCAGTCCATGTTCATTTACCATATGACTAATCACAGAGTAATAGATAGCTACAATAACTAGAATGTATGCTGATTTCTTTAAGGCTTCAAAGATAAATCAAAGGATCTCATTTCTATTAATAGCAAACCCTTCTGCAGACAATACCAAGATATATACAAATATTTATGCTGTAGCATTTTTCATATATTACAAAGTTTATGTACTTTTCATATAAGTTTTTTGTTTTTAACAATATAAAGACCCAAAAATTTATTTACCAAAGTAATTCATGAAACATTTAAAATCATTCAAGTTGTTGGGATGATTTCTATATTAGTCCTGCGATTTTATATGTAGAATGCTTTTATTCAAAATCCAAGCACACAATCTAATACCTAAATGAATACAGTATTCCGTAAGTTGTTTTACATCTTTAATTCACATTAATAGGGACTTAATATCATCACATGTTAAATTTATTAATTCTAACTATAGAAGAGTATTTTACGATTATTTCATACTGTTAGATGGGTCGAAAGAAATGTGTTGATTATTTATCCATTATCATGCATTTATTTATTTTTCCTGTCATATCTTAATATGTGTTGCATGTCTCAGTAGAAAATAATTAGTTAAATTTTGCTATTTTGATTTCTTTACCAAGTAATCATTACATCCACGGATTATAATGCTTTCAAAGTATCATCTTTCATTAAAAGTATTTACGTAGAAACTGCAATAAATGATTTTCACAGACACACACAATAGCATTTTCATTTTTCAATATCCATTGGATCAGTATTTTAGAACTACATTTAATTTTAAACATCTAGTTAATAATTAATTCTTCTTGGATTTATTTAGCTGTACTATTTTTATGCTTAATACACAATTTATTAGATTATTTTAAGTCTGTGTCTGCAATATATATGCATATTTTTGTCACTGCAAATATTTACGCAATAAGTTAAACTTGTATAGCCCTTATTTGTATATCATAATTTATGTATGTATACATATTTATATCCGTATACGCACATCAAATTTTTTTTTAATATATTTACATTTATTAATATCATTTCATTAGATTTAAAAATATTTCTTCGTTGTAAATCGGATGATTTCGCGTTGTTAATTTATATATATAATATTTAGTGGATTAAATGTGAAGGTATTTAAGCTTCACACTCTTAGTTCAAAATGCTTTAGTCTGGCTTATTTAAATATAATTGAGGCATAGATTAAGATGGGTCCCATCTTTTTCTAATAGTTCTGGCTTGTGTTTTAGAATTTAGAGTCCCATGTGATGCCATTATTCCATCTGATTGGCTGTCACTTAAGCATTTTTAAAGCGTATCTGTTTGAAGGTGTTTAGCTTTCACGTTGTTGTTGTTGTTGTTGTTATTATTATTATTATTATTATATGTTGATGATAATGATCTCATGCGAAATTCTTCAACTCCCAGATGAAGAAAGTAAAAGAAAACTCCATTTGTTAAATTGACTAGAACTATCTGCTACTAGATTACCAATCACATGATGTTTAAAGTATACATTTATTATATTCTATTAATAAATGCTTTATGTAATTATAAGGGTTTTGAACTCAGGCTTTAGAGCTTCCCATAGCTATCCATTCCATCTTATACAACTGTAACGCATGATCACAATGTGAAAAAGATAAATGATCTCCAATACACATTTCATGCTGAACCATTACATCAGTTGGTCCAGATCATCATCATCTCACACACACATATATATATATATAATCAGTGCTCAGTTCATATTAAGATGCTAATCTTCAACTTTAATGGATGGGCTTCAATCTTCTCCATCCTCCAATTCTTCAGCCATCCATATCATTGAAAATCTGATGATGGAACACTCAAAGCCCTAGTTGATGCCAGTCTTATTGTCATTTCCATGTTGACTTTAAGTCACTCTGACCCCATATAAACTGAGCACTGATTATGGAGATAATAATCTTGACTGACTGATGAGTGCTGGTTTAGCATGAAATATATGTATATTGGAGATCATTTATCTTTTTTCACATGTATGTGATCATGTATATTGGTTGTATAATATGGAATGAATAACTATGGGGAACTTGAAACCTTGAGTTCAAATCCCTTCTAATTACATTAAGTTCTGTATAGACAATATACTTGTATTTAAATAATAAATGCTTTGGGTATATATTCATTTAACATTCCAGTTATACTTTTATATATGTATGTGAATAAATTTATATTCAAGATATAAGATTATTTTCTGGCGATCCTCTTTAGATCAGTGCATATTTCCGAATACTGAGTTTATCTTCAGTGAATAATTCATGGGTATTTTTTATATTTTAAGTAATATTAAATTCTTATTTTCAATATTATTCAAAGTATTACAATGTTTTTTTATAAATGAAAATATACTTCAATGATCAATTGCATTTATGTGTAATATTTGATAGTTTTAGATTTTGAGCTAACAATAAAGATCATGTTTATCTCCTTGGTAATTTAAAATAAAAATTTAAACATACCTTTAAATATAATAAACATTTTATTCCAAATTATTTTAAAATGGATCTTATTCACACAAAAAACAACTTCTAGATAAAAAAACCCAACAAATCCCAGAAAGCAGCAGACCTATTTCACACTTTATTATGACATCATTGTAGAAATATTTAACTCGTCAAATGTCTACCATGAGATATTCGTGCACTAATTCCATTTTCATAGTAGCCTATTAGAGATATTATAAATTTATTTAACGCACATTGAATACGTAAGTAATATTTACTAAGGCAATAAACCTCAAGAATGTGCACTTGAAAATGCGAAGGTAGCGACCTCTACAGATCTTAACCACAAGCTTATTTAATGGAAGCTTGTGGTTAGGACCTGTAGAGGTCTCTATCTTCGCATTTTCAAGGGCACCTTCTTGAGGTTTATTGCCTTAGTAAATATTATTATTAGAGATATGTAAATGAAGTTCAAGTAGACCGTAAAATTTTAGAAAAGTTGAATCTAAGCAACATGAACATATTTTATAATGCAAAGCAAGAAAGAACATTCCATTTAAGCAGATTGTGAGCAAGAACAACTGCGGACTCAATAAGACAACCATTTCTTAGTAATATGCTGTTATTTGATTATTTTACCCATAGTGAAGCAGTTGGATCTGAGTTCGATCCTAGCTTCATGACATCTAGCCATAAGCCCACTTCAAACCCTAGTACTAACCTTAAATTTCCGATGCAATGAGGCTTTATACATTTAATCCATGCTAATTTCCATAAAGAAAAACTATTACATAAATGTGTTAAAATTAATTTGTTTGAGTTTAAATTAATCAATGCTATTAATAAATTCATGATAAAATTATTCATGAATTTATATATATTACAACTGTGTGGATTGTGCATATATATTTATAAATATTTAAATATAATTATTTGAAAGTTTCATTGCATTGGGAATGTTTGATTTTACTTATGAAATAATTTGTTAAATTTTTAGTGCTACATTCTTTCGATAAGCTTTCAGATTCTCCCTTTCCAAAACAATGGGTAAAGTTTTATTAATTAGAAAAAAGATAAGTATTTAAAATGTAAGGATTTCCTAATTAAAATCATTTTTCTGATTTTAAGAATTCATTTTCTAATTAGAAAATGAATTCAAGTTAATGAGTTTGAAAGCCTTATCGAAAGAATGTATCTAAAAACAACTAGTAAATTTTGTAACATTGATAATGAAAGAAGCACTAGCCCGAAGGCATCAGATACAGTATAAATAGCTCTGAAAAGGTTGGAGAAAGGAGAAGCCATCTTTGTTGTAGAGAAGTGCCATTAAACTCTGTGTGTTTTAAAAATCATGAATTTAAATAGTGTTTCGATCATGGTGTGGGGCTAAGCTTCAGGAATCTGACTACGGTTCCTGAAGTCCCCTGAAAATCTTCAATGAAGCTGCTAAATCCTTTCCGGACCAATTATGCTGCTAAAATCATGAAAAATCAATAAAATGCTGTTCAAGTAATCGACCAAATGTGTGCCTACATTTTACCTACTCGGATGTGTAAACTAAGGAACCAGCCCCAGAAGAAATGGTAATATTATTCCATAATGAACCGTAACTTTCTGGCAGTTTCCGAACTTTACTTTACACTCCCTTTAAGACCTCTTTTCAGTTTTTAATGTAAATCTGTACAAAACTTTCTTTTACTTATGCTTTTTAAATTCATAGTAATTCTCTCAATCTCTAGTCCTTAGATTTAATTTTCCTTTCTTACAATGGCGGTTCTTTTACTATATTATATATATTTATCGTGTAAATTATTAATGTTGTTTATTTTTAATTATATGCCAATAATCTTTCGACTCGATGAGCTCCTTTGTTCCATTTGCTTTATCAAATAATATAATATTAAGTCTAATAGTAATTCTCACCCATTAGAACTAGATTTATACAGTTCTATTAATCATCGAGTCGAAAGAAATTATTAAATGTTTGTTATTTTTATAATTCACTAATAATAAATTATTAGCTCCGTTTCTAATCTATGCCCCAGCTATTTTCTCGTTTCACCAATATTTATTTACTCATATAATGTTAAAATATTTTGCAAAAGAGGGTCGATAAAGGAATCAACTAAATATATTCTAATTCAAATTTCTGTTACTTCCTATTAAGATTCAGGGAGGGCATGATGTTTGGGGCATAACTAATATAATTTTATAAATGCTTTAAGATAATTTTAGTTAAAAGCTTGTTTGACTTTAATTAATTTGATCAAGTCATCACGTAGAGCATTCGATAATCAATTGGGTTTTATTATTAAAACGGTGACTATCAAGTCATCATCTTCGAACGTTGCTGATGAAGGGCAATCTTCCACTCCGTAGGCTTGTCGGTGGTGATATCACTGTTATTTTAAATTATAGAGGAAGAAAGCATTTCCTCCCCCCGCTTATATTATATTCGGAACACCAAAGGTTTGTAGTTATAACTCAGCCTGGCTTTTCCCCGTGTTCCCCGTCTCTCTTTAAAGGGCAGTAAGACTTGTCAAATACAAGCCACCATACTACTTAAACCACTGACCAGCGATTATCTCTCTTGTTATTTTATAGCTCATAACTCGTCAGCACCGTTGCCTCTTTGTTCCAGTAAAGCCTGCTCTTACGCTCATAATTCATGATGAAGTGATTTCAATCAAAGTCGAACAAATTCTCAGTTGTCTCAAGTTAAATAAGTTTTCTAATAAAGGTTAAAGTTATGCCCTAAATATGTATTTTTTGTTCTTCATGAATGGATTTGCGAATGTGAAAATAAATCTCACATTCTTTCATATAAAATTTAGAACAATAATTTTCGTCACCATTGATACCTTTATCTGCCTTTATTTTTTTGTTGGGGGCATAGACATAGAATTCCATAATATTGCGTAATACTCATTGGCATATAATAGGAACTGCCATCCTTATTATAATTATAAACTCTGTTTAAGGCTAGAGGTGATCAATATAATCATCATTTAAATTTGAACAAAACCATTACCATTATTATTAAAATATTTTATTAACACACTTGGTTTCTTAATTCTTTTATTCCATAATTATTTTAATGTTAATGCTCACTGTCTGTGTTGGCAACCCGAACATATACATATGATTTGATTTAAAATTATCTTTAGTTAAATTATTATACGATATTAGTGTCAGTTCAGGGGTCTCTAATCCTCACCAACCATTGAGCTAGTTTCTTGGTGCATAGCACTGTGCCGTCAATTTAGATAATTTGGGTTTGAATTCAGTTTGAACCGACTGAGTTTGAATCTGACTTGCAGTTTAGGTGGTCGACGTTTTTCGACCGGTACAATAGTCAACATAAACCAAGACTAATCTACATTCTTATAGTTAAAAATTATCCTATTGCAAGATGAAATTTAAGAAAAGGTAATTGGAATCAACGTACTGGATCTCTGGAATGGAATATTAATAGAATCTTTCCATTTCCTTTTTTTTTTATAAATAGCTTTAACAATAACCTAACAGCTTCCATCTCCCATGGATATCAAAACATTTCATTCCAGCTTGGAAAAAATCCCACAGTCCTTGTGAGAGGCAAATTTTGCCTACCAAAGATCTGAAAATTTCTGACAAACTTGTAAAAATAATTATTGGATGTTTCCAGAAAAAAAAAGTAGAGAGATTGTGGGAGGGGAGGGGGATTCATGATAATTTAGTCTGCAAGTCTGGTCAGTTTTCCATGAATTTGGCGATTGTAAAAGCGCTCTAAAAGAATTACAACAGCCATTACTCATGTAGTTGATGATCTTATGAATCAGATTTCTAAATCCAAAGATGATAGAATGAAAAAAAGCATCATTAGAACAGACTGCCAACTTCTTTTCACAATGTTCCTTTAATAACTGATAAAATCTGTAGATGTTAATGAATTTAATCTAGCCTTTGATTGTTTTAAATCAGGAAAGGTCCCAGGAGCAGAGAACATATTTCCAGAATGACAGAATTACTCATTAATATTGTTTATACAGAAACTGTTACAAAAAGTTTGATATAAAAATAAAATTAATAAGAGTATTAAAAATAAATCCATCAATGATCTAAAAATATTGCCCAATATTATTTTGTACTTCCTACAAATTACCAATAATTTTACTAATACTTGAAAGCAGCAGAAAGAAGCTGCTATGGACTGGCTTTCAAAAACTGACACTGTCTTTATTGATCTAATCTCAGCTTATGATTCTTTTGGAAAAATGCTATTCTAAAAGTTCCTAAGGTACTTTGGTATTAGACCTGCAATGTAGGGGAGATGGGAGGCTTTTCACATCCACAATAAATGTGTAATCTTGCGCTGACATGGTCTAATACATGTTCCATGTTGCAAGTCTAATACCAAAGTACCGTTTCTAAAATCCTGAAATGCAGAAGTATTTGATAAAATGTTTTTCAATAAAAAAATTGATGTGACATTAAGTGAGAATCACATTCAATACAAAATTTTATAGAGTAGCTTTTCAATAAGGATATATATTACACCACTAAACATCATGTGATCCCCATTTCCAATGCTTATACATGCTGTTAAAACGGAGGCAAATCTCTCTATACAATAGTGCCACCCAATACAAGCCTGAACAAGCACTAGATACAAAAAGATTTGTGCTTAAATTCTTATCTAGTGTCTACTTAGATCCAAGGCTCCACTGATAATAGTCACAAGCTAGAAACTAGTCTGGGGATACTGAATGAGTAGGCATTAGATAGGTATGTTATGCACAAACTTCCTCGCATTCATTGATTACTCTGACTTGCACTGGATGGCACCATTGTTTGGAAAGTTTTGCCTTGGTTTTAATAAGGATATAAAAAGATCGGAAATCTTTTTGAAAGACTGGGATCTTATTATTATTTCATTGAAGACGATGCCTAATTTTTCATTTAAAAAAAAATGGGGAAGCAATTAATAATATAAATATAACCTTTTGCAGTTATAGACTAAAATATAATTCTACTCTGTGATATTTAGGAATAACTTTGGACTATAGTAATAAAAAAAAAGCAAGTCATATATAACGTGACATTACTTTTATAAGCTTGTATTTACAAAAATGTAATACAGAGGACGTACCAATAGCTCAAACAAGCTCTTAATTGATGAGTGCGGTAAGAGAAAATATTTTAAATCTCTATCCAGAACATTCCTATCTCCAGACCAATTCAGATTAGATATGAAATAATATCTAAGAATAACTTCTTTGGAAACTAACTAGCACTATTTGAAATTGCAGAGCAAAGATTTTATGGACTGCTTCTTTATCTCGGCCAGCTTCTACTGGTGAATACTGTTTAGAGAAAAAATTCCTACATTAAACTTCCTGAATACACAAGTATTACTATAAGAAATGCTATTTGTGTACTGAAGTCTACTTCCTTTGTATAACTTTTTGTTCTTTCACATATTTTGCTACAAGATATCAGAAGTTAAATTGTCTGATAGAAAATATAAAAAAGCTTTTTTAATAACTTAATGTATAATTTCTCCATCTAAGACTCATCTCAAATCAAAAACCAGTTTCTAAAACATGTTCAACTAAAAATCTACAACCAAAGAATAATGGTTAATAAATGTATTTTTTATTGAGATGGTATTTTTCATCTCTTAATAAAATATGTAGATACTTTAGATTTAACATTTAAGTATACATAAAATTTATTTAGTTTAACCTATAAGGACTGTAGTGTTTTGTAAAATGGCAGACATGTTTGTGCACTCCACAAAAACTAGAATTTATTCTTAAGGCTGTTTTTAGATCGCGCTCTGATAGCTAAGGAATTTAATTTAGTGCATTGACGTAATGGCGATCGACAATTCCTAGAAATATTTGCTAATTACAAATGCTTCTAGATAAGAGACGTTACCTTATTGGTCAGTGCATTGATTGATCGTTGCAGTTGTCAGAGAGCGATAAGAAGACTGGGTAACATCTAGCAGTGTAACATAGAGAGCAGTCAAGCAGTACTGAGTAAGCAGTATTTAAGTAGAGATATCTCGCATCAGTGCTGGTGGTTAATGATCAGCGCCCAGTGGAAATGTAGTTCACGGGTGTAGCTGAAAAAGACCGCAGCAGAGATATTGAGAGCATTCGTTGGAGAGCTTCATTGCAGACCAATTCGTTGGAGAGCTTCGCTGTAGACCAGTTCATTGGAGAGCTTCGTTGCAGACCAATTCATTGGAGAGCTTCATTGCAGACGAATTCGTTTGGAGATTTCGTGGCAGACCAATTCATTGGAGAGCATTTGTTGCTGACCAATTCAGCGGAGAGATTGCAGATCAATTCATTGGAGAGCTTCGTTGCAGACTGATTCGTTGGAGAGCACTCGTTGGTGTAACGGAATATAATATCCCGTCACATTATTTTAAAATTAAAATAAAAGATCATAAATAAAAATTGATTTATTAAAAAGAAAAAAAACTTAACTTAAAAACTGAAATTTAAAAACTGTTTAACGTATATATAGATCGCATGATGGACAACTTTAAAAACTTTTAAAAAATAAAAATATTTGAAAGTAATTTTTTTGTAAAAAAGTAAAGATATAAAGATTTGATATTTTTGAAAATAGAAATAATGTTGATTTCTATAATCTTAGAAAATGGAAATGATTGTCTTATTAATTAAATGATTGTTCAAAAGCAAACCAGCCCGTGAGGCATTTAAAATAAATTAAATGGTCAGATAAGAGAATACAAAGAAATTAAATGACCAATGCAAACACCAGAAATGTCAGCACGGACCGTGATTGAAACACCAGAGGATTAGTGACGTCTTGCTCGTTGAATCTCAAGATCTAATGATAAGAGACTAATAAAAATATAAAAGCCAAATTATTATTATAATTGTTATCTTAGAGCTGACTATGAATAGATCGTTATAACTAGCTATATTGCAGATTTTCACGATGTGGAAGTCTGCAATAAATTTAATTTTCCGGACAACCAGTTGAGGCCTCTGGATGACAGTTCCTGACCAAATGCATGGCAAGTCGCAGTTTCATTTCAAAGGACAAAATCTACGAAAGTGATCACGAAGATGGACTTCTCAATCTATTAAATCCGTAAAGTATGAACTATTGTGTCTATCTAATAAGAACTTTCCTAAAATTGCAAGTAATTAATAACTGAAAATAAGAACTCTTATCTGACTTAAAGAATGCAAATTCAATTATTGATATTTTTTTATGTAGATGTTTAAGCAATCATTTCCATTTCATTTTTTTTTGTGTGTGTATTATGTTTTAACTAAAATGTATTAAATTTAAAGTTGGGTGTAGATAGCTGCATGGATAAAGATTAATAACTATGTTTAAATTCGTTTATGTTTAATTTAAGGGATTTTAATTTCAGGCTATTTGTTTCGTGGTTGTGTCAGTGCTAGTGGAGAGATATATAGACGTTTATATTAATGTAATGTGAAGCGTGTTTAGCATACAGGGCAACGTGCCCACCTGAATGCATGACCCCAAAGAGGCAGTCATACCGTTGCAATGGTTGCAGATGTATTTCCTGCACCATTAACCCCTTCTAGCTCTATGGACAGGGATTTATAAGTCGGCAGAAAGACCGCTCTCCCCCCATACGTAGCACTCTTTAAAAAATATATATATATACATGATTCCTTAGTCTGACAGATGCACTTTCCTGTTCTAGACACGGATCATTTCCTTCAAATAATATCATGCTGTCAGATGCACATTCCTGTCTGCGTGGTTTTATGCTAGCATCTTCATATTGCATTGATTGCGACTATATATCTGGAAGCAGGCATTGGGTTGACTACGAACTTTTAGTCTGAGATTGAATGAATGTTTTGATAAGTTTTTAAGTGAAAAAAAAAAAAAATCTATGTAGACTATCTATGCTCGACATGCTAAAGTAAAATATAATTTAAATATCCATCTGTGCGATCTATTTAAAATAGTAATTTAAATTTTAAAAAAAATATTAATGTTAAAATCTAAAAATAAATTTATTCCTCAATTTTAAATGTGCGTTAATAAAAATCTATTTGTGTGTTAATTACTGGCAGTGGCTTCTTTTATTTTATTGTTCTAAATATTTAATATATACTTTGAGAATAGAAATCTATTGAAACTTATAAATGTTTAAAATCTCTGCTACTCTATGAGCTAGTGACCTTGGGCAAACGATCGGAATCCAAATATATAAATTAAAATAAAAAAAATTTTTTTTAAACTTAACGTACCTGCCTACTATATAAATTTTCTAGGTTCAAATGCCTAGTGGCGCCCTGTAGTGCAGATTACGTTAAGTCTTCTCCCCCAATCGTTAAATTGGAAATGAACAGCGTGGGAATTGTATAACGTTATTGGCTGACCGCACAGTATGACTTGCAGATATAACATTGGCACAGTTGTAAGTGCGGATTTAACAAGGACTAAAATAGCTAATCTGTTAATTAATGAAGTCCAAAATTTTTTTTTAATTATACCTGGGTATGTAAATGATGGGAGGGGGGTAAATTTGCGCCATTATTTAAAGTTTTAAGCAAATAATTTTTTTGTGTTTATTCTTTATAAATGAGTCATTAGTTGCATTGCAAATTAAGGATCCAGGATCTTAAAAGTCTAAGTCGAAAAGATAAGGAATTTTAAGTAACAAAGAAAAAAATATTTCTGTAACATTTTCTTTGTTAATTTTCTTAAAAATAGAACCAAAGCATGAAAGGTGAAAAAAAAAGTTAAATAAAAGGATGGAGGAGATCTCTGCAAAGACTATGTATGATTATTCTGTATATTTTATCTCAGAGAAGTTCCAATGTATACTGTAATTAATACCACAATTCCTACTGGGGAATGCTTTTCCCACAACTATATCTTCAAACACCAAGAATCAATCACTAGCTAGCCAAAGCGCTCCAGCTGGGAAAATGGATACTTATCACTGCACACATATGAATAAGCTATGAACATTACATTATTATTAGTGGCAGTATCTCCCATCAATAGTTTTAAACTGGACAATTCAAATTCCAATATGTTATAGATCAATGCAAGAATCTACATCAGAGTTCTCCCCAAGTAACAGGGCAATAAGTTTCGGACTGGGTAACTATGAACTCTTTTGTGAATAAAATGCAATTAGGTTTATTTATTTTCTAATGTCTTTAACTGTTAGAGAAATAACATTAAAAGCAATGGAACATGATTCTAATATAAAATAATTATATTTGTTCGCAATATGTAATAATTTAAATATCTTTATGTATATTTTTGATATCTTTTATGTGATGTGATAAATCTTGATTTGGTCAATTCCTGGACAAGGATTTTTAGGATAGTTAGTTAATAATCAAGAGGGTCAAATCTTTTATTGATACGATATTTTAAATTTAGTTTTGCTCTGGGTAATGCAGATTGTGAGAAATTTTAGTTGAATCAAAGTTATTTTCCAATATTGGTTACGTTCTTTTCCAGACCATCTCCTAGAATAAAATTAGGGATGGAGCATTTTGCATTATGGTAATGGGTAGTCTCTACATTAGATTACTTATGTACACTAGCTTGGGTCTTGATGTTGTTCTTTATTGAGCGGTGGTTCAGGAAATCCTTTTGTAATCATTGTATCAATTGTACTTAAGGCATTTTTGCACATAGCTCTCATATAGTTGCATTATTTTTTAGAGTAAGATTTAGTTAATCAAATATTGATTGGAAAAGATTTTGAATAAAGATTGGGAAGTAATATAATAAGGATTTAAATATTGGTTAAACAGATTCATTAGATCATGTTATAAGAGAATTAATAAAAAAATTATTTTCCATGAATTTGTGCATTTACAGTTCAATTTATTAAGGATGTAAGAAATAAGTTTCATTATTCCTATAATGTAACCTATCTATCATTAGTGTATAGTTCATTTAAAGGGAATAATAAATGATTATTTATATTGTGTGGGTGTTTATGTACCACAACAACTATTTTATTGTTGTGAATGGAAATGATGTAGATTAATAATGTTTTCTTGTTCTAGGTTATGACTTGGTGGTGTGCCCTTTACTGAACATATTGCTTTCATACATGTCAACTTGTACAAAACATTATGAAGCTCTAAATATTTTTTTTTGCCAGATTCAACAGTAGAAGCAGGGGATGTTCTTTATAGATGTATCTGAAGCCTCATTAATGGATTCAGGACAAACCATCGTTGCCATGGTGCTAATCTGCTTCATAAACAGAAATATATACTATCTGGCTATAATCCGATTGGGTGTGGACATGTATATGTAAAATTTATGGTTTTGTAAATGTTAAAATATTTGTGCTAATTATAATCAGACAGGAAATAAATAAATTTTGTTTAACGGCAAACACCCTAGAAAATTTATATATGCAAAATATATAATGGAATTATTCCAATATTAATATATGCTAATGTATTTAGATTTTATACAAAATATGGAACTGATATACAAATTTTAGAAATCTACCTATATGTGTTTGATATAAGTATGTAAACTCGTGTCTAAATATAGAATGGAGACAAGTAACTGATAGTATACAAGTGAGTGTGAAGAAGTTGCAATCACATTTAAAGAAAATTAATATGTATTTAAAGACGATGTAAGTTTTAAAAAGATTATAAATGTATTTAATTTCACCTATATATTTTTTAGTTTTGAGTTAATAAACTCCAATTGTCAAATTTACTTTGTGTTTAAAGTTTTTTGGTAATAAAGTTTACTGATTCTTGCTCCGATGGTATTGTTAAAGATACCTCAAATACATGGCATATAGATGCAGTTGACAGTTGAAGAACCTGTAAAGAAGTACGCTGGCACAGTTCATCATTTAAAGTACAATTGGGATTAAAAATGAAAAATAATAATTTTTTATAATAACACAAATGATAAATTTGATATTAACAAACCATTAGATTACAAATATTCATGGAAAATATAGAAAGATACATGTTTATCAACTACATAATTGATGGTAAAGTATAAAAACACAGAGTTAATATGGTTGTCTGGCAAACTGATTCTGTGATCCAAAACTTTCTTAGGAAATGCATATGAGATAAAAGAGAAGTTGAACACATATTTTAAACCTATGATGTCAAAACTAGAGGCAAACCTCAGATTTAGAAACAGATTACAACACCATGAAAAAAAAATTCAAGATTATGATTGGGACTAAGAACATTAGCTAAAAAGTGCAACTTAATAATGAGTTAGACAACATACTTCTCAACTAACTATTATGAGGAATGAATGACATTAAGCTCAAACAAGTTCTACTTAGTGAGCCTGATTTACCATAATAAACACATAATAGAAAAATATGTAGTCCATGAAGCAGTTCTAGAAAATGCTGCAAAATTTAAAAATAGCACGAACACAAAGAAAACTCCAGTGAAAGTTCAAACCATAGACCACTAATAAATGCCTGGATATGATATTGCTATGGTGAGCAAGGTTATCTGATGACAAAAAGCAAATTTAAGAAGGACATTATGTTTATGGAATAATAGGACATCTCTCATGAATCTGTTGTTCAAAAGAAAAAAGAGTAAAATTGAATTAAGAGGAGATGATAAATTAAGGGAAGGGATAAACTGGCATTAAAAAGATGATAGACATAAATAATAACTATATTTTGTTGAATGTCCATATCTTGGAACAAAAATTTACTATGGAAACAGATGCCAGAGTATGATTATCACTAATGTCACAAAATGATTGGACAAATATTATTAGAAAGAATAAAAAGTAACATGAGAGAAAACTAATGACATCATTGGTTGTAGGACAAAAATATTCAACATTGCAACTGTATCTATTTATTTGAGAGTTAAATTTCTATATCTACATATAATGAAACAAAATCATATCCTTCCATTGGATAGAAATTGGTTCAAACCTTTAGAGATCTGGATCAATATAATAAAAAAAGGGCAGTTGAAGTCAGGTCAGAGAAAAGAATTCCACAGTTATTCAATTCTGCTTCATCAGAGTTAAACAGAGACATGTAAACCATGGGGGGGGGGGTCCATTTGCATCAAAATCAAAAATAAAAGAAACAAATTCACATTTTGATTAAAAGAGACATGGTACTACCAAGTGAAAAAGATGTTATAGGTGACAGCAATTTTGGTTATACTGGAGCTAGATAGGATCATTTGACTATGTGACATTGAACAAATCCATTAATAAAAGAGATCATCCGATGTCCAGTGTTTATGAAATATTGTGGAAAGCTACTTACTTTGCTAAAATTGATTTAAAATGTTCCTGTGACAACCAGAATACCTGAACATTTGGTCATCAATATGTACTTCATATGATAAAATGGCATATGGGATAATAATAGCACAAAATATGTTTTAAATGAAAATATGATAGCTTGTTTTTGGAGATGGAAGGAGCGATTCCTTATTTTGAAGACATCTTAATAACCGCTGAAACAGCATGAACTGGCAAAAACATGCATGAAAATTTGTAAATGAAAAAATTAGGTGTGGATAAATGATAAAAAGAAAAGATAATAAATAAAAAAATATTTAAATAAAAAGAAAAAAAATTGCAAAACCATAAAAAAAAATGTTAATGATCTACAAGCATTTTTAGGCTTATTAAAATTTTTTGAGAGTTTCCTAAAAGGTAGATCACATGTTGTGATGCTATCAAAGCAGACAAAACTCTCTATATGTATTGCCACTCAGTGCAAGCCAGAGAAATCAATGAACACCAGAAGTATCGGCACTACGTACAGAGAGTTTTGACTGTTTTGATAACAGTTATGAGCAAGCATAGGAAATGGTGATCATGTGATATTGTGCTGTTATATTAATTGCTAAGAAAAGGACAGTGGTGAAAGGGTAATGGAGAGTATAACAATGCATTCAGGAAAACTACGGACTTATTAACCTTTAGTTCAACTCATCCATTTGTGCAATGATCAAGAAGCGATAGTTATAACTGATGCTTCTGATTATGGAGAAGACACTGTTATATCACATGATTGTTATGGAGGTATCTCTTATACATCCAGAACATTATCAGTGGCAGAAAAAAACTACATCTTGCAGCATAAAGAGGCTTGGGTGATTGTTTTCCCTGTAAAAAAAATGCCATCAATATGTTCCAGATACCAATTATTAAAGACATGGATTCAAAGGTGGATAGCCTGAAAGTCTTATCTGATTTCAAACTCATTTATAAATTGTGCAAATAAATTGGTCATGCAGACACAGTTTCAAGACCACTGGATACCCATGAGTTTATACTTAAGACTATGGAAATAGACTACAGTTTCTTTATCATTTTATGTGCCAAATAATACTATAGCAGCAAAATGGACTAAAAACAATTCCAGATACCAAATATTAAAGAAATGGATTCAAAGGTGGATAGCCTGCAAGTCTTATCTGAATTCATAGATTAATCTATATGGAATTTATGTGAAAGCCTACCAATGTGCAATGATAATATCCTAATAATAGATCATATATTAATACCAACTGAAGGTAGAAAACAAGCGTTAAGATTTTCACATAAAGGATATGCAAGAGTTTGCACAAGTGAAAGAGTTAACCCATTTACAAGTGTTGTGGCCTATTTTAAGCTGTGAGATGATACAAACAGTTAAGCAGTCTAAAGAATGTCAAACTACAGTTAAGTTACAGCCAAAAAAATTGGAACTTTGGTCACAGGCCATTCACCCTTGGTGGAGATTACACATAAACCATGCAAGTTGTTTTCCTGATTGTGATTGAATCCTATTCTAAATACTCAGTATAAAGTTGTAAAAAGCAGAAGCAGCAAGTATGCCATTAAAGTTTTGAATGAGTGAGTCACATGACATAGATATTCTGAAGCTATAGTCTCGGATAAATGGAGCTGGTTTTGTGTCACAGCAGTGGAAAGACTTTTTGGCTAATAAAAAGAAATGTTGTGTATAAACATCTTTGTACAACACTGAATAAATGGTTTGGTTGAAAAGGCATTACAACAGTCAATGCTAAGTGTTAATGGCTGTCTTGTTTTACACCTTTTCATACTGTGAATATCTTCAACTTCTCAGTATTGATATTGAGCAAGAACATGACAAGAAATAATCCATTTAACTGAAATTTTTAAAATTGGAACTACATTCTGGATATGAGAAGTTCTGAGAAAAAAAAAGTGGTTCTTCTGAGATATAGTGAAGTTTTTATCAAAGCATTTGGGATTAATACAGTTGGCTAATGGAAAATTTAATAAGAATTTATGTAAATAATTTAAGAATCTGTCAGAATGAGCCATTAGAACTAGTTAGATCCAGAAAATCTACATTAGCAAAAAAATTATTCTGGTAAAAGAGGACAAATGCACTGACATGGTATTGGGGATACTAGATGAAGAAACATCTAATAATAATATGCAAACATATGAAAATGATTTATCTGGAAGGATTAGCCAATCTAATAATCTAGCAACTGTATTAGAGGTGGATTTGCTTTCTCAAAACAATCTAATCAAGGAGAGAATAACAAGAGGAAGAAAAACTGTGCTACCACTTCAATCTACAAGAGACCATTGAGGACCATCCAGATTATAGGACTTTATTTAATTAAATGGTCTGTTTTCTAGAGTGAGGGGGGAGGGTGGTTGTACTGCCTGATTATAATAGCTGTGTGTGCACATATATATGTAAAATTTATTGTTGTGTAAATAAAGTTAAAATATTTATTGGAAAATTATAGTGAATTCTCCCTAATGCCATTCCCCTAGAAAATTTATATATGTAAAACATCCAATGGAATTATTCTAATGCTAATATATGCTAATGTATTTAGAGTTATATAGAATATGGAACTGATATAAACTGCACAAATCTACTCTTACATGTGTGATATATGTATGTGAACTTTGAATATAGAATAGAAAATTCATACAAATACTGATAATGGATAAATGTGGGTATGAAGATGTAATTATATTTTATGAAGATTAATCAGGACTTTAGAAATAATGTGATTTGTAAGAAGATTGCAAATATATTTAACTTCATCTTTATAAATATGTATATTGTTTCGAATTAATAAACTCCTGTCCTGTTATTAAGTTTAATTGCGTGTTGAGTTGTCTAACAATAATGTTACCAATGATTACCTGGGTAGTATTATCAATAATACCCCTGGATACATAACAAATAACTATTGATATATGTAAATGTAGTCAAACATAAACTACAAACCATATAATTAATGACTATCAAATCTATGGCTTCAGTGATGGAACTGAAAGATTTAATAAAAACCTTTACATTGAAATCTCTCCAAATTTCTTTTTATGATATTTTGTTAAAACACTAAACATCACTATTTTTTATGCTTATACAAGCTGTTTACACAGTGACTAAATTCTCCATGCAATAGATCCTAAGATCTATATGCAGTGCTCTCAGATCCAATACTCTGCACTGATGAAAGCCACAAGCTAAAAACTAGTCTGGGGATATTAGATGAGTAGGCACTAGAGAGGGATTTATGCTTTTTGCATCCATTGATTACTCTTGCTTGCACTGAGTGGTGTTACTGTAGGAGAGTTTCGCCTCTGTGTAAACAGCTTGTGTAAGCATAAAGAATGGTGATCATGTGATGTTTAATGGTTTAATACCAATCTTGCCCAATAGGATTATGATGACTGTGGTTATTAAAGATCTAAAGACACCAAAAAGTATGGATAGTGAACTGAGTTCAGATCTATATAACTATGCAAGCTAATAACCTTCAATTGAAAACATTTTCATGTTTTCACTTTGGACTCAAAGCTTTATAGTTATCTAAAATGTTAAAGGTGGCTGCTGTAAGGTTGCATTAGATACTAAGCTCTATGTGTAGTGCTTTTAGATCCAAGGCTCTATGCACAAATCTTTTTGCATGTATTGTTTACTCTGGCTTGCACTGAGTAGCACTACTGTATGAAGAGTTTTGCATCTGTGTAAACAGTTTGTGTAAGCATAAAAAATGGTGATCATGTGATGTTTGGTGGTTTAATTAACAACAACTAGAATTAAAGTGAAATTAATAGGAAAAAGATTGATTTTATTTTGAGTTTTTCCATTTTTGAAGATACAATTACTGTACTAATTAATAAAAAAATACTTCTTAGTTATAAATTTTCGCACGCACTTACAAGACCCATGTATATGTGTATATACAATTAATGGAAGCATAGTTTTTATTTCTTTGATAAGTAATGGAATTAGTTATCAAATTATGTTTTTAATAAAGTAACATACTTAGAAGTATAATAAATTCGTAAATTTATGTTATTTGCAAGTTATATGTTTCTTTTAGTTAAGAAAATATATAACTTTTAAATAACATTTAATTTGATTACAATATTGTTTAACTCGCTCATAATATTTATTTTGTTTCAATCATAGCTAAAATAAACCCAATTTTGATAACCCAACTATAAGAAAAAAGTTAATTGAAATATAATTTTAATAAAATCAATTTTATACCCACTCCTTTAAATTAACTCTTTGTTGCCATAGTAACTGGAAGTAAACAATATGGCAGAAACTATTGTTATCAACGTACAAAACTTCGTTAATTGTTGTGAAGGATTTTCGTAAATTATCGACATTAAATTTGTTACATCCTATCATGTTTTTGCAAATTATCATCTTTTTTTTTTCTGTTTTCGTTTTGTTAAATTTCTTGTTAGATTGTTATAGTATTCCATTATGAACATGATGTTGCTTCCTGGAGCTTATTCGTATCCTTTAAATTTAAGTTTGAACATGCACCTTATTTTTATAAATTATTTATATTAATTAGCTAGCTGTCTATTTATTCCTAATTTAATTTGAAAGATTTGAGCTTGAAATAACATCGATGGATTATTAATTTAAAAATTTAAAATTTATCCATGGCGATCGTTTGTTTAGTTGTGTCAATAATTAATATGCAAAATGTGTGTGCGCGTGCGAGCAAGCGCATATATATATAAACAATGTTAAAATTATTACTCGTTTTTGTTTAATCATATGTAAAATGTTTATTAGATTGAAAGAATATGGAAATTAGAGATATCAAAAATAGTAAGAACAATGGAAACCATGCATTCATTAAAGTTTATGGACAGGAGATAACAAAATTTGACAAGCATAGATTTGATACTTTTGTGAAAGTTATAGATGTTTTAAATTTGTTAAAAAAAACAACTTTTCAAAAAATTGTATTCCCTTTTTAAATATAGATCCTGATATACTCAGGAATTAGATTGACCCAAACCAGCTTTTCACTCATAAAATTATTTTAGAAATAATTCACAAATAAAGTTTTAAACTTAAACTAGCGTCTTGCTGGGTGAATTTCATAAATTAACTCGATCTTAATCGCGCATGAACAGTTCTTTGTAGTGTTGAACTATAATGCTGCATATTTATATTATAATTCTTTATTTCACTCATTTAACTTTTCTTGGTTAACTTTTCACTATAATGTTCTCTTCTGCATATTTCATTGCTCACGGATTGCTGGGTTTGTAAGCACTGTACTGCCTGCGCACCTATTGCACACTGTACTGCTCTCTGACTGTTGCAGACAGTACATCACCTAATTTGCATAAATAATTTAATTATTATCACCTTTAAAATAAACATTTTTAGATTACTTTTTTACTTGCATAATTTTAATATTGTGCATATTATCCTTTTTTTTTAGAACGAATCTCTGATGTCTTTTATAATGAATAATTTTACACGCCCACACTCATGCATCTTTATTTACTCTTTATGCATTAGTGTTATACAGTTTTTAGTCAAATGTAAAACATCCTCACATATATTCGTTCTCCACAAGCAAGATATGTAGGCATAGGGTACAATAAGAATAACATTTGATCACAGATTGTAATAATATGCAATTGTTCGTCACTCCCTTAACGTTATTTATTTTAATTTTAAGCAGTGGATATCTAAAACACAATTATAGTAAAGTATTTATTATAAAGATAATACAATATTTGAAAATTCAGTTGTATAAATATATATATATGTGCGACGATGTATTGCTCTTCTATTAAGTGTCCAAGTCTCAGATCCATAAGTAAGAACCACTCGAAGAAATATGGAGAGATGCATGGTGGGAATAACAAGAAGAGATCGAAAACACAATATATGGGTAAGAGAACAAACAGGTGTTACTGACCTCATTGAAAAAATTAAAAGACAAGTGGAGTTGGGCTGGACATATTGCTAGAAGAGATGATAATAGATGGACAATTGAAATCTTAAACAGGATTCCAGGAGATTGTAAAAGACCCAGAAGGAGACTACATGTGAGATAGATGGATGAAATAAGAAAGTGTGCAGGGGTGATGTAGAGAAGAGATGCTAGACATCAAAGAAGATGGATTGAACTTGGAGAGACCTTCATCCTGCAGTGGACTGATAATGATTGATGATGATAATGATGTGTGACATGAAGATAAAGTATCCTGCCTTGCATTTCCATAATCAGGGTTCAAATCTGAGCTGTGTAAAACTTTCCAGTCATGCTTAGATTTTTTTTTATCACCAACTTAGTTAACCATAAAATTGTGCATGTTAGGTAGAAGTCTAACTACATTTAGAAAAAGAGTATAAGTAAGGATGCAAAAATCAACTGTCACCATCTGGCAATTACGATCCCTGGTGACAAATGTTTTCATTACTATTCCAATATGAGACACTATTAAAAAGACCTTTCTACTGCAATGGGATATTTTAAAAATGTTTTATCTTATTATGTGTAAATAGTAATTTCAATTAGATGATTGAATACATGTGTACAAAAAGTTGGCAAAAGTTAACAATCTATATCAATATGAAAAATAAAGACTAACAAATTTTAATAAATACTTTAGTATGAGGTTTATGAAGTAATAGTATGATTAAAAATAGTTAGAAAGGTCATAATATTAAAACATAAATAATATATCTAAGATTTATAAAAAATAAGCTTAAATATATGTAACAAAGTTAGTTAATCAAACAACATACAAGTATATCATAGAACACCATGACAAAACTCTCCATACAGTAGTGCCAAAGTAATCAATGAATGCAGGAAGGTTTATGCATAAAATCCCAATATAGTGCCTACTCATACAATATCCCCAGACTAGTTTATAGCTTGTGACTTTTATGCACAAATCTTCCTGCATCAATTGATTATTCTGGCTTACATCGAGTGGTGCTACTGTATGGAGAGTTTTGTTTCTCTAGAAACAGCTTGCATAAACATAAAGAATGGTAATGTTTAGTGATGTATAAAAGAATAAAGAGCTATATGACCAATATCGATGCATAGAAAAAAATAGTCATTTCCTCACTATATGCTATTTCATTGTAAAACTGAAATCTTGTAAGGTGACCCTGCAAATTAACCAATGTGGATGTATGGGGAAGAATTCCGGCATTAATTTCCAGACTTGCCTGATTATAATATCCATATTTTGGAATGAAATATTGTATAGTGATGAAATGATTACTGGTTTATTCTATGCATTAATATGGGTTACTAACTATTTATCTGTTTACAAACTTGAGTTTCATTTGATTATTCAAATTTTTAAATACTTCAAAATCCTTAATTTATTAAACCATCAAAACATCACGTGACCACCATTTCATATGCTTACCTACGACTGTGTAGTTTGGTACCTCATGGTTTGAAGGATGCTTTGGAAAGCATGGAAATAAAAGAAGTAATTAGGACTATGTGCCAATGGATTTTTTAGTATGCTGAAGTTTTTATGATAAGTTTTTCCTTAAGATGGGTTGTGTCTGACTTCAGTAGTTCTTTCACCTACTATTAGTTGAAAAAAAGCAACACATATAATTATATATATAAGAAATAATAATCAATGACATCATTGCTCATGAATTCATAAGAAGTTTGACCATCAGAACTGGGATTGATTTGAGGATGTTATGCTCTAGAGCCTGACTCTCGACCACTGCACCAAACCATGCAGAGAATAGTAATTATAATCAGCAAGGGTGAAAAGCCATTAGTGCATGTGATCTCTTTGGCTAATAAATTAGATTCCTACTGCATGCTAAAAATAGAATGCTGAATACTGAGGTTTATGTTGTTAAAATTCAGAATGATTTAGACCATCTTGTAGAATAAGGCAGTATAATATGTGGAGAAATGTAAAAAAATTTGCATGTATTCAAATTTCTATTTAGAAATAGAAACCAAGAAAATGGTTGGAAATTGCTAAATAATCAGAAGATACCATTCAAGAAAACTCTTAAAATGATAAGCCTAAGGAGGGTAAAGGTTATAAGAATAAAAGAAAAAATTAATTGAACTAAATAAAAAATAATAATGAATATGTGAAGACAATGAAAGGCTTGAAGAGAAATGTGATGTTGATGGGTTGGATAATGATGATAATGAAATGTTCTTTTTACTGAGTACAAGTAAATGGAATTTATACTGATAAATCTCTAAATAATTCTCAGTGTGTTGTTGTTATTAATAATGTTATGGACCGCTCTTTGGATTGTGCCTAAGCTATTTTTCTCTTCTATCAACAATGAGGTTTAAAATAATTTCTAGGAATAGTATTTTTATAAAGCTAACTGGCATTTCTTGGAATTGGGATATAAATACTTTATGGATAGCTTTTTTGGTGCTACCATATTCTATTGCATATAAAAGCAATTTACCCGCTGACGAAGAAGCTGCAAAAACCAAAACAATTAAATGGGCCAAGTGCTTTCGAGGTTTTCCCTCATATTCATGGCCAGAATAAGTTATAAATCATTTATGTTATTTGCAGAAAAAATATCCACACCAATCTTCTGGATTTTCAATTAAATATTATCTTAAGAAAAGTGATTACTACACTCAAGTCTTTTCCTTTATAGTGACGTTGTCTTCTTTCATGCATTCATTTTCTAGACATCAAAAGAGCAATTGACTAACAGAGAATATATAAAAGGCTGTAAGCAGAATTAAACTTTGTTAGAGTGCTTTTGCTAGAAATAATTTGATACTAAAAAGAAATATGCCTATGTGTTTGAAAAGGAAGGTTTTTAATAAATATGTTTTACCAGTTCTTACTTATGGATCTGAGACTTGGACACTTAATAGAAGAGCAATACAAAAACTTCAGACCACTCAAAGAAGTATGGAGAGATGCATGTTGAGAGTAACAAGAAGAGATTGAAAACGCAATATATGGGCAAGAGAACAAACAGTTGTTACTGACCTCATTGAAAAAATTAAAAGACTGAAGTGGAGTTGGGATGGACATATTAATAGAAGAGATGATAATAGATGGACAATTGAAATCTTAAACTGGATTCCAAGAGATTGTAAAAGACCTAGAAAGAGATCACATGTGAGATGGATGGATGAAATAGGAAAGTGTACAGGGATGGTGTGGAGAAGAGAAGCTAAAAATCGGAGAAGATGGATTAAACTTGTAGAGACCTTCATCCTGCAGTGGATTGATAATGATTGATGATGATGAAGCAGATATAAATATCACCAACTTAAGATGTACTTTCACCATCCAACTCTTATCTCAAATTAATATCCTTTTTCTTATTATTTAATTAGGAATTTCTTCTAATATCTGAAAAATTATAATGTAAAAAATGGGACTTCTCACGAGGTTTCAAACAAAATCATTTTTTGGATATTGTCTGTAATTGATCTTTCTAGATGCCATTAAAGATTTATCAACAGATTTCAAACCATTCATGGTCATTGCAATCATGTGCTTCATAAATGGAATTTAATAGTCTCTGACACATATATAGGTATGGACAAATACAAAATAGTTCAGTATCTGTACATTATGATGTTTTTAGTTTTTAAACAATTATAGGCACCTTTATTCTGTGCACTGTTTCGAGATCAAGGCTCCTCATGGATGAAATCCATAAGCTTGAAATTAGTCTGAGGATTTTGGATAGTAGGGATTTATTAAACATTATCATCTGACATGTATTAGTTACTAAAGTTTACAATAGGTAATATAGAGAAGCGAAAAACAAATATTTACAATTATAGTTCTGCAGAAAGAGTATCAATTGTTTAACCCAGTTAAGTTTCATAGTCTTTACAAACTTTTCTAATAACTAATTCAGTACTGTCTACTACTTTAATAATGTACTTATCCAAAAGGCTTAATAGCTTTGCATACTGCATCTAATTTTTCTAGATATTTGACTAAATGTTCCTAAATATTTTAATTTATTATATACCACTATCATGAAATTATACATGATGTGATTTCATGTATTAAAAAGATAACATAGCTTTTAAATAGCTCTCTGCAGGACTCAAAGTTCTTCAACAGTTTTGCATAAAGGAATTGTAAAACATTATTTACCAGACTTGCTAACAGTTGGTTAGTTTACATTCTTGCTTTTATTTTTACCTTAGAATAGCTAAACACCCATTTACTAACAAATGTTGGATAATTAACTGACTTGGCCATTACTGGTTATTTGAAGAAAAATTCAAACCTGACTGAAATTTGAACATTTTTAAGCTTTACTCAGATAAGATTCAAATCCAAATTGTATGCATAATTGGTGGATCAGATACTCCATGAAGTTCTTGCAGATGTTTAAATGATTGTAATAAAGATCCTGTATTTTATCAATATTTAAAATTAAGAGCGTGCTAATAGCTCTAAACAAGCTTTTTTTTTTATTTATGATAAATGCTACTACAAGAGAAGACATTCAAATCATTTTTATCTTGGATTGTCCCCATCCCCAGACAGGTTTCGACCTATGGGTCTCTTCAGTGAGGAGTTGGGACATTAGATTTAAAAAACCAACTCAAGCAAAGCATTTATCTAAAAGTTAATTGTTAGAAGATATAAGTCATGTAACATCTGACTTATTATTATTACTATTATTATTTTGCTGTTGTGGCTTTGGCTAAATTAAATGGCTAAGCCTACTAATATATGGAGTATCTGAATTAAGTTCAGGCCCATATGATTTTTTCAGTGGAGAGCTGACTTTAAAGACATTTAGATGTCTAAAAGTTTCAGATCTTCTTCTAACAATTAACTTTTAGATAAATGCTTTGCTTGAGTTGGTTTTTTAAATCTAATGTCCCAACTCCTCATTGAAGAGACCCATAGGTCGAAACCAGTCTGGGGATGGGGACAATCCAAGATAAAAATGATTTTGAATGTCTTCTCTTGTAGTAGCATTTATCATAAATAAAAAAAAAGCTTGTTTAGAGCTATTAGCATGCTCTTAATTTTACATATTTGTAAGTGCAAGCTATATATAAGTCATGTAACATCTGACATTATTATTACTATTATTATTTATCAATATTTTTACTTTTCAAAATGTAATCACTCTTTAAAAATAAATATAGCAGTCACAACCAGCTTCTAAGAATTTCAATCCAGTGATTGGTTAAAAAGTTACATTTGAACAATGATCACTTCCAAGTTTTTATTTAGAAATAAAACTATTTGGCAAAATGTTTTTTTTATATAATTTTTATGATCATAGATAATCATGAGACCCTGCATGGTTTAATTTCATATATATTGCTTATAATAATTTCATTCATATACACTTTAATGCAAAAAAATTTTGTAATAAAACTTATTTTCCTGACAGTTTCAACTGTCCAGCAGTCTTCATCAGAGCTTTCTCATACTTCCCCTGCTTTTAATAAAACTTCTTTATTTTCCTGATAGTTTCAACTGTCCAGCAGTCTTCATCAGAGCTTTCTCAAACTTCCCCTGCTTTTAATAAAACTTCTTTATTTTCCTGACAGTTTCAACTGTCCAGCAGTCTTCATCAGAGCTTTCTCATACTTCCCCTGCTTTTAATAAAACTTCTTTATTTTCCTGATAGTTTCAACTGTCCAGCAGTCTTCATCAGAGCTTTCTCATACTTCCCCTGCTTTTAATAAAACTTCTTTATTTTCCTGATAGTTTCAACTGTCCAGCAGTCTTCATCAGAGCTTTCTCAAACTTCCTCTGCTTTTAATAAAACTTCTTTATTTTCCTGACAGTTTCAACTGTCCAGCAGTCTTCATCAGAGCTTTCTCATACTTCCCCTGCTTTTAATAAAACTTCTTTATTTTCCTGACAGTTTCAACTGTCCAGCAGTCTTCATCAGAGCTTTCTCAAACTTCCTCTGCTTCTTTATTTTCTGACAGTTTCAACTGTCCAGCAGTCTTCATCAGAGTTTTCTCAAAAGCAGAGCAAGTTTGAAAAAGCTCTGATGAAGACTGCTGGACAGTTGAAACTGTCAGGAAAATAAAGAAGTTTTATTAAAAAATTTTTTTGCATTAAAGTGTATATGAAAGAAGTTATAAGAATATATATGATTTAATTTACTATATATTGCCCAAAACAGTCATTTACTCATGCATTTTTTTTTATAAACAATTTTTAAATAATTAAATTTTATGTTTATGTAATAATATAAATTAATCTTTTCATGTTTCTAATCAAAAATCACATAGACATACAAAAGAGTGTTTCTGAGATTTCACTTTCTTTCTATTGGAAAATTGGTAATAAACAGATTGCATATATGTAAATAAGAAAACTTAATGTTTGTGTTGTGGTTTGATTTTTCAATAGTCAACTAGACTAGAAATTTGAAAAGTCCAATTTTGTAATACTGTTTTATATTAAGTTACACGTGTGGTCATTTGTAAACACCAACGTTCTATTTGCTCTCTAATATTCACATCAGACTACTATTTGCTTCAATGGCAATATAATAATAATAATTCAATTGATTTAATAATCACAAAAATAAGTTACAAAAAAGCATACCAAAGCTCCAAACTGATAATAATAATAAATAGATAAATAGAACACTATATCATACATGTTATTACCTATCAATATTAACACTTCAGGCTGGATGAAAGGTTATAATATCCAAAACACACACAGTAGTCTCTCCATATCCCAGACTTACTATCCATAGTTTTCAACATCCATGGATTGAAAAAGTATTTAATAAAAAAATCAGTGAAAATCTGAGTTCAAATCCCTATATTTACAATTAGGCTCCAGGTATGTGAAGAGTGTCTGTATTTCAAATATTTTCATGATATTGCTGTAATTTTTCTATTGTATGAATGTATTATAAAGTATAGATAGTAAAAGAATTAGATTGTAAGTTTATTTTTAATATATAAGGCATTTCACTGAGTGTATTTGATTACTATACTTAGGCTAAAATAGAGCAGTCAAAAACTGTTATTTCATTTGTCTGTATTAAAAGCAAATTATAATTTAGTATACAGATTATTTTGGAATTGTAACCATTATTAAAAGTGTTGTAAAGTAGATTTTTGCAATGTATAAAAACTTATATGGTCCAGCTGCGATAACCGTAGTACAAAAAATAATAATGATACAAAATTTGAAAAAAAACGTATACATTTTTTAAATCCATATTTTTAAAAAATATTTTGACAAAAAATTTAATTCAAAGTTAGAAACTTATAAGAATCCTAACTCGATTATTTTATTGATAAATAGTATTTGACCTCGTAAAGAAAATAACTGAATGAGTTACCTCTTGAAAGTTCATAAAAAAATTTGCACGCAGGAAGTGACGGAAATGGGTTACGATTCATAAACTTTGAGTTGCCCAATATGCCACTCTATCTGTGCCCATTGCATCAAACAATAGATTAATGATCATATGAACAACTGGCTTTCTATCGCCTGTCTCCTCTTCCTTCTTCCCTGTCTACACGTTTTCGTAATTGTGTAAGACTACAAAGGGTTAATTATTAAAGTTATTAACATTTAAAGTTCACCTGTTATTTTGGTACATGACCACGTTATTTAAATTTTTTATACCTGTCTAGCAGTAATCAATATTACTCTATGCAATCCAACTTAACTTTTTTTTAAAAAAATCCATAGCAACCAATTTATTGTTATTTTTAATTTTATTATCATCATTTCTATTTTTCAAACATTTTGTCGTAGTTTGCATTTGCAGAAAATTGTTTTAACTGACAGATTTGCGTACAGGTGAGTAGACTGGGAATTTGGATGTAAATTAATAGCTTTTTCTAGTCATGTCTGCTTTTTTGCCACTATTTGTTTTTTCTATTAAATATAGTTAAATGATATGCATTTTAACGGTTTAAAGACTCATTAAAGTTATGATATAGTTTTAAAATTTAGATAAAATAGAATAAATTGCGTTAGCAGGTAACCAGGAATAACAATCTACACGAGATGATTTCCCCCAGTTATTTTATCTCCATTCGGGCAAAGAATTTAACTTACGTACAGTTAATTGATATATGTCATTCTCAAAAAAGCATTAAGTGCTTTTCATTGGCTGTGGGACTATAATTCTATGCCCGTATAACTAGGAATTATCTTCTTGTTTAAAATTTATAGTTTTTAATACTGACACAAGGCTAGGCTATATCCTTAAGGGAGTACCATACATTAAAGAAAATAATTTTTTAACGAAACATATATAACGAATATCTAAATAAAATATTTTATATAATCGAAAACTAATTCCAGTCTCCAGAGCGTAAGTAATTTGTCATTTAGAATAGAGTTATTATTAAAAGAATTACACAAATTAATCCCCCCCCCTCTCTCACTCTTTGCACCCATATACAAATTTGCAATCAGGATCCAATTTTATTTTTGATCTTCTGAAGGCGAGTAAAGCGTAAATATATAATTATATATTATATAGTAATTCGCTTTTAATAAATTTGTTTTTAAAAATTTATTAGTTTTTAATTTGAAAAGATTATGATCAATTAAAATATCAGTTTTTTTTTATTTATGATTAATATTTTTAAGTATAATTGTTTGTTTGTATAAATATATAATTATATTATTATTCGATGTCTGTATTTTTTCAAAGCAATATACCGTTGTTAGCCGAGAGGTCATCGCAGCCGCCTTGCAAGCAAGTAGTTGTTTGCAGACGGTTGTGGGTTCGCGTCCCGGCCGATGCTATGACATGTGAAAAAAATATACCTAATTATATAATTGAATATTTGTAAATACACTAATTAAATAATTAAAAATTTTATCCACTTAGGAGCGTTTTGATTATCCTAATAATCTTTGTCAACTAAATATTTATAAATATTCAATTATACAAATATGTAATTGTATATATTAAATATGTTGTTTTTTAAAAAGCAGGTTTGTTTCGTTATAAGAACTCGTGTTTATATTTTTTTATAAATGTCAATTTTGACAACTTTATGGCAGTTTTAACACTGATGTATAAGAAGTTATTATTTTCTTCGATAAAAAAGAAAAGAAAATGTAATATAACATTGTTCTTATATTCAGTATAAGTAGTAGAATTTGATTCGGATCTAAATAAAAAATTTTTTTTAACCATATATATATTTTATATGGAAATGAAAATTGAAGAATAAGGGGTGGGGGTGGGTAAAAATCTATTCTTAAATAAAATATTTCATTTAATTCAAGCTTAAAACTAGAAAATTCGTATGAATATTGGAAGTTTATTTTATTTTAAAAACGGGTTTGTTTTTTTCCTCATGTGTCATAGCATCTGCCGGGAAGCGAACCCGCTAACCCGGGACAACTGCTTGTAAAGCAGCTGCCGCTGACTTCTCGACCACCAATGCTTGACAAAACGGGTTTATTGATCTACATACTTTATGCAACAGTAAGTTATACGTCATCAATTAAATAGTAGCGGCTAACATGTTAAAATAAGTAGACGTTAATATATTTTTTATATGGTAGACTATTTCCATCATCTAATATTATTTGGTCAACGTCTTGAGATAAATTTAACTTTATTTAAATTTTCAATTACATTCGATTTTTAGTAATAGCATACAGGTTAGTATATACACAACCTTTCCAGAGGTATTATTCTCCTCTCTTCTTTGGGTGGTGCTGGCTTGAGCAGTGACAGTACCAGCAAGGGAACCGAACCTGAACCTTTAGGTTCTTGAATATTGAATTTTAAGGTAATCAAAACCAAGTGAGCCATCCTGTTAAAGACAACAGCCAGTAGAAATTTCATATAATTATCTATGAGGTTCCTCCTGATTTCTCCACTTTTTCTTCTTAAAAGCGAAGTTGATTAGTGGTTTTCATACATTATGTATAGTCACACTAAGTTGGCTTATGGGATTCCTTGCCATTATCATTTGAGCAACTTCTTTAAATTTTCTTTTTTGTACCTTTTCTTTTTTGTCCAATATTTTTGCGTTTTCCCGATTGAACATATGTTCAATGGTGTATACATGGTCACATCTGTTTTCTCCCTTCTAATCATCAGTTTGGGTTCTTACAAGTGCTTTTCAATGGGATAACTGGTCTCATCAATATATATTCTTCCACATGCACATGGTATTTCATAGATGCAGTTTTTTCTTTTTAGCATTTCAAATTTAGGCTTTGTAGATGTTAGAATTCCTCATAGTGTGGTATGGCTCTAGAAGGCTGTCTGATGTTATATTGATTGCAGATTTTCCTTAATTTGTCTGCTATTTTTGTTATGTATGGATATACTACTGTACCAATAATTTTTTTTCTTTTGGTGGTTCTTTTTGTTGTCTATTTTAGGTTTTCTTAAAGAATCATCAAAAGAAAAAGCAATTATTGGTACTGTAGTGTACCTATACATATCAAAAATAGCAGACACTTTAAGGAAAATCTGCAGTTACTATAACATCAGAACAGCCTTCTAGATCCATACCACATTACGAGGAATTTCTAACATCTACAAAGCCTAAACTTGAAAATGCTGAAAAGAAAAAACTCCGTCTATAAATAACTATGTGAATGTGGAAGAACATATATTGGTGAGACCTGTCATCCCATTGAAAAGCATTTGCAAGAACACAAACTTGTGATTAGAAGAGAGAAAACATATGTTTAATTGAGAAAACCCAAAAATATTGGATAGAGAAGAAAGGGTACAAAGAAGAAAATTTAAAGAAGCTTTTCACATGATAATGGCAAACAAGCCCATAAATCAGTCTAACGTGTCTATACATAGTGTATGAAACCACTAATCAATTTTGCTCTTAAGAAAAAAAAGTGGAGAAATTAGGAAGAATCTCATAGATAAGTATATAAAATGTCTACTGACTGTTGCCTTTGACAGGATGGCAGTGTTCCCTTAAAATTCAATACTCAAGAATCTAAAGGTCCAGATTTGATTCCCATGCCAGTACCATCACTGGTCAGGCCAGCAACATCTGAAGAAGGGAGAATAATACTTCTCAAAACATTGTGCATATACTAACCTGTTTGATGGCTATTACTAATAGTTGAATATATTTGGAATATTTAAATAATGTTAAATTTTTTTAAAGAAATCCAATACTCATATTAGATAATGGAAATAGTTCAAACAATAAATACAACTAAAACACCATCATCACAAATCTTCAGGAAAACATTATACCATATATGCACCCATGGATATAAGTTTGATTGGAAAAATCCAAAAAATGTACAAACAAAAAAATTCAAAGAAACTGCTCTCATTGTAATGTCAAATAACCCGGTAAGTCAAACTAGGATAGCTCTGCATAATGTCTGGAAACCACTAATTAACTTTGTTATTAGAAAAAGTAGAGTCTGTTGCCTTTGGCTTGATGGCTCAGTTGGTTGGAATATTATCTTAAAATTCAATATTCAAGAATCTAAATATCTAGGGTTGATTCCCGTACTAGTACTGTCACTAATTTGGCCAGAAATACCTGGAGAAGAGAGGAGAATAATATCACTTGAAATGTCTAAAGATATTCATTGAATGATAGAAATAATCCAATATATAAATACAACTAAAATAGCATCATCACGAATTTTCAGGCAAACATTAAGATATTTTATTCTTGGTTCTTTTTTTTTTTTGGCCAAATCTTCTATTAATGATTATGTGGAAGTGAACTCACATTTTGATTGGCCATAAAGGATTCCATTTGATGATTCAATATTTTAAAAATTTCTTGTGGCCACATTTAAATTTTTTTTAGCATGTGTTTTAAGTCTCTGTAAAATTGTTTACTCCAAAATTCAAGGAATTGTTGAATAAAATAGCACTGTTTTGAAAGACTGCTTTATATCTTGCTAGCTATATGAATCTTAACAGAGTTATTGCAGCTGTTCATCATCATCGTTCAGGAAGCTTGATGTGAATATTATGCTTAATGAGATTTTGGAGATTATTAGGTTTTACCATATGTTACTGAAGAAAAGACAACAATTACTAATATGTATGAAAGTTTCTTCTTCTAGCACGCATAACTTACACATTATTTTAAAAGATCATCTATGAAATTGTTGAGGAAAACTATGGTTGGGAAACTACCATAAAAAATTTAATACCAGTATATCTTAATGATTCATCCAACAACATATTTTTTAATAATTGTATAGATTGCTTGGATTTGTGATTGGAACCACAATAGGATTTTGTGATACATCATCATTGATAGGTCATTGAATATTATTTGAGATCTGCTCATTTGATCTCTTATAACAAGGTACACCAGTTCACATCTCACCATGTATGATGTTTTTTTCCAATTTTATCAAATCAGATGATAGACAATTGGGAAATTTGATGTCAATAGAAGGATCAAAATATATTCTATAAATGATCTAACTTCTATACATTGATTAAACAACTTATCATCAAACAGTTTAATACCATTGTTTTTGTTGGCATCTTTAGGGTATTGTATGATAGCATTTTAGATTTCTGAACCCCATAAATATATTGCTTATACAAAGACATGGTGCATAGTATATCAATGGAGTTAACTATTTTTACTTTTGATCTCAAATGATATTCAATAGGACTGAAAGATAATAAATTAATTGAGAACTTACTGGTGATTAATTTATTCATTATTAAATTGGCTTTTATCATTGAGGCACATACCAAGATAGAAATTTAGTTGGAACTGCTATAAACTTTGTAAGGGTTTTCTTCCCAATAATATATACCATGCTGAAGATCTTTCCTTTGATACAATTGATCCAGATGTTTGTGAAAATTATTTTAGGCATTCCTCAAAATAAGAATGTTAGAGATTCCTTTGGTAATTATCATTATTTCGTCAACATATTTCTCTTCCAAGATTTGGAACAAATATTTCTGGAATATGACTATTGACCTCTATCAAAAGAAAATCAATATAGGTAGCAAATAAAGAAGGGGATAAAGGTAATCTTTGGGCAAGGGATTTTGCAATATATTAGTGAAAGCTTATAATGTTTTATAACTACTTTTCTATTTTTTATATAATTCAGTAGACCACATATAAGGATTGTGTTTTTCGGTATTATATTGGATATCTGTTTAGCTAGATTTACATGGTCAAAGACACTTTTGAAATCAATTTTTATTGTCTTCACATTAGATAGGAAAGTTTATTTACATTATTTAATAGTAAATGCTGATAGATTATGTTTAATTTTAAGATTATAATAAAAGGCATTGAAAAATAATATGATAATATATGCCAATATACTGTAGAATATATTTTACGATAGGATGTGCTGTAATGTTTTGTAGAAGAGTAAATCAAAAAATATTTAAGGAACTGTATTTAATGATATTCATTGGTGTTTAATTTAAATATAGATTGAAAGAAATATACTCAATTATTAATAAAGATGTTTTAATTACGATTTTCAGTCATTAGCAGTTCAATGCAAAATAAAGATCTCTTTGAATGTAACCAACTTTCTCTAATGTATAGCTTTACTTCTCCACATTACTTCAGTAAACTTTCTTAACTCATCTATCTATCATGCATATGAACTCTTTCTATGTCTTTAAAATCTTTTGGATACATATTAAGACATTTACCTATTTGTTGCCATCATTTCTAGAAATATGCTTCTTCTCATTGTGTATTGCATTTTTCTTTCAATCTTTTATTTTGAATCTCAATATGAATCTTTCCCTATTTTGCTGTGTAGACTGCAATCTTACCTTGCTTTTATATTAGATATCTAAATCTATTTTTACATACTTATAAGTGAAACATATTTATTTAAAAAAAGAGCTTGTTTCTTTATTTTAATACAGTTATATTAAAAGGCACAGAGAAAGTCCTGCTAATTAGCATTACCATTATCATGTTTATGGCTAAATTGTATAGTATTTTAATAAACTACATCAGACTTTTTTATGAAGGTTGTTTATTAGAATTTTGTAAAATAGTTCTTTTGACAAATTATCAGTGTTTAGGTATTTTAAAAAGATCAACAGATAATCAAACAAAAAAAGATTGATTTTAAACTAAAGTATACTTTTTTCATAAATCTGTTATCTGTATGTATTTTGGATTTAGTGAAATTATTAATAATTTTTTAAAGTAAAATATTTGCAGTTTTTCATCATCTATATCAGTGATCTTCAATCTTTTCACACCTGCGGACCGATAAAAATAAGGATAAGGTTTCACAGACTGACAGAAGTCTACAGATAAATTTTCTTAAAGATGTAAACTGCTTAGCCTTAGATGAGCATAATTGTTATAAATGATCAAAATAGCACACTAGTTACTGTGTATAGTAATGGTGTTGCTTATCTTCACATGCTGAACACTCTTTCTCAAGTTGTGCCATCATACTGCTACAGAAAACAGTACATTCTCATTAATGTGCCTGCATTGCTATGTTTATTATTTCATTGTTAAAACATTTCAAGAATAAAATGTTTTTCACCTGAATTTTGGGAAATATCACAGCTAGTGTAATTACATGACAATGATTATGATAAATGTAATATCTGTATTTAATGTTAAATATACAAGGTGAAGTTATATATATATATATGAAGTTTATATGATAAAAAAATTTTTTTTTACTTTTGAATTTTCTTAGAAAAATAATAAAAAATTTAATCCCCCCCCCCATAAACATCTGTGATAACTAGAAAAACAAATTAATTTATATATGATTAATTAGATTTTGTTTTTGTTATTTCTTTTTTTTTTTAATGGGTAAAAATTAGATGAAAAAATGAATAAAAATTGTTTATATTAATTAAAAGTTTAAACTCTTATTATTTTGTTATTACAAACTTTCCTGCCAGTCTAGCATGGACTGGCAGAAAACTTCAGCCCGGCACTGGTCCACAGACCAAGGGTTGAAGACCATCGATCTATATGGTATTTAACGTAAGCTTTAAGCAGTAAATGCCTGAGAACACTGCTTAATAAAACTATCTTTTGTTGTTCTATCCAATATCCCTAGACTAGTTTGAAGCTTATGGCTTTTATCAGTGAGATGCTTTGAGACTTGGAATAGCACATTTAGATCTCTAGGATCGTATGCAACTTCTCTCTAGCAATTATCATTTGCTTCCCTGATATACTATCAAGTTATCAATTCAAATTGAAGAAAGCATATAAATGCTTTCAATCTTAGTCCTCTTGCTTTTAATCGTATAGATCTGAAACCAGTTCAGCTTCTATATATTATGTTGATCTTAGTTTTTAACAATTATAGTTCTGTGCCCAAGATTTGGTATAAACTAATAAAATATCACATGACTATCACATGATTCCAGTTTACATATTGTTTTAGCAGCCACAATTTTCTTTCACCATCTATGTCACTTACTGCTAGTTTTACTAACTAATAGATGACAGATGATAGTGCTTAATAAATACCTATCCTGCTTTTACCCAGTATCCTATCTAGTTTTAAGCATATGGCTTTCATCAGTAAGGAGCTTTAGGTTTTGGAAAATACCAATCATCTGATGATCATATAGCACATTAAAGCCATATATTTTCTTAGCTTTCATTTACTTAATAATTACATCTTTTAAAATAATTATTGAAACAAGAATAATCAGATTAGTATTGTCCAGAAACATTTGAGTGAATAAAAATAGAATTAAAAAGAGAATAATTTGATGGGGTTAATGTTGTTATTAAAAGGTCTTTGACAGAATAGCTCAGTTGGCTAGTGTTGCCATAAGATTTGATATTCAAGAATCTAAAGGTGTAAGTTCAGTTCCTATGCCAGCATTGTCAATAGTTAGGCCAGAAATACCTGAAGATGATCAGAGAATAATACCATCCAAAATCTTGTGTAATCTACTAACCTGTGTTATCTATTAATATATGTGTTATTACTAATAGTTGTTTGTTTTTGGATAAGTTTAAATAAAATTTTCTAGGATACTCAACATTTAATGATAGATAATGGAAATAGTCCAACACATTATCACATCTAAAATACCATTGTCACAAACCTTCAGGCAAACTATTTTTTCCATTTAGAAGGAAAAAAAGTTAGTTCAAAGATATCTAGTATTATGAATGACTAAGAAATAGAAAAATACATTTAATAACTTTAATTTGGAATTAGGAGTCAAGCGTTGTTAGCCGAGAGGTCATCGCAGCCGCCTTGCAAGCAGTAGTTGGTTGCAGATGGGGGTGGGTTCGCGTCCCGGCCGATGCTATGACATATGAAAAAAAAATAAAAAATTGGAATTAGGATAATTTTCAATAGAATGATGAGATTAAAACCTTGCTGGAGTTTTATTGAAATGAAAAGCTTACAATAAACATTAAGTGGAGATGCATTTGCCTACAAGAAGAATGTGCATGTTTACATATGCGTTAATGGCTGACCCTAGGGATCAAAATCAATGGACTATAGCCTAGCTCTATCACTTCTAGTCGTTGAGCTTTTCATGAATTCTTGAGTAATTAAAGCATTGAATTATTTTTTTATTTATAGCTGATTATAATGTGGAATATTTAATTCTTATAGTACACTATTTCTAAGAGCATTTTTGTATGTCTCTGAAACTATCTTTGAGCAAAGAACATATACACACTTATATAGTAGTCATTTTATATGCGGTATATAATTTACAAAAAGAATTTCAAATTAGCGGATGATATAAAGGTCATAATATTTTTGCGCTATTTTAAAAATGATTTGTATTGTTAACTGAAAAAGAGATTAACGCACTCTTCAATAGAGAACTGGGACGGAGGAGAGACGAATCAAAGGATTTAAAAATCCATAAAGTAAAAGAAAATTTTTATAATTAATTTTCAGAGCTATTGAATATTTATCATCTAAAGAAATAAAAGATTTATTGCAAATATATTTTCAATAACTTACAGGTTTTTAAAAAGATAAAATATAGTAGATATAAATTATTAATTAAAAGAAAGAAATCATTTTTGAAAGCAATAATAATACATTCATTATTAATTTTACTACGTCCCATTTTAGCTAACCAATAAAAAGTAAAAGTTGAACGACTATGGTATCTGAAGTCTCACTTCTTCATTTTGCAAGAACCAAAATTTAATATTTTACTTATTAGATTTACGTAATAACTAATTATTCCAATCTTTACTTTAAACAATACCAAACATAAATTATCAAAAAACAAAACAATACGAAACAAAGCCAGAGCAGCTCCACTTTAGTGCCATCTATAGCAAATTTGAGTAATTAATGATTACCAGGCGATAGTACCCATTCTCAGACTAATTTTTGAATAGAAAGTCACATTTATTTTGTATAAGCTAAAGAATCAAGCAGTTATTATTAATATTTTTGGCCAAGAAAAAATTGTCTACAATTAAAAAAAACAACATTAAAATATATGGGCACAAACACAGTGCCAGGTTTATGTAACTATTTTGGGCTCGAAACTGTAGACTGTTTTGAATTTAGGCTTTTAGCTTTGAATAGTAAAATGAAATTAAAAATGAATGCTAGTACATAAATGCATTTCTTCCAGCTTTAAATTCCAATCCAGATACTGCTCTCATTATGTGGATTTAAATGCACTATCATCTTGGTAATTACTGACTACTCAACTTTACTACAGATGGCACTGGAAAGCTGCTGTGGTTTTATTACTTATTACAAAGAATTAGGCATTAATTATTACTAACATTCAGAGCTTCCTACAATTAATAAAAAATCTAAGGTATTAAAGTATATAGCTACTGACCTGGAATCAGGTCTATGTAACTATTTAAGCAGATTATCTTTTATTCAAAACCTTAGGATGTTTTGAATTTTCAGGCTTTTAGTTTGAATAATAAATGGAATTAAAGATGGTTACTAGATGCATAACCACTATTTTATCTCCAACTTTGAAACTGAAGTCTAATACTGGCAAAGCCAAATCGGCAGAAAGCAATGTGTGGATGGGGATTTAAATGCATTACCATCTGATCATTGAGGCTTAATATATATTGCAAAAGAGAATGTACTGTGTATATGCAATAAAAAATTCTCATTATTTATTATAAATTGTGAAAAACATTAACACATTTACCTGTGTAAAAATAGTAATTAAAAACAAATGATGTTTTGGGTGTAGCGTTGTAGTTGAGAAAGAAGGAGACTTTTGAAATTATAATCACATAAATCTGTTTTTCATTTTAATATAATCAATTAGACTAAAATTTTTAAGACTAGTAATTTGTAATATTATTATCTTATATTTAGCTCTATTACTGGAATTTTGTAAATACTTTGACTGCTTAAATAGGGTTTATATATACACAGTAAAGCCACACATTGTAATGAAAGTACATCTATCCACCATGACACAACAAGGGGTTAAATTTAGATCAGGTAAAACCTGAAACTTTTTGATCTGCTAATTTTTCTTTCAGGTAGTAGCCCTTAATTTAATATTGATAATCACCCACTATTGGACAATAAATGAGCGCTTAGCTATCCATAGTTATAGGATAACACAATAAAGAAAACAAATATTTACTAGTCTGTAACAAGCTGTTTAGAAATTAAAATGGTGACAAACTTTTCATACAATAGTGCCACTCAGTGCAAGCCATAGTAATCAATAAATGCAAGAAGGTTTGTGCATAAAATCCCTATCTAGTGCCTACTCATACCATATTCTAAATAGTTTTTAGTTTATGGCTTTCATCAATGAGCAGCCTTGGATCTGAGAGCAATACACCTAGACCTTTGAATCTAATGTGATGCTCTCAGATCCAAGGCTCAACACTGACGAAAACCACAAATTAAAAAGTAGTCTGGGGATATTAAATGAGAAGGCATTAGATAGATATTTTATGTACAAACCTTCTTGCATCCATTGATTACTAAGGGTTTCACTGGGTGGCACGACTGTATGGAAAGTTTGTCACTGTTTTAACAGATTTGGTAAGCATAGGAAATAATGATCATGTGCTGTTTAGAAATTGTTTTATCTATTGTTGTGAAGAGATTCAGTATTTGATTTTTGCTTTGACCTTTCATCTATATTTATTTCTTCCTCAATTTTGTTAAAAGTATCAGAGATAATAGATATTTTATCTGAACCTTGACAATTAAAACAAAGTATTGTATTAGATTAAATTGTAACCATATTTTTATTACATTAATTTCATTAGCTATTGGTGGACTACTATTTTGAAGGCAGAAATTAGAGAAAAAAAAACATATATAGAAGTCAAAAAAAGAATAAAAAAATATTTTTCAATTTAGTATGATAAATATTTTCATTTGAGTACCAAACATAATGAATCACAATTTGATTATCATAACAGTAAACCAGTCTGGTAATTCTAAAAAGGTAAATAAATGAAGTAATACGGTACTAGGGATATTAGTACAGTCTCAATAATATTTGCCTTTGTTAATGTGGAGAAATGTTGTATGAATACATAGCAATTTATAAATACAATGTACAATCATGAAAACATTTAAAGTGAGAAAAATACAATTAAAAATTTATATGATGGAAATATAGAAATATGGAAATAAAATTACAAAATATCTGACACAACTAAATTTGATTCAATTTATCAAATGTTGGAGCAAGAGTAAGAAATTACAAATGTACCAACCAAAAATTAAACATTAAATATGTGTTAAATATCCTAAAGTTGCTGAAAAAAAGAAAAGACAATAAACATAAGAGTTGATAGATTCATACAAAAACTCAGAGAATACATCAAATTAAAGGTAATGGAGAAATAGCCAAAGAAATATAAAGAAACATATAACTACGGTTAGCATATATATATATATTGTACTGCTATCTTAGCTCTATATATTCATAATAACTTTTGTCTAAAAATTATTAAAATAAAATTTTTATAAATAACGTGAAGGTTTCAAAATTAATTGTAAAAAAAAAAAAAACAACAACATAAAAATAAAATCATTATGACTAAAATAAGTTTCCTAAAAAGAAATGAAGGTTTTAATAAATAATATGTAAGTCAGAATAAATTTGAAAGAGTTGTTGTTTATAAAAGTTTAGAGTTTTTTTTTTTTTTAAAAAAGAAAAGAAAATACAGTTAGCCCAGGGAAAATTAAACTCTGGTCATTCATAAAGTTTTACAAATTAATTTGAGTAATTCGGGGGACAGAATTTAACTTAGAAAAGTTAAAACTATAAAAGTTTAAAAATAAATCTTTTACAGAAAATCAAAATACTCTCTTTTCATTTAATTTAAGGAAACGAAAATATATGTGCATAAACAACTTGATTTTAAAATATACATTAAAATGTGTATATATGTGTATGTATAAAAAGAAGTTGAATTAAAAGAAAAATAAAGTTTGTAATATAAAAAATGAAGTTAAATTCAAAGATGGATACAAATAAACAATGGGAATAATTAAAAAGTATATCTTATCCTAAGAAAATTAATAAGGAATGTGAACAGATAATGGGAAATTTAATTAATAAATTTAATCAAAAAGAATGTTAATTAAGCTGACCAATAAGAGTAGTAGCATATAAATAGGCCTGAAAAAAAAAGGTCATCATCAGAAATCATCATTTTTCAGCAGTGTTATTCTAGTCAGTACAAATACATTTTATTTTGAGAATGCCAAGAAAAACATGCTTTGCTAATAAGAAGTATGCTGCTGTCTCCAGTCTCTAATCACCCTAGCATATCTGAAAGTCTCCAATTAGCCACCATGAATATCTAACAACCTGAGCCATTTAAACATTTGTCTGCTGGACTGAAATGCAGCAAGGAACTGCATTCATCTTTAAATCTAGAATCCAACCAATTGGTACCACACGCATCACACAGGAGAAAGGAGCAGCTGTCTTTCCAGGATCACGTATCTGAAAACCTATAGGTAATATTAATTATTCTTTATAATCATTGTGTCATTAGTATATTGTAGCCATTGCAATCTTTGAAGCCTCCAGAGTCAATGTAATAAATAAACTCTATAACTAGCATAAAAAGAATTATATGTGCAGTTAGTGTAAGCAGCAGACATTCCCAGAACTTTTTCAAATCATACAAACAAACAGTTCATATGATAAATATATAATGTTCAATGCTTATGTTTATTTAATGTTGTATGTTAATTTATAATATGTGTGCCTGATATATAACTTGCTTTATGTATAGAAGAGATGATAAATTGGGTCATAAATAATTTAAAGTTTAAAATAAATTATTTTTTGGAAGTTAGTATTTTGTAGGTCAATTCTTTTACTAATACCACTAATTAAAGCAGTTTAATATATTTTTTGATTGAGCTAGTCATGAGATATTTCGAGTGCTGGATTATGAGCCTACTATCCAGGCATGTTAGTTACTTCTTGTAATTAGCTGGTGCCTGAGGTTTACCTTTAAACAAATAAAATGCTTTGGATAGTAGGGTTTGAATCTAGCAGTCGAGGTGGGCCATGGTCTGGAAATGTGATCAGGTCATGTTTTGCATAGTTCGGTCTGACTGTTGATATCATTGACAGCTCTTCTATTGATGGTATTCTCCCCTCTGCTTGAAGAGCTGTTCCGTTCACATAATATTTATAATATAAAAATCAAAGTATATGTTTAAAAAAGGTTAAACACAATTAAGCAGATTATATTTGTATGTACTCAGCTCAAATGGTGCCCATTGTGTGGCACCATTTGAACCAGGTCCATTCAAATAGAAAATGTTTAATTGAGTTTTAACTTTTTTTAACATAACTTTAATTTTTATATTATAAATATTACATGAATGGACTGGCCCTTCAAGCAGAGGGAAGAATACCATCGATAGAAGAGATATCAATGATACCCACAGTCCAACCGAGCTGTACAAAGCATATCTGATAACATTTCCAGACCGTGGCCCACCTCGACTGCTAGATTCAAACCCCTACCATCCAAAGCATTTTATTTGTTTAGAGGTAAACCTCAGGTGCCAGCTAATTACAAGAAGTAACTAACATGCCTGGATGGTAGGCCCATAATCCAGCATGTAAAATATCCCACGACTAGCTCAACCAAAAAAGTAATTCAATAAACTGCTTTAATTAGTGGTATCAGTAAAAAAATCGACCAACAAATACTAATTTTCAAAATAACTTACTTTAAATATTTTAAAATTAACCAATAACTAAATTATGAATTTATTCCACATTTCTTCTCTGAATAAAATAATAATACATAACATCATATATTACACACATGTATTATCAATAAACATAAAGCATAAATAAATACCAAGCATTAAACCTTATTTTTATCATATGAGCTGTTTGTTTGTATGATTTGGAAAAGTTCTGGGA
Organism: Epiperipatus broadwayi; assembly: GCA_028023455.1. NCBI lineage: Eukaryota > Metazoa > Onychophora > Udeonychophora > Euonychophora > Peripatidae > Epiperipatus > Epiperipatus broadwayi. Next base: position 2,910,566 of record JAQFVV010000137.1, on the reverse strand, counting down.
ATGTCTGCTGTTTACACTAATTGCCCATAAATAGTTCTTTTTATGCTAGTCATAGAGTTCATTTATTACTGACTCTGGAGGCTTCAAAGATTACAATAGCTACAATATACTAATGACACAATGGGAATAAAGAATGATTAGTATTACCCATAGGTTTTCAGATACGTGATCCTGGATAGATGGCTGCTCCTTTCTCCTGTGTGATGCGTGTTGTACCAACCGGTTGGATTCTAGATTTAAAGATGAATGTGGTTCCTTGCTGCATTTCAGTCTGGCAGACAAATGTTTAAATTGCTCAGGTTGTTAGATATTCATGGTGGCTAATTGGAGACTTTCAGATATGCTAGGGTAGTCAGATACTGGAGTACAGTGGCATACTTCTTCTTAGCAATGCAGTTTTTTTTTTGGCATTCTCAAAATAAAATTTATTTGTACTCACTGGAATAACACTGATGAAAAATGATCTGATCTCTGATGATGACCTTTTTCTCTGGGCCTATTTATATACTAATACTCTTTGATTAAAATTACTAATTAAATTCCCCATTATCTGTTCACATTACTTATTAGATTAATTTTCTTAGGATAAGATATACTTTTTAATTATTCCCATTGTTTATTTGTAGCCATCTTTGAATTTAACTTAATTTTTTATATTACAAAATTTATTTTTCATTTTCTTTCTTTTTTAAAAATTCAACTTCTTATTATACATACACATATATACACATTTTAATGTAAATTTTAAAATAAACAAGGTAAAACTCTCCATACAGTAGTGCCCCCCATGCCAACCAGTGTAATCAATGGATGCCAGAAGGCTTGTGCATAAAATCCCTATCTAATGCCTATTCATCCAATATCACCAGACTAGTTTCTGGCTTGTGGCCTTTGTTTCTTTAAATTAAATGAAAAGAGAATATTTTAATTTCATGTAAAAGATTTATTTTTAAACTTTTATAGTTTTAACTTTTCTAAGTTAAATTCTGCCCCCCAAGTTACTCCTAAATTAATTTGTAAAACTTTATGAATGACGCAGGGTTTAATTTTTCCTGGGCTAACTGTATTTTCTTTTTTTTCTTTTTTTTAAAAAAACCTCTAAACTTTTATAAACAACAACTCTCTCAAACTTATTCTGACTTACATATTATTTATTAAAACTTTCATTTCTTTTTTACGAAACTTATTTTAGTCATAATGATTTTATTTTTATGTTTTTGTTTTTTTTTTACAATTAATTTTGAAACCTTCGCATTATTTATGAAAATTTGATTTTAATAATTTTTAGACAAAAGTTATTACAAATATGTAGAGCTAAGATAGTGGTACAATATATATCTTTCATTCACGAGTACCAAATTTACTGCATTTACAACTTTACCACTAATCACTTTAGATAAATACATTAATACTTATATTTATTCATTTATTAAACTAGAGATTATTTCTGGCCCAGACAAAACTTTAATCCACAGTAAAAGGTACCTATATCAGCTTTTTAATTAAATGTAATTATATGGAATATTTCAACTTTGTCTCTCTTTTTCCATGTCTAATATCTTTTTAGATAGATTTAAAACTTCCACTCCACCACATATTCTTAAAACATATGAATAAAAACATCCAAAGGGGTTCATTTGTTTTTTCATTATGTCTTTGTTGTCAGTTGTCTGAATATATGTTTGTCCGTAATGCTGTCACATGTCAAATTCACTACCAATTTAAAAAAACTATTACATTTGTTCATAATGCTGAGCAAAGGAAGGAATTCTGCCATTAATATAATTTTTTATGAAGCATTATCTGCAAAGAAAGTAATTCTTTCCTTATATTTAAGAGACTTAATTTGGTTGCAACCATTTTATTCAAAGCAAAAAAAAATTGTTAAAGTAACCAATTAAAAATAACTATTACAAAAACAATGACCTTTCCATAGACTGGTTACAGTCTTGTATATATAATAAAGAGTCTGGTAAAAAAGGAAGAGATAAACAATGAGCAGAAATGATAATATGATTATAAGAAAATATTTAAAAAATATGCAGTATGATAAAAAGGCAAAGATATGTAGAGCTAAAGGATATAGATCAAAATTTTGCAAAAACAGGAGCAAATTAATAAATGTTTAAGGTGTGTAAGATTATCTGGTACGAATACTATTGAGCCCTTGTCAAATATTTATGAAAAAACTTAACATCGAGAATTGTCCTAATATTTTTCTTGATAATGTTCAAATATTGTATAAACCCACTGCTCATAGAATGGAAGTAGCTCTTGTAGCAAATAATGCTCAGCCATATTAATAAAATTATCATAGGCATTTTCATTTAGCCTATATGGTTTTATATATGTCACTATCATTTTCAATCACTATTGATTCTTTGCAGAATGAAGGGCTCTCCAAATTTAATCCAGATTCTCCAATCTCTAGTCTCTTTTTTCCATATCATCCCAGAACACTTCCTTATTTCATCAATCCATCTCACACATGGTCTTTTTCTGGGTCTTTTACAATCTCTTGGAATCCAGTTTAAGATTTTAATTTTCCATCATCTATTATCATCTCTTCTAGCATCCACATATAAATATATATAATAATATTATTATTCAATGTCTGTATTTTTTCAAAGCAATATATGTAATTATATAATTGAATATTTATAAATACAGTAATTAGATAATTAAAAGTTTTATCCCTTTAGGAGCACTTTCGATTATCCTAGTAATCTTTGTCAACTAACACTTTGAAAGGCTAAGCTTCCCATAATTCCATGATCTTAACATTTGCTGCCTGCCTGTTAATTAAGTCATGTTTATATTTGTATATTAGCATAGCTTCTTTTATTTTCCTTTTATTGTTATTTTTTTCAATTTGCAATATTTTTACATTATTAAAAGTGAAGTCAAAATTATAAATACATGACTTATTATGATTGTAAAAAACAGGAACTGAAATATTATCTACTTTACAATTTTGTTTTAATTTCTGAACCCGTTTTAATAACAGCAAGTGCTCTTTAGTTCTTTTTTCCAATGTACATCTCTATTCACCTATATATTTACTACCACACCTACATATCCATTTATAAATGCTACAATTTTTATTTAGAAATGATGTTTTATTTTTAGAGTTGTTTATTAATTTGTTTAATGTATATAAATGTAAAAACAACAACAACAAAACACTTTTTAAACATTTCACTGTAGGGCAAAGATTTTTCAACAGCCCTTCATAAAGGGATAATAAAGAAGACAGTATTCATCAGATCTGCTAATTACTAGTTGATGAAAGTTTGAACTTCTCATTTTTGTTTTACTCTTTAGCTAAGGATAGCTAAATACCCACTTAGCAATCAATTTTGAGTGTTTAGCTGAATTAGTTATCTGAAAGGAAAATTTTAAGTCTGATAGAAATCTGAAAAAATATTCAAGTTTTACCTGATCAGATTAAACTGAGATTATGGAAATGGTAGTTTGATTCATTAAATAAGACCATTTATTTACAGTAAAATAACTAATAAGAATGTTTATAGTAACAATAATCATGAAGAGAGAAAATAGATTTGCAAGAATTCAGTTTCATAATAGTCAATTGCATAAGACATCAAATCTTGGATTAATCTTTATATTTAAATGAAATGCTAAAACCTAAAAATAATTCATGGGCTTAATGTCACATGATGTATTGTATCTTCTCAGCAGTAGTCAAAGTTACATCCTATTATGGTTTTTTTTTTATGGTCATACAACAGTGTTCTTCTAAGAAACTTTTACTTTGTAGCTAAAAATATCTCTATACAAATATTGTATGGATAGTTAAGTTTTGAGATTATCCTGGAAATTCTCAGTTACTTAAGAAATCTTTTAAGCTTCAGTCTAGATTTTAACATCTGCTCATGAATTTAGCAGGCTAGTGTAATAATCATAATATTTAAAGAAAGAATGAGAAAATCTGAGTTTGAATTCATTATTATTAAGAGATTTGTCAGATATAAAGTACTGTATATGATTCGTTTATTAGTAAAATGCCTCAAGTGGTTTAGCTCAGAGGTAATGTCATAAACTTAGATCCTGGATAAATTACCAAATGAGGAATAGAAGGAGCTCAGCATGATACTTGAATATTACTTAATTCCTTGAACAAGTGAACTATACTATGATTTTTTTAATGTTATGATTATATTGTCTGAATTATAAAACCTAAAGTTTTTAAGAAACAATATATAAGTAAACTAAACTAAAATATTAGGGAAAATTATGATGGAGATAAAATTTGTTTTTAAGCTAGTATTTTAATGTTACACGATTTTCTATTTTATTTATTATTACTGTGTAGCATTTAATTTTTTATTATGGAAATAAATTATCTCTTGTCCATATTTTTTTATATATTAAATAATCATTTAAATCTTTGGTAAATTAACTATTTTTTTCTCTCCAGTGTTTATATTATTGCGATGTAATGTTTGAAGCCAACATTTGCGTTACCATAATAAAATTTTTTCAAGTGAATAATGTTGTGAAATCAATAATATTTTTATTGATTATTATTGAAAGCTTATATTTTGTTTAAAAGTTTCGATTTCACACACACACATATAAGAATAAAATAGTTTTAAATTAATATTTGTATATTATAATTTATTGAAAACGAAACATTAGATAGTTCAATAGTTTGGATCACCAATCGCTGAAAAAATGAGATAAAAGAATTTAATTTTTTTAAAACTTTATCAGCTCTCCATACATTTATTAAACGACATTAATTTTGTAAGAGACGCTCTTTCTATCTCTCATTAATATTTGATCTGCAAAAGAAGAGTTTGTTTTACATGACATCATCAAATGTAGGGCTAATATGTCAAATGTTTCTTTATCTAGATAATACATATATATATGAACTCGGTTCTTTTTCTTTTTAATAAAGGAATTTTATTTACTTTCAGAATTAACAACAAAAAGAAATTATAAAGAAAATTGTAAGTGAAGATGATAAACAATAATTGTATTTATTTATTTATATAATTATTCAGTTGTTACTAATTTTCTTCCTTTCTGAGCCAACATAATATCTGTAAAATGAAGATACACACAGAATACGTCGTTTTTAGCTTTATTACTGTCTAGCATGCTTTCAATTTATTTTTACTATATCATACTCATGGTATATAGCGGTGTGATTAAAAGGCTTTTTATATCAATGTTTAAATTTAAATAGCCAATTTCTTTAAAATGAGTACACTTATTTCTTTTTTGCTTATAATACATTGTACAGGCTTAAACCTGCATTTATATATGTAATATATGCGGGGTTCAAACTCAAACTTTCACACGACCCACCACTCTCAGTGCCATCTCATGTTGCTGACCCACCTGATCATACACATGTTGAAAAGATAAATAATCACCAATATACGTATTTCATGCTAAACCAGCAATCATCAATTGGTCTAGATTACTATCCTCACACACATATATAATCAGTACTCAGCTTTATGTTAAGATAGGCAATATTTATACTTTAATGGACAGGCTTCAAACTATTCCAACTCACATCTCTTTAACCTTCCATTTCATTGAAAATCTGATGATGGAACGTTCAAAGCCCTTGATAGTGCCAAGGTTGTCATCCTACCCATGTTGACATATTAGTCATTCTGACCCCTCATGTACAGGAGAATAATCCATTTATACATACATATGTGAGGGATGGGCAGACCTTTTACGTACTATTTATATAAATTAATAGATTGTACAGGCTTAAACCTGCATTTATATATGTAATATATGCGGGGTTCGAACTCAAACTTTCACACGACCCACCACTCTCAGTGCCATCTCATATTGCTGACCCACCTGATCACACACATGTTGAAAAGATAAATAATCACCAATATACGTATTTCATGATAAACCATTTTTTTGTTTATAAAAAAACGGTCACCAGCTACAGAACACTTTTTTAAATAGCTGGTGATCGTTTTTCTATTAACAAAAAAGAAACAAGTGTACCCATTTCAAAGAAATGGGCTATTTAAATTTAATTTAAAATTTAATACGTGAACAATTAATTAAACATTGATATAAAGAATAATTAATCAGACAACTATATGCTGTGAATATGATATAGTAAAAATATATTGAAAGCATGTTAAGCAATAATAAAGCTAAATATTATTTAAAAAATTACCTTTGCTGTGTGCATTTTACCAGATATTATATAATTATTGTTTATCACCCAATATTTGTTAAAATGATCCGCATGGTTTAACGTAGTTGATAGAGTGTTCGATTTGGATTCTGGAGGTCACAGGATCGATTCTGGTGCTCAAAGTTCTTATAAACTTCCAAACAATAAGGTTATATGTGCTTTTTTTATTTATTAGAAAAAAAAGGAACATAGTGGTTGGTCTTTATAGTAAGTGAGTTTATATAATTAGAAGGGATTTGAACTCAAATTTTCAAGCACTTTATAGCTAACCATTCCATCTTATACAACCGATACACATGATTACATATATATGAAAAAGATAAATGATTTCCAATATCCATATTTAGTGCTGAATCAGCACCAATCAATTGATTATTCGTAAGTAAAAAAAATAATGAGATTGTGCAGATGTTTTCTTTCTCCCTGTTTATATATATTATGCCTATTAATTAGTCAGGAGTCAAAATCTTTCCAATTTTATTTAATATTATTGATCTGTACCTCTTCTTCACACCACTGCAACAAACTCATTTATTTCATTCATTTTACTTGTAATATTTTTTTAGAATTAAACAATTCAAAACAAAGCAAAACTCTCCATAAAGTAGTGCCATCTTGTGCTAACAAGAGGAATCAATGGATGCCAGAAGGCTTGTGCATAAAATCCCTATCTAGTGCCTACTCATCCAATATCCCCAGACTAGTTTCTGGTTTGTGGTCTTCATCAGTGAGGAGCCTTGGATCTGAGAGCACTGCACCTAGATCTTAGGATCTAATGCAACCCTCCAGCAGCCACCTTTTAACTACAAAACTATGAAAATGAAATTGAAAACACAATATTTTCAATCCAAGCTCAATAATATCCATTGATTGCTCTTGTTAGCACAAGATAGCACTACTATAGGGAGAGTTTTGCTTTGTTTTGAATTGTTTAATTACAATTAGTGCTAGTATGAGATAGTGATCATGTGATGTTTAATATTCTTTTAGGTTTTTAAAATCTGTTGGAATCAGTTTAGGGTTTAGTTCTCCCTTTAGTATTGTATTTTATAATAACTTTTCAGACCACTTCCATTTTAGACTATTGACAACAGAAACATTCATTTGTATTTCTCAGTGTCATCTCTGTACATTGTCTTTGTATCAGTGCTTTATCTTAAAATAATCATTGGGAGAATATACTTTTATATATATATATGTCAAAGTGTTCACCGGGAAATAGTCTTCTATGCTATAATTATCTTTAAATCCTTTTTTTTTTTTTGGTTCACTTGGACAAAATTATTTATTGATTCATAATGATTTTTGTATAAATGATGGAAAAATTATGGATATGATGTCTATATTTTCCTTTCATATCCATAGCATTTTTCCATGCATCTGACATGTCTTTATAATTTAAATACTTTGTGTATATTTTTGCTAACATCTGCTCTGCTTAAAACAGGCAAAACTATTTATATGTATTGCCACTCAATCTAGTGCCTACTCATCCAATATCCCCAGATCAGTTTCTAGCTTGTGGCCTTCGTCAGTGAGGAGCATTGGATCTGAGAGCTCTGCACCTAGATCCTAGGATCGAATGCAACCCTCCAGCAGCCACCTTTTATCTCTATTTAGCTACAAAACTATGAGACTTAAATTGAAAACACTATAATATTTTCAATCCAAGCTCACCAGCTTATATAGTCATATAGATCTGAACTTAGTTCAGTACCCTTACATTTTGATGTCTTTGGTTTTTTAATAACCATAACCACCACTATCCTATTATGCAGGATTGGTTTTAAGCCAATAAACATCACGTGATCACCATTTCTTATGCTTGCTCTTAACTATTATTGAAACAGGCAAAACTCTCTATACTATTGCCACTCAGTGCTTCGTTTAAAATATCTACAATGATTCCATCATTTCTTCATGTTTTTTCAATTATTTATAAATTTAATTTTTTTGTCTCATCTTTTTCTTTAGAATCTATATCATTTCAAATGATATTATTATTGAAAAATTGTTTAGTTTTTCTGTTTTTACTATTATATAGATTTTTGTAAAAGTCTTCCAAATACTTGATGTTGTGTTCTTGTTTTTAGCAACTGTGGTTTCCTGTAGCTGAAACAGTGCTGTTCTAAATTTTCAATGATATTTAATATCTTTGTCAGATTTTTACATTCTTCTAATATTTTATTTTTACTTTCATTAATTATAATCAACTCTTTTTCTTTGTATCATGCATTCACTTTTTTTTTATTATGGTCATTTAAAATTATTTTAATATACTGTAGTTTCTTCCCTGCATACATTGCTATTAATCTGTAGAAAATATAATACTAGATTTTTTTTTGTAGTTGTAAGATATTTATCTTCTTATTAATTTTAATGAAGTTTGAATTATCTACCAAGTTTTTAATTATCTACAATAATCTATATGAGCTGTTAATAATAAAGGATTTGTTTAATTTTAAAATGAACTTTACTTCTAACTTCATAAAATAATGCCCTAATCAATATAGATCGTTTTTCTAATATACATTTTTTTTGAGAAGTGATAAAGATCATCATATTTTTTTGGTTCTAAAATTAAAAATGAGTAAACTCATTGCAATGGTCCACGTGGGATGTGAGAAGCCCATTTATATTCATATAAAAAATGAAATTTCTCATAGTAATAAAATCTGACAGGAATATATAAAATGGACATAATGGCTTGGCTTGCTTAATTCTTTCATTCAGAAATTGAACAATGTCTTTCAATTAATATCAAACTCCTGTTTGCATTTTTTTTTCCAAAAAAAAGAAGAAGGAATATTTGTATATATTGCCTAATTAAACAAGACATAGTACGTAAAAAATATATATAAAATAAAATATCCGTTAATTAAAAACAATATTGTAATTATAATTCAAATAATATTTTTAACGGTTTACAAACAATCCTTAAATCTGCAGAAGTACTTTCGGTTACTTTCTAACCTGCCTCAACTGCCATTAAATTCAAAAACCAAAACGAAAGCAAATGTCATCAATTCAAATTCCACGAATCTCGTATTTTAATGTTAGAAGCTTGTCTATTTATTAAATGCGTGTTATTCCTGTTTATAAAAATTGCCTCTTTAATTTTTCTTTTACTATGGTTTCCCTCTTCATGAAGAATTTTCACATTTTCAAAATTAAATTTATATTTACATGTTTTTTTGTGATCAAAGAAAACTGAAGGAGATATTAAATCACCATTATTTTTTAAACGCTTATATAACAATTCATGTTCCTTCAATCTTTTCTCAATACTGCACCTAGATTCAACTATATATGATAGCACACAATCACAAAAAATTTGATATATGACATTACTTTTTTGCTTGACAGGTATGACATCCTTAGAATTATTGACTAATTTATTAATATTGTTTGGAATGTAGAATGAAACATTAAACACATTCTTATATAAATCTTTACAAAATTTTACTTGTGGATTTGAAATAAATGGAATAGATATCCATTTTTTACTATTAATCTTTATTTCTTTTAAATTATAATAATTTTTTTTAAATTGACATAAAGTATTGTTTATTTGTTCCATTTTATAACCAACATCAAGCAATTCCTTGGCAAATATCTCAATATTTTTCAGTTTATCACTTTGGTAATGACATAATTTTTCATTCCGAAACAAAAAAGATTTAAAACTTGCCATCTTATGCATCGTTGGTACTTTTGATTTACAATTTATATATCCTCTTTTTTGCAGTGGCTTAATTATTAGTTTATAATGTAATATACTGTTATCTCTTGTGATCATTAAATCTAAATAGTTAATCTTATTGTCCTGTTCTTTTTCAATCATCCATTTCAAGCCATTCAACTTATTTAATTCCTCTATAAGCAAATTTATACTATTAGTATTTCCACAAAAAAAAACATCATCCACATATCTTTTGTAAATTTTAATATCTCCAAAAATACACATATTTAAAATACTACTCTCATATGTAGATAAAACAAAATTGCAAACTTGTGCAACTACAGGCAAACCCATAGGCCAACCTTTAGTCATTTTATAATATTGACCTTTAAAAGATGCAACAATGTTATCATAAAAACATTTTAAAGAATCAAAATTCATTTGAAATGATTCCTGGTAATGATAATTTTGCTGATGATATTATTAAGAAAATTAACTGTAATAAATTTTATACAATATCTTATGATAAATCATGGCAATTGGCTATTTCGGAATTTAAATGGAAATTGAGGATTGATAATATGATTTGTTTGAAAGAGGATAAAGGTTTGCGTATGTGCTTGTTGACAAAATGTCAATATATTAATAAAATTAAAATGCAAATGGACAAACTTGGTTTCTTTTTGATTGAAGATTATAATATGGATGGTCAAAGAATAAAGTTTATTAACAATATTTTAAAAAGTGCTAAAAATAAAGTTTTAAATAATAATGTATACTGTATGATATATCCTTCTTGTGCTATATGTCCTCGTATTTTTGCAAATATAAAATTACATAAAGGTAATCCTTTGCGAGTTATGATAGATTTTGATGGTTCCTTCATATATCAGACTTCTAAATATATTGGTAAACTTTTACAAGACTTTTTAGGATTTGGGGGAAATACTATTGCTACATCATTTGACTTTGTAAATAGTATTAAAAATTTAATGATTGATGAAAATGATGTTATTGCTTCATTGGATGTTACAGAAATGTATGGATCTATTGATAGAATGAATTCCATAAAAATAATTGAACATGCATTAAAAAGTAAAAATATTTGTAAATATATAATAAAATTTATCATTGATTCTTTAAAAATTTTTAATGATAACATTGTTGCATCTTTTGAAGGTCAATATTATAAAATGACTAAAGGTTGGCCTGTGGGTTTGCCTGTAGTTGCACAAGTTTGCAATTTCGTTTTATCTACATATGAGTAGTATTTTAAATATGTGTATTTTTGGAGATATTAAAATTTACAAAAGATATGTGGATGATGTTTTTGTTTGTGAAAATACTAATAGTATAAATTTGCTTATAGAGGAATTAAATAAGTTGAATGGCTCGAAATGGACTATTGAAAAAGAACAGGACAATAAGATTAACTATTTAGATTTAATGATCACAAGAGATAACAGTATATTAAATTATAAACTAATAATTAAGCCACTGCAAAAAAGAGGATATATAAATTATAAATCAAAAGTACCAATGATGCATAAGATGGCAAGTTTTAAATCTTTTTTGTTTCGGAATGAAAAATTATGTCATTACCATAGTGATAAACTGAAAAATATTGAGATATTTGCCAAGGAATTGCTTGATGTTGGTTATTAAATGGAACAAATAAACAATACTTTATGTCAATTTAAAAAAAAATTATTCTAATTTAAAAGAAATGAAGATTAATAGTAAAAAATGGATATCTATTCCATTTATTTCAAATCCACAAATAAATTTTTTTAAGGATTTATATAAGAATGTGTTTAATGTTTCATTCTACATTCCAAACAATATTAATAAATTAGTCAATAATTCTAAGGATGTCATACCTGTCAAGCAAAAAAGTAATGTCATATATCAAATTTTTTGTGATTGTATGCTATCATATATAGGTGAATCTAGTTGCAGTATTGAGAAAAGATTGAAGGAACATGAATTATTATATAAGCATGTAAAAAATAATGGTGATTTAATATCTCCTTCAGTTTTCTTTGATCACGAAAAAACATGTAAATATAAATTTAAATTTGAAAATTCTTCATGAAGAGAGAAACCATAGTAAAAGAAAAATTAGAGAGGCAATTTTTATAAACAGGAATAAAATGCATTTAATAAATCGACAAGCTTCTAACATTAAAATACGAGATTCGTGGAATTTGAATTGATGACGTTTGCTTCCGCTTTTGGTTTTTGAATTTAATGGCAGTTGGCAGTAACCGAAAGTACTTCTGCGGATTTAAGGATTGTTTGTAAACTATTAAAAATATTATATATATATATATATATATAATGATTAATTGAATATTAAGTAGTTATATCAATAATGGATAATTTTAATCTATTTTGCATCAACTATAGAAATTTTATAGTTTTTTAAAAAACAATCTTTGAGATAAAAACCAATTATAAACACATACACATATATATGTAATTTAAAACTGATTCTGATTTGGTTGTGATCAACATATGGGTCATTCATTTTATGTACCTAAATATCATTGAGTAACTCTCATTTCTATGTTTTCATAGGAAACAATTCAGATAACATATCTTTGGGAATACTAGTTTTGTATACATGTAAGTGCTTTCTTATTTAGCAAAACTTTAGTTGTTTTATAAAGATGTGACTTTTATTTCCTACATGTAATGGTTTCACCATATTTTGGTATTTTCTTATTACCAACCCATAATTTACAATAATTAGTTGTTGAACACATCCCTTTAGATTCAAACTCTCAAATTGTTATGACCATACATTTACATAAAAATGTTTATATGGAATGTATTTTAGAGAATATCATATGATTTCCATTTTCTATGCTTATAGGAGCTGTTAGAACAATGATGCGATGCATTATGGCTTTTCCTTTCTCGGAGTCAGGAATCTCTCAGCCACTATGCCCAGAGAAACCTGTTTGCCATCTTACCTTCCCTTTCCATTCCACACTTTTAAGTTTTTCACATATTTTTTTTCTATATTGCTCTATTCCATTTCCACAACATTATCTACTCTATGGCCTTCATATCTAAAATCCCTCTTATCTTTTTCCAAACCCAACATAAAAACCAAGAACCCAATTTCTGTATAATCACTTTGTTTATATTTATTCTCCCACAACATTATTTTTTCCCTTTCTACTTGTAAGCATTTACATTCAATTAACAGATACCTAATATTTGCTATGCCTTCCTTACATATCTTGCAGACTAAATCATTCACATTTCTCCTTTTCTGTGTGTATATCCCCTTGTTGCTAAAGATCCCATTCAAGCCTTAAACAGTAAACTACTTTCTTTGCTATTATCATAAATTAACTCACACCAAATGTTCCATTTACTTCTATATATATTTAAATTCTTTTTATTCTCCATACTAGTTCTCCATCTCTCCAACTCTCTATTTTTTATTAATGCATCTATTCTTTCATCCCATTCTTTGCCACTATAACACTCAACAATTTTTCTAACACAATCATCCCATCTTTTGAATAAGTATACTGACATAAAGTCTTTATCCAAATCTTCTGCATACACTATCTTTCTCACCCATCTTGTTGCCCACCTTTTATTCATAACCCAATCAAATACTATTTTGGCTGTTCTATTATTATCCATACATTGCAATCTACCAAACATTTTCATTTTGCTTTTTGCATCTCTCATATAAAAACTTGACCATCCCCTTTCTTCTTGAATTGCCTCCTTTGCTGTCCACACATTTGCATTTAATGCATGTCTTCCTACTTCTCTTTGCACTTTTTTAAGTAATCTAACACCCCTTTACTAACATATAACACATCATTACAATATATTAACCCTGCTACTGCCAGTTCCTTCCATACGATTCTAGCTACATCAGATTTATTATATGAAAACACTATTTAATTTCTTTATCAGTCCTTTTTTCTCTTTGCTTTATTTATCAATTTTTTCTCCCATTCATCCAAGCAATTTCTCTGATTACTTAAAATGATTCCCAAATAGTTATACTCTTCACCACACTTAACTTTATATCACCCAATAAAATATTTTATCTTCTCTTTCCCCAATATTAATCAACATTACTTTGATTTTTCTTCACTAAATTTAATCCCCAATCTCTTCATCTATTCTTGTGCATGCCCCCAGCATGACTTTCATATCTTTCCTTCTTTCAGTGCACAGGAAGACATCATCTACAAATAAAAGACCCGATAATATATATACTCCCTTGCCACCTATTAATGGTATCTCTACTCCTCTTCCTAGTCTTTCTATTGCTCTTTCCATTTCTCTCAAACAACAAAAACAAAATAGGTGACCTAGAGCATTCTTGCCTTAGTCCCATCTTATTTTTAACTTAAACTGATTCTATATTCCGTAATTGATATGTATAGTAATTATTTTTATACAATCTCTTATTAATATTCAATAAATCTCCATCCACTCCCAAATTTACTAAACTAACCCATAATCTATTTCTATTTTCTCTATCATATGCTTTCTCTATATCTATAAAAACCATATGTAACTGTCTATTTGAATTTCTACTCATAGCCACAAGTTGTATAACTACAAATAAATTATCTCTTATATGCCTATCTGATCAAAAATCTCCTTGCATTTCTCCCATTATATTATTTTCTTCCATCCATTTTGTAACCCTTCCAACCACCATATATGTGATAACTTTATATAACACTGATGTTCCCACTATTAATTTATAATTGCTTACCTTTCTATGATTCTTACCCATTCATATTGTAATGATATATAAATATGCCGTTACATTAATTTAAAATAAAAACTAAGTTCGCAAATAAAAATAAATTTATTAAAAATCTAAAAGCTTAAAAAAATAAATTAAAGAGTTGTTAAACGTATATATATATATATTCGCACAGATGCAAAACTTTAAAAATATTTTTTTTTAATAAATAAAAGTATTTGAACGTACTTTGTTATAAAAAAGTACAAGATTTAAAGGTAAGACATTTTTGTAAATGGAAATGATTGTTTTATAAATTAATTGAAAAGCAAGCTAGCCCTTCGGCTCTTGTATAATTAAAAAGTCTGATGAAAGATAGATAAGAGAATAAAAAGAATTAGCTTGACCAATGGAAGCACCAAGTCTCAGCCCAGACCCTAATGAAAATGATGGATTAGTGACGTTTTGTTGGTTGAATCTGTGTGGATACTATAAAAAGAGAAATATTGAGTTCCAGATAATTGCATCTTTTTTTGTATTTGAGACGTGTGATAGGACGCACATATCACACTCTTTTTTTTTAAAAAAAATGAAGTGACTGTAATTCCGAAATGAAACCAGCTAAGGTCACCTCCAGTACATCAGATTGGTCTTCCAATGGAGACGCCACGGGAATTAGAAACAGGAACCTGGACTCTTCTACCATGAGCTATGAACTTTACAAATTAACAACTAAAAGTAATTAAGAACTTTAAAGATTTGATCAGCTAATCTAGATTTTAAAAAGGAACTTTTATCTGACTTATGTTTCAAATTAATTATAAATGTTTAATTTTTACATATTTGTTTGCTAAAAAAAAATCATTTCCATTTTATTATTTTTTATTTGTATTAATATTTGTTTAAATTTTAAATGCATTAAATTTAAGTTGGGCATAGACGCTTGCATAGATTCATTCATGTTTAATTACATTTTTGTTTTCATATATGATTAAAATATATAGACATTTGGTAAATAATATCTTACATTGAATATCTAAAATGTATTTATTCGGATGTCTTGTTAGTGATTGGTGTCAATGCGGCATCTTATGATGAATGCCATTGGGTTTCTAGTGAATTCCCTCTGCAATTACATCAATGACTTTATATTTTGATCATGTATGTCTATGTTGAGATGTTTTTTGAGTGTGTAATCTGTGTAGCCGATCTATGCTCAACATTAAACAACAAACTTTTATAAATCCATCTGTGCGAACTTATATAAATGTTAAATTTAAGTTGGGCATGAATGGCTATATAGATTTGTAAAGTTATATTAATTAAGTAGGGGAGGGTAATCTTAGGTTATTTGTTTCATAGTTAAATTAGGTCAATGGATTGGATATATTGGTGTAATTAGTAGATGAGTATGAGGTTTGCTACATGCAGAATCGCTGTATATGCCGCACACCCCCTGTTTGCCTATTGGAATTGGATAGTAAGACGGAAGATGTGGTCCATTCCTATGGAGTTTTTTGTTTATTGTTCTTCTCACCAGCAGATGTAGCATTCCTGTTTGGTTGAGAGACAAGGTCTTCTCTAACTCTACTTACTGTTCAGATGTACATTCCTGACAGTATAGTATTTTATGCTGTTGTATTCATGCTACATTAAATACATTAATGTATCGGACGGATTGACGCCAATTTGACTGCAAACTTTTGGCCTAAGGTTAAATAACGGATAGAATATTTTCTTTTCAAATGCAGATCTATGTAGTCTATTCATACTCGATGATCTTAATAAAAATATTAAATTCATTCATACTCAACAATCATAAAATAATAATTTAAATTAAAAATTAATATAAAAATCTAGATAATAAATGTTATTCCTCAAATTTAAAATGATTATATATGTGCGTAAATAAATATTGTTTGTGTGTTAATTACTGGCAGTGGCTTTTATTTTTTATATGTAAGATATAAATTAAAGATATAGATTATTATCTGTGCATCTCCACTGAGCTAGTGACAATGGGCTAACGATCTAAATATAAATAAAGTGGGATCTTAACAGCGTATCTGCCTACTTTATAAACTTTTCTAGGTTCAAATGCCTAGATGGCGCCCTTGTAGTGCAGATTAAGGTAAGATTCGATCTTCACTTTCTTTTGGATCGTTATAATATATATATAAATAAAAAATTAATGGTAAATGCAATATTATAGTTTAAATTCTTTTGTAGCACTTTCAATTACATGGTAATCATCATCAGCTTTAACTAAATTTCAAATTTTTTAAACTTAATGTTACGTATATTTCCATAAGCTGTGTGTGCATTTACTGTTAATTTTTTATTTATATATATTTTATAACGGGTATTGTATTTTATATATATATTGCTTATAATACTTCTTTCATATACGCTTCAATGCAAACAAATTTTCTTTAAAAAATAACTTCTTTATTTTCCTTACAGTTACCCTTTCCTTTAAATAGTAGTCTTATTCTTGTATTACTTCAGCTATCCAGAAAATGTCTTTTCTGTGCCATCTTATTAAAATGATAAAAAGATTTAATTTTATATTTCCTAAATTCATTACCATCTCTGCTGCCCCTTCAT
The DNA here is from genome assembly GCA_028023455.1 of Epiperipatus broadwayi. NCBI lineage: Eukaryota > Metazoa > Onychophora > Udeonychophora > Euonychophora > Peripatidae > Epiperipatus > Epiperipatus broadwayi. The sequence goes on along the minus strand of JAQFVV010000137.1, from coordinate 2,893,328 downwards.
CTTTCCATTTTTCATTTTTTTCTCTGCCTCATTCAATTCATTTTCTGTAAATTTTTAATATTTCCATTACTATATGCTTTTATAGAATTATAATTATTTATTAAGCAAATAGGAAGGATATGTAAATATTTTTAAGACAGGCTATAACCTGTATCAAATGTGCCTTGAAATTTATAATAGTCAAGCAATATCTTTATTTTTCCAAGAGAGAAACATCTCAAACCATGACACAAGATAGCAACGCTCCTATTTTTATAAAAATCGTTCTCTTGTGTCATTGTTTGAGAGGTCCCTTTATTGGCAAAATAATGATATTGCTTGAGTATTATAAATTTCAAGGTGCATTTGATACAGGTTATAGCCTGTCTTAAAAGTATATGCTTTTATGTTTATATCACTCTGGTCTTCACATTAACATCTTTTCTATATCCATCACATACTTATTTAAGATTGTCTTTAATTCTTCTCTAGACAATCAAAAATCATTACTGCTCTCTATACTTAGTTTTATCAAACCGTAACACCTCATTTGTGGACTCTGTGTTTCATTAGGATTTCTCTAAGTTGCAATAATTTTTAAGTATTAATAAATAAAAGCAAGCAACATTTTGAGCATATTTCATTGACTTTTATCTAATTTTCTCTCTCTTTTTATATATTTAATAAAAAATTGACCTCTACATTTAGTTTTACAGAACCAATTTAATTTATTTAGTATTAAAAATTTCAAACTACAACTTATGATATAATTATTATTACTTGATCATAATGCCCTTATGATTAGTTTTCTCATTCTCTCTTCAGACAGGAAACTTTAAATACTTATATCTTTTATTTATTTATTATTTGGTCTATTATTCTGAAGACTAAGTGATATTCAAAGTATCATGGTGAGTGTAATATTTTGATGCTTAATTACCAAATGGAATTTAAATTTTTTCCTATTTTAGGAATCAATTCATGGACTTGTAGTCAGAACCCTCAGATTCCAAAATGGACTCCAGGTTAGAATCTTTGCCCCCCCCCTCCATTTACTAGTAAGATTAAGTGAGATATGATGTTGCATAAAATTTTGGCTAAAATATTAATCTTTGCCCCCCACCCACATATTAGTAAGATTAAGAGCAGTAAGATGCTGCATAGAATTTTGAATAAAATATGAATCTTTGCCCCCCCCCCACTTATTAATAAGATTAAGAGAGGTATGATGATGCATAGAATTTTGGATAAAATATTAATCTTTGCCCCCCTCGCCCCCAGCGTACTAGTATGATTAAGAGCAGTATAATGCCGCATAGAATTTTGGATAAAATATGGTAGCTTAATGAAACAGAAGTAATATTTATATTTATTTTTAAAAAAGTATATGAATGTACATAATAATTTACAATAACGTCAAAAACTATCACAAAATATATTTTCCATGTGTTGTCAACACACATTTTTTAGCGAGTTCAAAAAAATCAACTTTCCTTAGTTAAATCATTTTCAATGCATAAAATTGCTAGTTGATGAAATTGTTTTTTGCTAGTTGTGCTTTTTACTATGATTCCATGAATTTATCAGTCAGTTGGTTAATCTGTCAACCAAAGAAATGGTATTATGCAAAAGACTTTGAGAGGCAGATTAATTTTTTGTCATAAACTGTGTTCAGTGTTATACTTTTAAGGGGAAGGATTTCTTCTGACATAACTCTCAATGTAGTTTGCTGCTTTTGCATATAAACTGATCATCAAGAGAAACAAAAACAACTGTCACAAATAGAGCATCACAATGTACATGTATAAAGAGCACAGAATAATAAAGAGACCACATCAGCATTCTTGGAGCATGAAAAGACTACTGGACACAGATTCGAACCCACCAACCCCACAATAGTATGTAGAGAGAGAAATGACCATAGATGTAAAATAAAAGAAACCTACTTCATAAATAATGACATTCAATAAACAGAAAAGACACCTGTTTCACCATTTCAAAAAGATGGACTAATTAATCTAAACAAAATAAAATGCCAAGACCTGTGACACAACTAACAGCGACCTAATTTGTATAAATTAGAATATGTCTCCTCATTATTATCATCTCCATTCGGCTATGAATATGAAGTCCAGGAACTTCAAAAGCTCTTAGCGCAGATAAACTTATACTTTTTACAATATTAAACGTCTCTAACCTAAGCGAGTTAGCGCAGAATTACTGATACTAAATGGATATTGTAATGTGTCTAATAAAATAATTAATACCATATAATACTAAATCATCCATGCACTTTACTACTGTTACACAATGCTTCAAAACTGTAAACTATGTAACAGTCAGAAAACGTGTGACTCATAAAAATAGTGCAGAATTCGACCACCACACAGAACAGCAGCACCATCGAGGTAGCGAAGCCACCCGTGTTACTGAGTTCGAACATAGTTTATCGGTTCCACAATACAATCCACGAAACAACGCATCTGATGCGACATTAGTAAATATTTCCTTAGGCACTGTGGTCAGGGATATGCAAGAGATTCATGATTTTATTTTTGAGTTAGCCAATAATCAAACTAATATTAATTAATCATTCATATTTACATAATCGAGGAAATATTATATAGAATGGGTATCGAATAAATGAAACGTAATTGCAGACGTATAGTTTAAAATTATTTATTAATACATTTTAATAAAACAATCATTTACTAATAATATTTGTGGATTTAAAGCTTCAGTAGCGGGATTTGCGACATGATTATATTTTAAAGAATACATTGATTTATTTAGACATTATTTTATATTGAGGATTTCAGTAGCGGTATTTCCGATACTGAAATGTTTACAAAAGGAATTCATTTATTTGAAGGCATAATCTAGCTACCTAAAATTCTCAAGTAAGTATTTCTAATGCATGCCAGGATGGATTTATACCTTTGCAATGCAAGAGTCTAAAGTAAGATTTAAGAGTAGCGGTGGACATATATTTATTTAATTAAAATATTTATTTTATGACTAAGGGCAAACATTTATTTGAGAGTGAATTATGAAGATAATGCAGAGGCGGAATGATATATAGAATATATAAAATTAAGTAAAGGAACACGTGGTACGCTTTAGAAAGGCGATATGGATTGGCAGTATATTGAAACTGCAATGCCGTGAATGAGTTTATAAGAATGTCGGGCTGGTATCTGCCATCGGCCTGACGAAGTAAGGTGTCCCATAAGCATAACCAGGGACAAGCGGTCCGTGTCGCAGTTTGCCAGCTGGCTGCATGATGTCGTCAAATCCTATGGGAGCACCCATTATGTCCGCTTGTGTAGGACGACTGGGGTTAATTTCAACCCTGAAGAATCCGGAAATTTCACGGCGGAATGGGCCATCGCGTCTCTAAAACGTAACACATGTATAATGTATAAACGATTATGATGAGATTTAAATAGATTTCTAACTCGGCCCTACATTATCAACATTTACTAAAGAACGTTGGCGACTCTCAAAGAAATGTAATTTTCTAGAATTATTCATTAAGATTTAATAAATACAAAACCTATATAAACTGGGAGTTATTACAACTAATATGCCAGCCATTTGCGAAGTAGTAGACCCTGCATTACAATAAATGATGCACTGAATGCATGTCGATTTATATGAAAGTTAAGTTATTTAGGAAAGTAAATATTAATGAAAATTTGACACGCATTCACTGTTTCAAATGATCATAGATTTAAACTTTGAAAATTGAGACAATTATGAGCATGCAATAATTAAATAATAACTATAGATAAAAATGTAGATTTTAGAAATACACACCCAAGAAAGATAGAATGAGGTAAGCTAGATTATTAGAGAAATTTACACATTACATTAATTATTCAATTTTAGTTATACAAATGATAGTTTTTACATTTTATAATTTAGATAAGTAATATGAAGAAGAGCTATAGCATGTTATTAGAGTACTCTAGAGTTTGAACACAGACAGGTATCTGTTTTATAAGAAGATTTCTGATTCCATTAGTTTAGCAGCAAAAGGTTTGTGATTAGCAGTTCTTTCTTGTATTTAGGCGTTTCATTTATTTTAACAGCAGCAGCAGCTTTCTCATTTATTTCAGGCAGCAGATCTTCATGGTGAATTTATGACGGGCAATGGAAAGTTCGGCATCCGATAGGCCATCTCCCGATGGAGAATAATCTAGATCCTTTTACTCGGTCATACCTTGGCAGGAACAATTTATTTTTATATTTTGGAGACTCTCAGTGATCGAGAGCAAAGCTAAAGTTGAAGTGAAAGTCTCCAGCAAGTCTAAGATGGCCTCTTTTTTTATCTTGATCTTTCACATTTTTGTTAAGGTATTTTTAGGTTCTACTTAATCTGCCCTGAGGATAATCAATGCATTTTGTTGGTTTTAATTATAGAAAGCTGCCGTTCTATTGTTTACATTTTACATTTACTAATTACATTTTGGGGAATTTTTCTTTAATTAATCTATTATCTATCACTGACTGATGCTTTTAAATTTCAAAGACAAAAAGGGAACATAAGATTATTTTAACTTTTAATTAAATATTACATCAGATTTTTTTAGAATTATTATTAAACGAAATTTAAACAAAGCAATAAATACGAACTTTATAATCCAAAATAAATGATTAAAATTATACAAAATTATATAACTAAACGAAATCTAAATTATATTATTTTATCTCTATTTATTGCCTTTAATTTGAGATCGAAATGTGTGCGTGTTTATGCTGAATTCTACATATATTTATACATTTTTAATATTGCTACACACACAATTCGATACCAAAAAGTTTAAATTTGGGCGGGATAGACCGGTCAGTGAGAGACGACAGAAAAAGGTGAAACTTAAGATTCGAATACGAATCTTACTGTTTCAACTGTAAAAGAGGGTGGTAAATAAAGCATTGTGTAACAGTAGTAAAGTGCATGGATGATTTAGTATTATATGGTATACATTTGGCAATGCAATAAGAAAGAGTAGTTATTATATTTCTTGAAGAAAATAATTAATTTTAGTTGGATGGCAAATCAAAAGTCATTCTTTTATAAAGTTTCTTCTTGTTTTCTATTTATCTCACTGAACTGATTGACTTGTTATAGTCCCCCCCCCTCTTCCTGGGTTCTAAACTAAAGTTTTGTCAACTCCACTATTTCGTGGGGGTTATGTTAGTTTGGCTACTGAGATAAATTTTTAGGCCAATATATACTCATTGTCTACACTCTTCACTTTCAATTTTCTAACTACTTCTCATTGCTTTCATTTTAGTCATGACACTTTTATTGTTTGCACTTTCTAGCTAATTTTGTATCTAAATCCTGCTTTACCTCTAAATATATTACTTATTGAACAAACTTATTATTTAAAGACATATTATGCATTTTATGCAACTAGCATTAATACTTCTAATTAACTGCTTATTTCTCTATTAATCTTGATAAAAATACGCACACCATTTTAATTTTCAAACAACATCCGATTATCGTAACTTGTAAAGTGATTTTGGTTCCACTTAAATCTTATTTTAAAATTAATATAAGATTTTAAATTCAAGATTCTATCTCAAATTAATATTTTAAATTATAGTTCTTTATAGAAAAGTCATAATAAATGTATATATTTAAAAATGGATTTATGTATATTTTATTTTTATTATTAATATCATTTATGTTCTTTATTACATTTATAATGCTTTTTTACAACCTAATATGACAGTTTCGATTGCTCCAGCAATAGAAGTTCTGAAGAAGATTGCTGCGGCAATCGAAACTGTCATATTAGGTTGTAAAAAAGCATTGTAAATGAAATAAAGAACATATATGATGTCAAGCGTTGTTAGCCGACAGGTCAGCGCAGCCGCCTTGCAAGCAAGCAGTTGGTTGCAGACGGTTGTTGCGGGTTCGCCTCCCGGCCGATGCTGTGACATATGGAAAAAAAGAGAACATATATGATATTAATATTATATGGATTTGGCAATGCAATAGGAAAGATAAAGTTATTTTTATTATTGTTGTTATTATTATTACTATTTATATTAAACATTAACAGACAAAATGTCTGCTTCATCTCTAATCGCTTCATATATTGTCTTAATTATTTAAATACAATATGGCATTTTGTCATAATATTTAGCATAACAATCTGCTAACAAAACAGCCTGAAATAATCCAGGATGAACTGAAAATTATTTTAAGCAACTGTGAATTTTCGAACAAACTTGGATTTTGGTTTTGATACGCTTAGTCAACCAGTTTTCATTCATAAAATAGATATCTAATATTATCATCTATATATTACAATAAAAAGAAGAAAAAAACAAATATTCTCACCATCTAGCAATTAATTTGCTTGGCTTATTCTACATTATTCTTTTGAGGAGGAAAGAGAAATGGCTCTTTATACTGCAGTAGATTATTTAAAGTATTTGCTTCATTTTATATAAGATAAACTTTTTTCTTTATATTGATAAACAATATTTTTATCCTTAGCTTAATGTTTCAAATGTAGTTTTAAAATTAAAAGAATGGAAAAAGAACAAATTGACGGATTAATGGAGAAACATCGAGCGGAGAAGAGCCAGTCAGCTGAGAGAATTCGGAAACTTTCTCGTCTTACTAATAGACGGCGAAAGTAAGTGATTTTATTCTTTTTATTTATGACATTTGTATGTGTGTTTGTATATATATGTTGAATGATTTATAACTGTGAATGATATTGTAAATATATATTTTACAAAAACTTAATAATTAAAAATGTGTTTATAAACTATTATGTTCACGAACACTTTATGTCATGGGCGTGTCGTCAGACAGTCCCTGGTACAATTAATGCATTTTGTAAAATTTTAAGTAATTCTGGGGTTACATAAATGATGTCTTTTTGTATGTAAAATGTTTTAATAGGATATAAAATAATTACTGCTCTACGATTAACAATTTTTTTTTACAATCGTTTTGTAATCAATAAAGTGCAGTCTGACACAAATAGATAAATGATAGTTTTTCTCCTTTTTTTAAATATCAGTTAGTTGATTTATTATTTAAATTTGAAGAATATATTAAAGGTTGATAAAAAATCTTTCTTGTATGATTTGAAAACAAATGGTGTAATAAGTTAATAAATTATATCTGTTTCTATAAAAAAATTTGCAATGTAATTAAAATTACCACCAAACATCATTATTGTATGGAAAGTTTTACCTTGTAATTAAAATTAATTAGATAAAACTTTATTTTTGATATCCCCTTGATTCAGTCACATGGGATTTAAAAAATACATAAATTTCTTATATTTTGATTCATATATTTAGATGTTAATAATAATAAAAAATATTTGGAAGTTTTTAGTGCCATTTATGAAACACTATATCACTTAGATGTCCACCATTTCTTTCCCTCACAAAACTGAGTTCTCTTTAAAGCATTTTACATTATTTTTGTCAGAATATTAGAGGGGGAATGCACTAATTTAATCGAAGAATGGCTTTTGGTTTATTAATATAAATCCTATCCTTAAGATATCTTCTCCCCCCCAAAAAAAAATAATCAGAGGCTGTTAAATCCAGTTAATGTGGGAATCAGTTGAATGCTAAATTTCCAAAAATTAGACATTTGTCACAAGAAGTTGGATACAGTGGCTCCATCTTGTTGACACCAAATTTTTACAATATTATTAATACTATAGCTTTTTGAATCATCTTTCAATATTCATGATTGCGGAATTACTTTTATTATACCAATAATTTTTTGACATACCAGACTGTATATTTAAAGGAGTGTATTTCTTCCTGATGGAATGCCCCAGGTTCTTGGTTCCATATTCTGCAGTGTGTCTATTGATGAATCCATTCAAATGGGAATGAGATTCATCTACTAAATGATGAATACATTCATTTTGTTCTTTGACCAATTGTTGCAAGTTGGCCATATAAATAAGATGTTTATACTTATTCCTTGGTTTAAATCTACACTGAAACAGTTTAAAAAAAATTAAGATCCTTTGCATTGGTCTTTGAGAAGTTTCTGGCTTAGAAGAACATCTTTGCATTGATGTAGTTAGATTATCATCAATACTTTTCTAAACACACTAAGTATTCATCTCATTTTGGAAAGAACTGTTTCTTCCACATCTTGGAAGATCTTTCTGTAAATCCTAATAACTCTTGGAAATGTTGCTCCAGATATCAAATCATTTCAGAGGGAAGATTTTGCACCTAAAAATATTGATAGTATGCTTCTTGATGAAATGATTATGTTAAAATTTTAATGATTTTTTCAAGAATAGTATATTTCTCCATATCTAATCTCCCATAAGTTCTTTACAAAGTATATAAAAAAAATTTAAATTGATATTGATTTCATTTGATCAGATTTCCTGCATCTTTTTAGATATATATGGTACAAAAGCAATTCTAATCCATGCATTACTCCTGTTATTAATGTTCCTGATATTTAAAAATGAATATAATTTTTTAAGAATTTTATTTAATATATTAATATTATACCCTGACGGTTGGCTAATTCTTTTATATAGTTTTCAACACTGTCTTTTCTGTCTGCTTCAAACTTTCATAATTTATAGTTTCTTTATAAAAGATATTTGAAGCCAGCCAATTTATGTAAAATTGGAATATATGAATGCGGGTGAATTACATTTCGAATGTTAATGGGTTTTATAATCATTTTATAATTTATTTGTGCATTTGAATGTCGGATATACATATCTAAAAACTTATGTTATATTAAATTAGGTCATGTGACATCTGACTTTATTTTTTTGGAATATCTAAAAACTTTATACCATTTAATGTATCTTCATTTTTTTAGTCCAAACCACAAAAGATAATTGATATAATTCATCCCATGTATCAATAATTGTTTTGTCTTCATCATAGATAAGAACATCATCTACATAGCACATATACAAAGATGATATCACTGTAGTAAACTTTTTGGAATGACTGCTAATTCAATTATATTATACCAGTAGTATAAAACTTCACTAGTAATTAAACTTCCAATTGAAAAACAATGTTATGTTTTTATTAATTCATTATTAAAATGGCTACCAGACATAAAGACTGATGCACAATTTGTTTATCATATTGCATTAATTCTTCAAAAACTTTCATATAACTCCACTGACTGTATGGGCAAGTGGAATCTGGAATGTTACATTGGTTATCTATTTTATATTTATCAGTTTTTATGTGGTGCTCAGTTTGGTCTACCAAGTTTTTTTATTTTGTGGATGCATCCATTAATTTAAAAATGATAGATTGATTATTTGATGAGCATTTAAATGATATACATAAAATTAATTAATTTTTTTTAATTTTAAAATTACATAAAAGACTCATTTTTTAAATAAAATGGTTATTTTGTATTTCCCCTTTTTATTAATGGAAATATAATATGCACTTTTCACAGTGATTTATTAACTTATTAATAGTTTTGACTGGATAACAGTCTTCTTCAGAAATTCTAAAATATTTTTAGCCAATAAGAAAGAAGGTTGGAAGTAGGTCAAAATTGCCATTAGGTAAAGCATTGTGGAAAGAATATAACATCTTAAAAATTTAAGATAATAAATTATCAAAAAAATATTGAAGATAATAATTTGTCTGAAAGTAGGTTAATTTTAAGATTGATATAAAGAATAATACTAAATGTATAATATATATTTTGTAGTATTTTAAGTTTAGAATATTTTATAAGTACTAGAATGATAACTTACTTTGATGTTTTTAAGAGAATTATTAGAGTAGTGTTTACTTCCGTTGTTGTTGCTGTTGTTATTGTTATTATTATTATTAATAGTAGTAGTAGTAGTAATATAGTAGTAATATTTTTTAGTATTAAAATTTTCATGATCATTAATTATCTGCCAAAGACAGAATTTTGTATATACAGCAGAACATCTTTTCCAAGTCTTTGTGTTTTTTGCACTACTCTTCCGTTCCTTAAGTATCACCAATTAACTTTTTTCTCCTCTTCATCTTCTTTAACTTTGACCATTACTTCCAGTATGTCTTTCATGATTCATTTATCTTGAAGTGCAAATCTAATCCTATTTATTTTGTCTTGTGACTTTTTCAGTAATTGTTCTTTACTTTCTACTCTCAAAATTTTTATATTGCTTATCTTTCTAATTTTTTATTCTTTTTTAAACCACTTGTAAAGATTTTAAAACAAAATATCACACGACTTAGCAGTATGAACTTAGCAAATTTTAAATCAAAAAATAATTACAATGAGATCTTACAATAGTTAATATTTAACCATTATGAATTTGTACAGTATATTGAAAAATTGGTTGTGAGCTTACAACTGGCTGATGAAGGATATTGTTAGCCATAAAACAATTATCACGAAGAATCTGATTGGCTGATTATTTTAGCATAATAGACTGTCTGAAAAAATTATAGCACTGTGTATGCAGATTATTTATATACTTAATTCGATTGTAAATAATGTTTTTATACTTTAATGTAATTACCAGTCAGACAACATATGCATAAATTTACCTCTAATTAATTACACTCTAGAAAGTTTACATGTGATAAACTTGTGTGGACGTAATATAGTTAATGTATGCTAAAATATTCAGATTAATGCAGAAACTGGACTGATATTTAAACTGAAGATTATCTAGCACAAAGATGTGTATGTTATGTGCATTAAGAATATAATTAAGTCAACATACATAACTGTGGACAATGTTTGGTAAGTGTGCATATAAAGAAATTTATCGTCATGTCACTTGAAAACATATTTGCAATTAGATATTTTATTTTCTAAGAATATTAAATGCTTTAATTTTTACCTACTTATATATATATTGTAACGGGATATATATATATATATATACGTTACATTTAAATTTTAGTACTTAAAACTTTTTTTTGTAAATATCTAATACAGAATTAAAAGCACAGACGTTCAAAATGCACAAATAATGAATTATTAATTTATTAATAAGTTTCATTTAAATATTGAAATAAAATAAGTTTAAAAAAAAAAGGTATAGAATCGAAGCAAAGATTCTAATCTTGAAATAAATATAATAAAAACCTTTTAATCTTAAAAATAACGAAGAGAGTTTTTAACAAAAATAAAATTACAAACAGATCCTTAGGGCAAAATGACCATTAAAAAGATTATTACGAAATAGCTAAGAGTCGAGAAATAGAAACAAAAGATTTGCTTTTCCCGCCCAAGATATATACACAGACCACAGAGAAAAATCTACTTAATATGTCCGATGGATCCGCGCATTCCTAGATAAGATGCTTCAGGACTATAAAAGGAAAAATTCAAAAGAAATATTTAATTTAGAAGATTAGAATTTTGAATTCATTTGTCATTGCTGAAAAGTAAAAAAAAATTAAAAAGTTATTGTCGCCGTTACCAAAAATGTAATCTGTTTCATCGCACTTCCTTTGATTCGGCTGGCCAAAGGCAGCTTTCATCTCCATGGATCCCAGGATCGAACCACTGGTAACGTCTTCAGAAATCATCGTAAAGCTTCATAAATCGCCATTGTCTGCAAGAAATGGCCCTTGGTAAACTCAGATCTTCGTCATGAAGGAATGAGCCCAGAGAAAGGAAAGTATAAATTATAAGTGATAAAAATGAAATATAACCTCTCTTTAATTTAAAATCTTCGAACTTTATTTTCCTTTAAATATGAACTATAGACTTTCTCTCCTGATCAAACCTGAACTTTATTTTTTACAAACTTGGCAATTTTAAAAGTCTTATCTAAAGTTTAAACGTAATCTTTTTAAAAAATGTACTATATTTTTTTATTTTTATGCCTAGTATAAGGTCTGTTTGTAATAGGGCAGGAGTTTGCGATTGCAAATGAATTTAAAGATAAAAGCAAATATGGATCATTATTTGTGCATTATTAGATTCTAAAAATAGGTTAAATATATTATTTGATGTAAAAATAAGTTTAATGCAATGCATGATTTTAAAATAAGTTAAATACCCTAAACTAAATTTTTTTTTGTAATAAATTAAATTAGTAAATTGACTTAAATTTAAGTTGAATGTAGATAGCTGCTTAGACTCATTTAAGTATATGTTAGTTTAAAGGGGTTTTGATTTTGAACTATTTGTTTCGTAGTTGTGTCAATGCTGGTGGAGGGATATATGGATGTTTATATCAATGTAATGTGAAGGGTGTTAGCATACAGGGCAATGTACCCAACTGAATACATGATCCCAAAGAGGTAGTCATGGCATTAAAATGGACATGGAGTACTTCCCATGACATTGACCCCTTTCAGATCTATGGATAGGGACTATAAGTTGGCAAGATAGACCGCTCTCCCATCCATATGTAGCATTTTCTCTTTATTACTTTATATGCATGTTTCATTCACTAGACAGACACACATTCCTGTACTGGATGAAGGTCATGTTCTTCAAATAATATCATGCTATCAGATGCACATTCCTGTCAGTGTGCTTTTATGCTAACATGTTCACATTGCATTGGTTGCGGATATATATCAGGAAGCGAGAGTTGGTGTGGCTGCGGACTTTTAGCCTGGAGTCAAATGTTTTGAAAATCTTTTAAGTGAGTCATCTAGGTGGCCTATCTATGCTCAACATTCTAAGATTAAAAATTAAAGTTAAAAAATAATAATAATGAAACATAAAGCATAATTTTTTTATAGTAATTATTTTTCAAGTTTGTTTGTTGTCACCTATACAAATGTGAATAAAATCTTTTGTGTAGTTTATTTATTTTTAATCTTTATTAAAAATATATTTTAATAAATATGTTTAAACCTCTGCTACTCCATGAGCTAGTGGCAAGGGCTAATCGTCAATAAAATAAAAGTTGGATTTTTAACTTGCGTATCTGCCTACTATATAAATTTTCCAGGTTCAATAGCCTGGTGGCACCCTGTACAGCAGATACAATGAGATTCCACCTTTTCCCTGACCATTATAATATGTATATATATTAGTTTTTTATAAATGAATAAACTCTTGTTTTATTTGTGTTTGATATTCCTTTGTTATAAATATATCAATGCTATCTGTCTGGAATTACAAATAATACATCCAAGAGTGTAAGCAAGTTGACAGGATCAGCAATATAGTTTTAAGAAACTCTGCATAAATGAAACAGATGGAGGTATTATGAAGTAGCCCAATGCACCAAGTTAGAAAGTAAAAAGACATTTGTGCAGGAGCTATTTTAATCTACAAAAAAAAGCTGTGGCCAACTTCAACAAGAAAATAGTATTTAACAATAATTTTATAGGTGAATTTTATATAAACAATGCAGCAGATTAGTATATTTATGAAAAACATGTAGAGAGATACATATTGATTAATAGCATAGTTTATGCAAGTTAAAAGTAGCAACACCAATGTGGTTATCTGGGAAAGAGTTCCTGCAAATATCAAACAAACTGTAAACTGAAACATTTCAAGGAAGGACCATATCAAGAATTAAAAGGGAAGTTGATTGCATATTTTAGATCTGTGACTTTAAAACTGGTGGCATGCTTAAGATTTAGAAGTAAAAGTCAGGCACCATATAAGAAATACCAAGATTGGTTCTTTAACTCAAGAGTGTAACTTTAATTATGAGATTGCAAAATTGATAAATTTGTCTGTGAAACTTGAAAATATTGTACTTCAAAAAAAAAGAAAATTAATTGTGTACATTAGTCTGGAATTGAGAAGCCGTTAAAAAGAAAACTCACATGGAAAAGTGTCAAAGAAGGATTCAAAAAAGAAAATAAAACCATGGTTAAAGGTTTTCTTTAATGCATCAATTACATAAATTCATAAAGGAGTTTTAAATTCAGTAGCAATTAATATTAGTTAATGATTGTCTTATTATTATGTTTAATTTAAACATGTTTTTTTATATTCATTTGATTTTCCCTCCAAAATTTAACAAAAAGTTTTTTTAGTTGATTTAAAGATTTTTATCTCTGATTATGAGAAACTTGTTTCCGATTTTTGTCATTTATTATGAAATAACTTAATAAATTAAAGGTTAACTAAATTAATGAATGAAAATCAAATAGTGAAGTCATATTTTTTGATAAAATGTATAATTTGAATTATCATATTATCATGTCATTTTTTAAAATTATTAATCAGTTAGTTTATTAAATAATTGTTTAAAATATATTTGTGTTCATGTTTTATTTCTCTAGGTATGTGCTATATGAATTGGCAGTATGTGGCTTGATTTTATTAAAGCTTAGTATTTTAGGAATTTTAAATGATTCCAGAGTAAGCTGTTATAGTTATTTATCTTTTATTCCCAATTACAGTTTCTAGAACCTTATGATCTTGGACTAGCTTTAGAGAGCATAATGATTATTTATATAGATGTAGGAGTTTTATGTTAGTGTTTGGTCATTCAGATGATTATTCTGGTTGGTGTAATAGTATCACCTTTAAAGTCCATTCACTGTCATTGTGTTTTTATTAGAAATTAAGTTTTGGACTGTTCACTATGTGTACTATATGGCCAGAGCATTGATGATGATCAACATATATTAGTGTTCAGCATTATTTTTTATAACCTGATAAATATTTTAGTACTTAAGTATATACATCCAAATAGTTGTTTGTATATATTGCCCTAAGTCTGGCAGTGGCTAGATATGTAGCCTGTTTATAGCGTACCCCTTGTGATTCTAGTCAGAGTTTATTATTGATTGATTAATGATTTGTTTATGTGTAATGCTGAATAATTTATAGTTTTATTCTATGATGATTCTCTGTTCTTACCTTTTTATTTCTATTGATTATTCATTATATTTGTGATCTGTGGGGATGTTGTGATTCTCATCACTCCATGAGTACCCTATTTCTTCATATCATTAATATATATATATATCCCCCACTGAGGAGTACCCTATTTCTTCATATCATTAATATATATATATATCCCCCACTGAGGAGAGCAAACCAGCTTGAAATCAGCTGATCTGGGGGTGAGCAAATGAAAGAGGTAGTTAATTTCTGACTCTTTTTTCGTTTATGTAAAACAAATCTTACACTTGTTCGGCGGTTTTGGTATAGCGCCATCTTTTGAACATATATATATATATGAAACACAGACAATATAAACATTTATTGCATCATTGCAGATCTAATAGTTTTATATATAATATTTATTATTAAAAATAAAATTTGATTATCTTTTATTTTTCAGAGCACATGAGCTTAAGCGACAGGTTGTGCAAATAAAAGAAGCGCAATATCAAAAAGAAGTATTAGCACAACGAAAGCAGAAACTTCTTGAAATTACACAGAGGTTTCAGAAACAGCCCATATCTCATTTTTATAAAGCTTCTGATGAATTAGGTAAAGTTATTTTTGAGGCTTGTTTTTTTATTTATATAGTTTTTAAATAAGCACTATCACTACAACCCTCTTACACAAGGTAGGGACTGGTAAAATAAACAATCAAGTGGTCTGTCATTTGGGAGGTTAAAAAATGTTCAAGACCAGCTAGTGGTGGGGGGATATGACCTAAGACATGTGGAAAGGATGTGTGATCTGCAAGATACACAATTCATGCTGAACCAGCACTTATCAGTTTGCCCAGATCACAATCTCTTATACAGACCTTTATAATTGTTCAGTATATATATAGATATCAAATTACTATAGTTTAATTAATAAGTATCAAATTTACTGCCCTCACAACTTTGAAACCAACTACTTCATGGAAATATATTAATACTTTTTATTAGTCATTTATTGTAGTAGAGTTTGTCCAATAATGAATTATATTTCTGGTGTAATTTCCACTATACTACTCTTACACAAGGTAGGGACTGGTCTTTATCTGCTTTCAATACATAGTAGAGTGCTGGTTTAGCATGAAATGTGCATTTTGGGGATTATACATCTTTTCCACATGTCTTTGGTTATATGTTTATAATTACACTCCTTCACTAAGTGTTTAAAGGAGATTGAAACCAGACCCCTACTTTGTGTGAGGGTGGTTGCAGTGAAAATTATACTACAGAAATATTTATTAAATGGATAATATCTAGTCTATTGAATGACTAATAAAGCCATATCAATTGTTTGATTTTACCTGAGAAATTGATATATATATATAATTTAGTAGAACAGAAGTACAATATGAATGCTGGAAAACATTAATGTGTCTATAGACAATGTGATTCTATTAGAATAATTCATAAAACATTATATGTTGAAAATATTTGTCATTCTAAGTGCTATGGATGTATATGTTGGCATGTGAGTTACTTTCTGACTAATCACCGCTGTGATATCTATTTATGCAGGTAAAGCTAAAAGCCTTCTCATTTGCTTCACATAAAGGCAAATCTAAAACCAACCCTTTCATTGTTTAGCATTGTTTAGTATAGTAATCAAATAGCAAACTGAAAAGGTAAGGATTCACCGGTCATGATTCAATCTTTTTAGTGCTTGAACATTTTTTGACCCCCCAAATGACAAACCACTTGATTGTTTATTTTACTTAATGTAAATGCATGTTTTTAAAAGATATTTTAATGTTTATTGATGAGATTTTGATCACGAATACTGGAAGCAATGCATGAGATATGGTGAGCTGGGTTTGCTATAATCTGCTATTAAATATACATATGATTTATCATATTATTTGTATTAGAAATTATAAGATATAAGTTTGATTATATTATTTTGTAGAGTTTTACATAAATAATAGTAAAATAATTATAAGGGATTAAAATACACATTCTTTAGCAACAATTGTTTCTTGATTTAATTTCGCTAAGAAAAAATGGTTCAATTTGTTATTCAAATATTTTTGAAATTATTGTTGATTAATGATTCCACTGATCCACATTCACAATTTTTCTAATATGTAGGTTGTGGTTTTAGGACTTTTCCATTTTGAAACATTTTCTAGAAATTTGAAAGTGATCTAAAATAATATAATGTTGGTTGTCAAAATAAAACTGTTAAAAAGATTTAAAATTTCTTCTTTAAGGGAAAAGAACATAAAAGGCTTTAATTGCTCAGGAAAATTTGATCGCCAGACCTACAGGTGACAGAATCAATTCTGGTTCTTTCTGATTCCAAATTGGATGTTTTACCAAAATGGAAACATTAAAAAATAGAATAAAAAATTAAGAATATTAACATTAACAGATAATATATTTTTGAAAATTATAACATCAATTATTTCCACATAATTTAATGTTGCACTTAGTATGTCACTTAATAGCAAGTCATTTGATGTGTACTTTAAAAGAAGGTAAGAAATGTAGTATTATATATAGATTACTTATTGAATTATTTCAGCTTACAATGCCTGTTTATGATTGGTATTTTGATTCATTACATCATAGCTAAAAAATTTATTTATGAAAATACATAGAAAATTTCTGTTAATTTTTTATCATTTAAATATATTATACCAGACAACTTCATGCATTATGAACATTGAGCACTTTAGGGCACTACTAGCTACATAATGAGCTTAGAAAATTTATTTGAGGTGACCAAAATTCAGTAACGATAATGAGCAGACCTAACATAAAATAAATTATCTGCCACTGACATGAGCTCAGCTTAGAGAATGAGACTCATAACTATTAAATAATGGATAGACAGACACAGTAAAGAAACATCAGCCAAATTAATTTAATAAATATAATAATAGTGTTTATTGCAATTAAATGAAAATAAAGGGTACTAGTTGGTTAGGTGTACTGTGGCCACTAGGCAATGCGCCAGTATCATCAAGAACCCCAAAAAAGCCTACAAGTGATAAATTTCTATTCAAAAACCATCACTTAAATTGAAAAATTAAAATGCCTAAGGACAGTACACCTAACCTACTAGTACCAAATAAAGAAATAAAATTAATTAATATTGCATCCATGGATGTTTTAAGAGAGTACTTTATTATTGACAGCTTTGATAGTTAAATTGATTCCCCAATTAATTTACTTCAATAAGACTAAAATAATCATTTAACAATGGTCTTTATAAAATAGAATGTATAATCTATGTGTCAATGACTTTTAATAATAAAGAAAGAAAATATTCAATTTCTCTCATTGGATGCTTATGCATATATGTACTGACAATAAAGATACATGTGTACAGCAATGTCTAAACCATCTAATAATTATAGATAAAATAAAAAGGGCTACTCAATATAAGAGATCCATGATATGCCCTTTCTAAGTTTACCATGCAAAAAACAAGCAAGTTGATGATTCAATATTGATAGCCCCAATTTAAACGAATATGAGCATGACCCAAATTTTATAGTCGGAGGCTCTGACGGATTTTCCAATATACAATGATAATATCAAGCAAAGCAAGCATGCTGGCTATACTAAAGCTAGGTCACATCCGAGTAAATAGACTGGGATGAAGGCAGTAAATGATCCACACAACCAGAGGAAGTATAATTAGCTAACACCAGTGAAGTAAAAGAAAAGCCCTATAAAATAACAGTGGTCTTCATATGGATTTGTTTTAAGCTCCCACACACAAATAGATGAATACTTTTAAATAATGCATGTTATATACAAAAATTAAAATGTTTTAACAAATCTAAATCAAATCACACATATGTAAAATAAATTGATTAATGCTATTTAAAAGAAAAATTAATTTTAAACATTATTACAAATCTTCTGTAAAAGATTTCACTGGCTGATTAAATTTCAGACTTGTTTTCTTTAAAAAAAAAGCACTTAGGTTTTAAATATTTAAAGAGGGAATGAGAAAGGAATCAAAATTATTCTATAATAATAATATTTATTCTAAAATTAAGACTTTATTTAAAAATTTTAAATTCCCCAATAAAAGAAGAGAGAATTTTTTCTATAATTAATTTTTTTAACATACTAAATTCTAAATTAAAGCATACTCCAAAAGAAACCATAAAACATTTATACATGATATATATATAAAACAAAATAAATGTCCGCTAATATTAATAATACAATAACGAAACTTAAATATATTCCAAACAACGATAAACAATTTATAATATTATATAAATAAAAACTCATAAAGAAATATTTTCGATTATATTCATAATCATTTTCAACTCAACTTTCAAAATGGAATCATCAATTACCGGTAATTGATGATTCCATTTTGAAAGTTGAGTTGAAAATGATTATGAATATAATCGAAAATATTTCTTTATGAGTTTTTATAATTGATGATTCCATTTTGAAAGTTGAGTTGAAAATGATTATGAATATAATCGAAAATATTTCTTTATGAGTTTTTATAATTGATGATTCCATTTTGAAAGTTGAGTTGAAAATGATTATGAATATAATCGAAAATATTTCTTTATGAGTTTTTATTTATATAATATTATAAATTGTTTACCGTTGTTTGGAATATATTTAAGTTTCATTATATATATATACACATAAAATAAAGAAAAATATGAATTTAAATTTAATATTAAGATTAAATTTTAAAAAAAATGTGCTGCTACAAGAGAAAAACAATTATAACAACTCCTGGCTTATTTAAAATATATGAAAGTTTATGTTACTACTAAGTCCTTAAGTGTGTTACTCTTGCTTTCCTTGAATTCTTTGAAGAAAGCTACTTTTGTCCATTTTGTAATTGTATCTTAGGTTGTCTATAAACAAAGCAAAGCAAAACTCCATATAGTAGTGCCACCTGTGCTAAACAGAGTAATCAATGGATGCCAGAAGGCTTATGCATAAAATCCCTATCTAATGCCTACTCATTAGATAGGGATTTTATGTATAAGCCTTCTGGCATCCATTGATTACTCTGTTTAGCACAGGTGACACTACTATATGGAGTTTTGCTTTGTTTATAAACCATTATGTGCTAATATTGGAGATGTGATCATGTGATGCTTGCTGGATTAACACCAATCCTGCCTAATAGGGTAGTGGTGGCTATGGTTGTTAAAGAGCCAAAGACACCAAAATGTATAGGTGCTGAACTGAGTTCAGACCCATATGACTATATAAGCTATTGAGCTTAGATTGAAAATATTTTTTGTGTTTTCAATTTCATGCTCATAGTTTTGTAGTTAACTAGAGATAAAAGGTGTTTGCTAGAGAGTTGCATTAGATCCTAAGATCTAGATGCAGTGCTCTCAGATCCAAAGCTCCTCACTGATGAAGACCACAAGCCAGAGATATTGGATGAGTAGGCATTAGATAGGGATTTTATGCATAAGCCTTCTGGTGTCCATTGATTACTCTGTTTAGCACAGGTGGCACGACTATATGGAGTTTTACTTTGCTTTGTTTATAAACAATTATGTGCTAGTATTGGAGATGTGATCATGTGATGATTGCTGGTTTATCTTATGTTGTCTGTTAGTTGACAGAGGATTCAGGTTGATTGGCTTTTTCAGGAGGTCAGCTTTCTATGGGTTTATGAATTTAAGACATGTTAAAGAATGGATCTAGGCTTAGAGAACTGAGTTCCCCTTTGACAAGTGCCCAACCATATATATTCCAAAAACCCTACTAAGAATAATTTGCCAGCTTATTTTCTAATTGCAGGTTGCTTATCACAAACTGTTGATAGAGTATCAACAATTTTGATGAAAGAGCTAACAAGAAGTGCTGTTTGTCATACAGAATCAAGAGCCCCATCATCTGGAATACAATCTTGACTAGTTGAGTTCACAAGAATGCAATCAAAAAAATGCAACAATAGATTTTGAGGAGCTTTTATGTTCTCATACAGATTTTCTAGATTAACATCTTAAAATAGCCAGATTTTTAATTAATTAAAGTATAACATTTTTTTACATTCCACACTAATTCCATTACATGTCTTATCTGAACAATGCTTAACTTTTAGATTTTATTATTATAATAGATCACATTTTTTTGAACTTAAGCATTGTCCATACAATTTTAAAAATCTTATACAAAATATAAGAAATTTATTTACAAAGTTTACTTTTTGGGGGAAAAAATGTACATTACTTTTAGTAAATCATATTCATTTATCATGCTTTAACATAAATTTGAATCTAAACTAAGAAAATATAAAAAAAATTTCAACACATTTAGGCGTTTTTTTTCAGGTGGATGATTTTCATCTGAGTAGCAACTGCATAGTCTGGAAAATGCTGCTTTTGTATAAGGAATTGTTGGAGAGACTTTGCCTCTAATGAACTACTTAAATATTATTTTATTGCTGCCTTTGTGTGTGTGTATATATATATATATCATTTTCAACTATTATTTATCCACTACAGAATGAAGTTTTCTTCAAGTTTAATCCATCTTTTCCAAACTCTAACCTCTTTTCTCCACATCATTCCAACACTCTTATTTTATTCACCCATCTCCTGTGGTCACCTTTAGAGGTTTTTACAATCTCTTGGAATACAGTTTAATATTTCAACTGTTCATCTAATATCATCTCTTCTAACAATATGTTCAATCCAACTCCCCTTCAGTCTATTAATTCTTTCAATGATATCAGTAACACCTGTTTGTTCTCTCATCCATATGTTTAATTTTGGATCTCCTTTTGTTATTCCTAATATGCATCTCTATATACTCTGTTGAATAGTCTGAAGTGTCTGTATTTCTGCTAAGTGTCCACATTGTAGATTCATAAGCAGAAGTTGTAAAACACAATTATAAAAAATCTTCCTTTTCAAGCACATAAGCATATTTTCTTTTAATATTAAGTTATTTTAAACAAAAGCACTCCAAACAAGTTTAATTCTATGATTAATTTCATCCATTATGTTTCCATCTGATCAAGATATTTGTACTTATTAACTTCTTCTGACTCATCAGTATCCATCTTTATATTCTTTTGAGAAAATCTATTTAAAACATTACTTTAGTCTTTTTAGCATTTATTTTGATCCTAATTTCTTACTTTCATCTGATAAATCTCGCAACTTTTCCTGAAGCTCTAAAGCATTATTTTCAAAAACAACTACATCATCTGCAAAATCTAGATGACTTAAATAATCTCCATTTACTTTTATTCCCTTAACTTCCCATTTTAATCCACAAAATGCTTCTTGCAAAACTGCTGTAAAATGTTTTGGAGATATGGATTCAGTCTACCACACACTCTTCTCACTGTTTTTTTTCCTAGTATCATTATGTACTCTAATTGTTGCTGTTGCATTTTTATAAATATTCTTCAGAATATGACAATATCCTGGATCTGTATTTTGATGACCCAATGCTTTAGTTACTGAAGAAATGCTTACAGAATCAAATGCCTTTTCATAATCTACAGATCTAAAGCATAATGGTAACTCATATTCATTGGTCCTTTCTATAACTTCCTCAATACTTGAATGATTCATTGTATTAAAATCACTTTTAAATCCAGCTTGTTCTTTTGGTTGGTTAAGATCCAACATTCACAAATTGTAATTATTTTGATAAAATTTTTGTATAGAACTGATAAAATACTGTTATGCCTCTAATTTCTAATATCTTTTTAAATAATAATGTGAAAGGCTAAAACCTTTGACAGATGTGCCTTATAAATGCTTATGTGACAGCCAATCAGATGCAATAATGACTGCATGTGAAATTCTCAATTCAAGAACACAAGCATTTTTAAGGCACTTCTGTTGAAGGTTTTAGCCTTTCACATTATTATTAGATCATCTGCTAGTGCTTAATAAATTTAATATCTTTTTATTAACTTTTTCAAATATTAATATTGGTATTTCATTCTTCCAATCATCTAGTACATCTTTATCATTTAAACATTTGGCATATAACTTTGCTCAAAAAAATTTTACCTGCTTCTTTTAAGATATGAATTATAATTCCTCATTACCCAGAGATTTTCCCTTTTTGATAAATTTAATTGAATGTCTTCCTTCTTCATTTAAAATTTTGGGCAATTCAGGAGATATAGTTGTAGGAGGTACTTTTCCTTGTTCTTTATTGCTACATAATTTCTGATACAACTCTTCTACCCATGATACTATCTCTCTTTTTAATAATATCCATCTTTTTTTTTTTATTGCAGAAATAAATTTCCTACCAATATGAAGATGTTGTTTTACACTCTTGAGACTTTTATTCTCTTCTATGGTTTTCCTTGGTAGTTCACAATTATAATTTCTTATATCATTATCAACTTCTTTTGTATCATTTTACAAAATTCAAGATATTCAATCCTTCTTAATGCACCATTTTTATATATTTTCATATTCATTCTTTTCTTTGTTGTCTCGGTAAAATTTTACTGGACCAATTGCTGCCTTTTTAAACTGACTATCTTTATTGTAATTTTTACAAGTGTATTAATTATCTTCCTATTGTTTTTCATTCAAATCTGAATCATGTTCAAAATCTATTAATATTTGAAAATGATTTATAAGTTCTAATTTAGATTAAACAAAGCAAAGCAAAACTCCATATAGTAGTGCCACCTGTGCTAAACAGAGTAATCAATGGATGCCAGAAGGCTTGTGCATAAAATCCCTATCTAATGCCTACTCATCCAATATCCCCAGACTAGTTTCTTGATTGTGGCCTTCGTCAGTGAGGAGCTTTGTATCTGAGAGCACTGCCTCTAGATCTTAGGATCTAATGCAACCCTCCAGCAACCATCGTTTATCTCTACTTAACTACAAAACTATGAGCATGCTTGCTGGTTTTTCTAATTTAGATTCATTGGAATGTTTCTGAAGATGAAGAATATCAATTGTGAATATTGTTTTTCTTAATAAATGTTATCTCTCTAGTTTTGTATCAACATGTATCTTACATCTCACTAATTGACTTCCATTTCCTGTGTTGAATTAATTAAGAATATTTCTGTCTTGAAATACATAATTTTTGTTAGTCAAAATATAATCCAATTCTTCTGTATCCTCATTTGGATGTTTTAATGTCCATTTCCTTTTAACATTTTTCTCAAAAAAAAAAAAAAAGAATTCATTATATAAAGTTTTTCTCTTTTTTTGAAAACTTCACAAGTCTATGTCCTCTCTCATTTCTATCACCATAACCAAATTTACCTATGGCATTTTCATCTTTCAATTGTTTACCAATTGCTAGCATTAAAATCTCCCATTACAATTTTAGAATATAGGGATTTGAACTCAGACTTTCAAACACCCTTCAACTATTCACACTATTACAATTATGCTCCAGGTATATTAAGAGTGCCTGTATTTCAAATATTTCCACATTAAGCCTGAATCCTGCCCATCCCTCTTCTATATATTTAAAAATGGATACAGTCCTATACATGAGGGATCAGAGTGACTTGAGGTCATCATGGACATGGCAATAATATTGGCATCAGCATGGGATTTGAGCTTTCGATCATCAGATTTCAATGGTATGAATGCCTGAAGAGTTGGAGGTTAGAGTAGATTAAAGGCTGTCCATTAAAGTATGAGGGTTTGCTATCTTAATGTAAATCTGAGCATTGATTATATATATATATATGGGAAATGATAATCTGGACCAACTGATGAGGGCTGGTTCCGCACGAAATATGTATATTGGTGATTGTTTATCTTTTCTACATGTGTGAGGACATATGTATCAGTGGTATGAGATAGTGTGGATAGTTGAAGGATACTTGAAGTCTGAGTTCAAATCTCCCTACATTTACAATTAGGTTCCAGGTATATGAAGAGTGCCTGTATTTCAAATATTTTAAAGTTAAAAAAAAAAGTGTTCTTTTCATATAGCTTTATATGAAGCAGAAATTTGGAATGTTGAAGAATAAAAAAGGACTGATTTTAAATGAAAATAAAAAGTACAGTTAAATAAATGTTAGAAACACTAAATTATTAAAAAAAAGTATTTAAGAAAGAGAATTTACTGAACGAAAAAAGTAGAGAAATTTAGAGTAATTACAAAAATGTATTAAAGGGCATTATAAAAGGTAAAAAAAATCAATTATCAAAACAGAATAATAATTAAATGTCTTTTTTTTTTTTATAAGGAAAATACATACAATTACAGCATGAATCTTTTAGTTTATAATCATTACTAATTCATCATTTATAGCTTGGCTCGGATCCTCTGAGCAGGAGGCTTGTCTAGTGGTAAAATTTGCACCCAAGTATCAACCTAGATGCTCAGGCGCTAGTAGGCAATCTCTGTTTCTTAGCCTGTCTATAGTTTCTCTATACACCGTCCATGATTATGGTCTGTCCTGTCTAAACATGAGCCTATTTCTCATTAGCCACATGGCATATAGTAGAAATATAGCCATTCTTATCATGGCGTACTTGCCATTTTTTAGAGCTTCGCTTATTGACAAGATGTTCTTATCAGAGGCCATAACTCTTGTCGTGATTTCCTGCCTGATTCATGCTAGATGAGAGCAATTAATTGAAGTTATAGTGAAACCAGGAAGCAAAAAGTTCTAAAGTAATTTTTTCTTGGGAAAATAACTATCATATTCAACTCAATTATTGATCTGACTATTCTTAGTTAGAATGTCAAACAATAATGAAAAAACAAAATTCCCATTACCCAACACTAACTAGAAGTATTTCCTCCTTCAGTGTTTCTCTTTAGAGATCTTCTGCAGAGACCTTAAAAACAAAGAGCTACCAGAAGCTTTACTAATTGACTGTGTAATTTTTAGTCCACTTTGGTAGAGTACGCAGATAATTATCAACTAATATGATTTATAAACAAAGGCAAAACTCTCCATACAGTAGTGCCACCCTGTGCCAAATAGAGTAATCACAGGATGGCACTACTGTATGGAGAGTTTTGCCTTTGTTTACAACAATTATGTGCTAGTATAGAGAAGGTGATCATGTGATGTTTAGTGGTTTAATGTGATTTATGTACAAAAACAAAACAAAAAAATATTTATTGCTTTCTGAACCAAGCTGGCAATATCTTTATAAAAACTCAATTAAAATGAACATTAGAGCATATCCACATGCATATAAATTAGTCACTGATTAACATATATTTGCATGTGTACATTGAACTACCAGTTGGCTAGGTCATTAGATTAACCAACCAGTATTTGTTAAAAGGAATGCTATTGCTTTCTAAGCAAATAATTTTAGCATCAGCAGGATTAAAGATATGACTGGATTTTTTTCTTATGGTCTACAAACACCAGCTATAAGCACTGTTACATTTAGCGCTGTTATATAGCTGATCATGCTGAGTGATTTGAAATTTTAAGTTTTCATTTATCTCTCCATAGCATCTGACATTGCAAAATTGACAATTGAGGACATATACCAATTGAGCATTATCATTAGGTTTAATCTTATCTAAGTAGTGACAAGGTTCACCTAAAACCAATATCAAAGTCCTTGTACATAATCAATATTATTTTTGTATGTGTATTAGAGATGTGCTTTGGCAAAGATATGCTCTTTCAAAAGCCTGCTCAGCAAAACAACAAATATTGTTTTGTACCAAAGATTTATTACAGTAATAGTTAATAATTTTCTAATAGAATATAATTTATTATATATTATCTATGATATACACATGTAATAGCTTTTATATATTATAACGATCCAAACGAAGTGGGAGATCGCATCGCATCGCACTACCAAGGGCGCCATCTAGGCATTTGAGCCTAGAAAAATTTATAAAGTAGGCAGATACGCGCTGTTAGGATTCCACTTTATTTACATATTTAGATCGTTAGCCCATTGTCACTAGCTCAGTGGAGACGCAGAGATAAAAATCCATAAATTTAGATATAAATATAAAAAAATAATAAAAGCCACTGCCAGAAATTAACACAGAAAAATATTTATTTACGCACATATAAAATCATTCTAAACCCGAGGAATAAGTTTAACATTTAGATTTTTATATTAACTTTTAATTTTACATTTAAAATAGCTTGCTATAATGTTTAATATTTTATTTAGAGGGTCGGGTATGAATAGGCTACATAGATCTGCATTTGAAAAGACAATATTCTTCCCTTATTTAACCCTAGGCTAAAAATTCAAAGTCAAACTGACGCCAACCATCCGATACACTTATGTATTCAATGTAGCATAGGAAGAGCGTCGTGCACTAAATAGACTATACTGTCAGGAATGCACATCTGAACAGTATAGTGAGAAGACATTGTTGCTCTCCACCACCAGGAATGCTACTTCTGATGGCGAGTAGAACAATAAACATAAAACTCCATAGGAATGGATTGCGTCTTGCGTCTTACTATCCAATTCCATAGGCAACAGAGGGTGTGCGGCGTATATATGTAATCCTGCGCGTGGCGGATCTCCTGCTACATTTACTACCTACATAAATATATCGAAACCATTGAGCCAATTCAACCACGAAACAAATAACCTAAGATTACCCTCCCTTAATATAACCTTACAAAACTATATAGCGGAAGAGCACACGTCTGAACTTTATCATTTAGATATGTTCGCACAGATAACTTTTATACAATTTGTTTTAAAATGTTGGGTATAGATCGATTACATAGATTCCACGGTCAAAAACATTTCAAAATAAGCATAAACGATCAAAATACAAAATTATTGATACCGACAATCGCAGAGGGAAACTTATAAGTAACCCAATAGTATTCACCATAAGATACTTGCATTGTCACCAATAACTTAAAAGACATCCGAATAAATACATTTTAGATACTCACCGTAAGGTATCATTATTTATCGAATGTCTATATATTTTGATCAAATATGAAAACCAAAATATAATTAACCGTAAACGAATCCATGCAAGCGTCTATAAACAACTTAAATTTCATACATTTAAAATTTAAACAATAAATAATTTATACAATTAAAATAAATGGAAATGATTTTTTTATCAATAACAAACATATAAAATTAAACATCAATTGATTTTAAACTTAAAGGTCAAATAGAAATTCCATTTTAACATTTAAATTGCTTTCACGAAAGTTCTTAATTATTTAAAAAAAAATTTTAAGTTCATTGTCGATAGCTTACAGTAGCAGAGTCCAGGTTCTTGTTTTATATTCCCGTGACTTCTCGTTTAGAAGATAATGTTCTGGGGGTGGCATTAGCTGGTTCCTTTCGGTATCTCAATCAGTTCATTTTTTAAAAATAGAGAGAGAGTCAGACGTGTGCTCTTCCGATCTCTCACAACAAACAGCTGGAACTGCCCAATACTCAATATTTCTCCTTTTTATATTATCCACACGGATTCAAACAACAAAACGTCACCAATCCATCACTTTCGTTAGGGTCCGAGCCAAGGCTTGGTGCTTCCATTGGTCCAGCTAATTTCTCTTATCTAATTTCCATCTGACCCTTTAATTACATAAGAGCCTTGAGGGCTAGCTTGTTTTTCAAATAATAAACAATCATTTCCATTTATAGATTACAGGAATTAATTAATACCTGTTTTTATTTTAACTTATATTAAATATTTTAATATTTAACTCTTGTATTTTTTTATCAAAAAAAAAAAAAATACGTTCAAATACCTTTTTTTATTTATATATATAAAAAAAATATTTTTAAAGTTTAGCATCTGTGCGAATATATATATTTAACAACATTTTAATTTTAGCGTCTAGTTTTTTTATAGATTTTTAATACATTTATTTTTATTTGCGAACTTTGTTTTTCTTTTAAATTAATGTAACGACATATCTATATATCGTTACAATATATATATTTTTAAAAAGAGGTTGCCTTGACAACAGATTGAAATTGTTGATTGTTATTGATATTGAATTGTCTAAGTGTTGACTAGTTTTTAATGATATGTGTGTGTGAATAAACTACAATGTTTCAAAAGGAATATATTTTATGTTTAAAGGTTAATTATTATGATATTATAATTTTTCCACCAGATGGCACATTGTTACATCATAAATGTCAATAATTATTGTCACATCTATCTGTAAATGTTAATTTAAATTTTTAACATATGAATTATAAAATATAGTTCGAAATAAGTAATTTAAAAACTGTTCAAAGAACGAATTATAAAGGTTTTTTTTTCTTTTTTAGATTACTTAACCAAAAAATTTTCAAACGACCAATCAGTATTAGATGAAGCATTAAAAGCAGTTGGAAGCAAACTGAATTGTAAAAAACAGCTTCCCATAACAGAAAATCCTACTGAAACTTCCAAGCAGAAATTAGAAGATAAAAACTTAGAGAAAAATTACCTTAATAAAAAAAAATCAGCTATGTTTGATTTTCAGACTGAATATCAACAAAAACTGATGGAAAAGCAACAAAAGATTGTCAAAGAACAAGAGGCATTGCTTCAAGAGTTTATTACTTCGCTTAAAGGAGAATGTAAAGCATTTCATGGCAAAGGGAATATTAGTGATGAGATTAAAAGTAAAAAAAGCCAATTGGAAAGAGAAAAAAAACTTGACAAATTAATAGATTACAGAAATAAACTTAAGGATTTAAAAGTTAAAGTAAGTTTTTTAATATCACATGATCACCATTCTTTATGCTTACACAAACTGTTTAAACAGAGGCTAAAATCTCCATACAGTAGCATCACTCAAAACAAGCCAGAATAATCAGTGGAAACAAGAAAGTTTATTGAATGAAATTCCTATCTAGTACCTACTCTTCAAATATCCCCAGACTAGTTTCTAGCTTATGGCTTTCATCAGTGAGGAGCCTTGGATCTGAGAGCACTGTACCTAGATCTTAGATCCAAGGCTCCTCACTGATGAAAGACACAAGCTACAAACTAGTCCAGGGATATTCGAAGAGTAGGCACTAGGTAGGGATTTTATGCACAAACCTTTTTGCATCTATTGATTACTCTGGCTTGTACTAAGTGGTACTACTGTATGGAGAGTTTAGCCTCTGTGTAAGTTTTTTAATAGATGCATTTTATTATCATTATCAATGGCATTATCATTATTATTATCAGACTGAATAAAGTTGATAAAGAAAATCATAGATTAAATATAAAATTAAAATTTTATGCAAGTCAACAGCAATGCTTATTTTATTTTATATTCAATCAGTCAGAGAGTTTCAACTAACCAGCAATCTTCTTCAGAACTAAAATAAATATAAGTATATATGAATGTACTAAAAGATAATTTTTCTAAACAATATTAAATAAAAATTATATCCCATTACAAATTGAATACTCTTTATATCCTAACATATATATCTATATATTGTACCAGTCAAAACATGTTTATCCATCTAACATGAGCTGGAACTCACAAAATGTACTTCAAACCCAGTCAAGCCCGAGATTTAGGTCAGGGATCAGCCTGGATTCGAACCCACTCTCTAAGCCCCAGATCAAACACCTAATGGATAACATAATAGTGATGGCACATGAGAATTAATTTTAATCTGGCCGACTAGCAAAGCTGAGCAAAACAATGAGACATCTATTAACTATGACTAAACTAAAATATATATCAGCATGGCTGTACATTTGTGGAAGTGGAGAAAAGAGGAATTCGAACTACTCAAATAAGTTAGACAATAAAAATATAGTTTAATATAATAACAAATTATTTACATACTTTTATAAATTAAGTACATTATTATGTGCATGAATGAGCAAGCGGTAGATAATTACATAGTGTCATTCACGCTATTATTTCTCATATGCTCTTTATTAGCTAAATAATATATTACAAATAAACACACATCTTTGGTGGGTCCAATATTAAGATGCCAATCGATTATTAGAAAGAATTACATAATATTGCTATCAACGCTTTGGATTACGGTTCTGAAACATGGTGACTAACATATATATTTCTAGGAGTGATCCGAAATTCATTATACATATGATATAAACTATTTTCACGCCATTGAGGTCGTGAAAATAAACAAAATACATTTGAAAGATTATATTGAATCTATGACAAAATATTTAATGAAAAATTATTTTAACAATTATTTTCTCCAAGGCATATACTCTTAAATACAGAAATAAGTTACGACGGTGAGATTATATAAGATTGAAATAAATTTAATTAATAAAACTAGTAATAGTTGGCATTTCTATATATTTTGAGCAGAGTGCAATTTTAATATTATTACAGCACTAAAATTAGGTCATAAGCAAAAGAAATAATAATACTACGAAGTTTGGGCGGTACTGACATAATAGCCAAAAAATAACTACGAGGAAATGGTCATGCTTCTGGTATGAGAACAAAGTAGATAGGCATGCCATGGACATTGCCAACATGCAGGCCTTGTATATGAAGAAAGTGGATGGGCATAGCCTGTGCCAGACTTAGGGATCACCACCAGAGGCCTTTTTATACGAAGAAGTGATATGCATAGTGTGTGCCAATCTTACGGGATCACCACCAGAGGCATTTTATATGAAATAAATGGTTCTGGATAGCTCAACTATCTATGGAATGAGATATGAAAATAAATCTATGGGTTCGAACTTGGAACAACCCCAGATTAGAAGACTAGAAGCACGTAATATATATAAACACAAAGATAAGGCCAAATGTCAGTAATGCAGTAATGATAAATGTCACTAACGACATTGAATAAGTTTTACTGCTTTAAAATAAATGACCCTTGTTTGAATACTATAATTTAGACAAACAATACGCTATGCAGTTATAATATATATAGAGAGAGAATATTTCATTTAATAAAAGTTTTTATTTAGTACAAGAAACATTAAGATTTACCCCCATCCCTTTTCTACTATTTAAAATAATTCAATCCCACCTTTGTGGTTTTTATAGTAACTGGAATATTTAAGCTTATATTTTAAGAGTAAATAAAAAAGTAGTTATACAGAAAATAATTAATGGGTCACTCTTTCAGAATTTAATAAAAAAACAACATTTTAAAAGATTTCAAAGCATTAATTAGCTTATGTTCTGGATTTACCCCGGGTAGAAAATCCAGAGTTATAAAAATATATTTTTATAATAAACCAACATAAAATGTTGATTCGTAAAAACAATCTGGCGAACGTATTAATTTATAATGCATTATATATATATATTAAGGGGACATTAATAACCTTTTTATGAAGGTTTAGTTAAAAAAAATAACATAAAATTATAATTTAAATAAAAGATATTTAAAAATTAAGCTCGCCAGGTTGTGACATTGGTATATTAATAATAAGCAAGCAGATATATAAATCAAATAATAAATACATGTAAATAAATGACCGCACCAAAATTAAGGAAAGTTAAGAGCATATGAGAGAATTAAATAAAATAAATTACTTAAGAGCAAATTACATATTAAAACAAAAACAAAGTTAAATACATTAGAAGACATATTGATAGATGAGTTAGGCTAGATTTAGTTTGAGGTGACAGCTTGAAAAGTTACCTGGCAATTTTAAGAGTCCAATTTAAAATATTGCACATGCACGGCAATTGAAATGAAAGTTCTTCGTTGGCAACAAGTTTCTATTAGCATTCTAAAATTTTCCAGTCAGGCTCTTACTTCATTACTATGGGAGCATGATATAACAGCAGTGGAAGATGACTCACAAGGGTCAGGAAAAGCTTTTTACTACATCATTTTTAGATTTCAAAACAGTGTGGTGTCTAGTAGCAATCAGTTCACTCAACAATAGCTCATCTAATCTGAATTAAAATCCGGCCTTTTTATACTTGTGTTTCTGGAATGCTTTTAATTAGTTCATTGTTTTAAAAGATGCAACTGTTAGATAACATCCAAAAATAAATTCAAATCTATTTCCAGATTAGAAATAGATTTGACAACATGTTTATAACAAAAAAAATCTTTAATTTTAATTCCATTTTAAGTAAAGTTTAACTAAAAATACATTTCCCAGATTAAACAATAGTGTTTCCAACCCTTTAATTATTTTTGGACAATCAACAGTTGAATCTTCCATATTGGATTTTACAAAATATACAGTTTAAAAGGAAAACAAGCAATTTAAAAAGAAAAAGGTTAAAAAAAAAGATGTATAATAAAATATTTAAAACATCAATATTTTGTTAATAAGTTTTTGCTCCTATATGTATATATTTGAGCCGCACCTATCTATTTTAATAAAATAATTAATAATCATTAAATTAATAATAATAAAATGTTAATTTAAAAGTTAAAATTTTATAACCTGGGCGCGCATCTCAAATATATACATAAAATATATATACACGACAAAAAGAACGAGATGGGATATAGGGTTTAAACACAGGTTAGTAGGTGGAAACATGAAGTGCAATCTTAAGCTAAGATTGACTGCTTCAATATGTATATATATATACATTTGGTAGGGTATAAAAAGAATTCAATTTAGAATGAGATATATTTATTTAGTATTGTTTATAAAAACTATCTTTTTGTATATTCATATACATTTATATATAGTTTAACTCTGAAGACTACTGGTCAGTCAAAACTATCATATTGGTCCAGTATAGAATAAGATATTTAACTTTTATATTTCATTTCATGTTAATCTAAACATCAAGAATCTATATTTTTATTATTATTATTTTTTATGTATTATTATATTAGCTATTTTGAACATTAGATAAGCAGTTGATATGTTTCATTTATTTAATTATCATTGTATTTGGTGTCCAACATATTACTAATAATAAATACTCTTACAATTTTTTTAATACCTTTGGTAATCTAAGGAGATCCTGAATAAGATCCTTTTATCTGAGCCTTGTGAACAGAGTTAACTTGTAGCTTTTGATATTGCCAAGAAATTATCAATTAATTCTAGTTGATAGTTTCTTGGCAGTATTGAAAGTTATAAGTTATCTCTGTTTACATGGATATAATCTTATTTCTATTATTTATTATAATAAAAATCCATGGAAATATTTAATTTAATATTTATATATATATAATTACTTTTTTCAGATGTATGAATTAAAAGAGAACCAGGATCATCATAATTTAGAACCTGCAATGCAAGATTCAGGAGATGATCGAAGTAACAGTGGAATGAGTGTTGACAGTTTAGAAGAACCAGTACTTAGTACTAAATCTGTATCCTTGCCTTCTTTTAATAAAAATGTAGATGTAAAACATAAAAGTAATCATTTATCCACTAAAATTTCTAGTATGTGCCTTAAAAGTGAACCTTGTACAAATGATCACAATTCTACAAGTGACAAGAATAAAACCATTAAAGCTTTTCAAAACCTAATAATTGATACATCAGCAAAAGAAAACACATCAAAAAAACTTTCATCCACGATTCATTGTACACCATTTCAAAATTCTCCTGATAATAATGTAGGACAGTTATCTAAAGATTTTAACAAAATTAATCAACAATCTCAGAAAAACAATATGGATACAATTAGAGGGATTTTAAAAACAGCACCAAATACTCAAGAAACCCTTAATGAAATTAAGAAAAATTCAAATAATTCAAAATCATCTGAAAATCAGGATATAAAATTTAGTGAAGAAATAAATAATAATACAAAATTTCATAAAAAACCAGCTGTTCGTTTTGTGCTAAATGACCAAAGAGTCTGTGATAAATATAGAGTAGCTGGAGACAGTGATGAAAAGCAAACAGGTAAGATTAGATTGTATCTTTATATTTTGAATTAATCATAATGACAGGAGGAGTCCATATAATCAGGAACATCTCATTTCAAAAATAAACTATTTTATTTTATACTCAAATAACATAATAAATAATATATAAATCACAATTTTTGAATATTAATTATTTGTCTCTTAGTTTACCAAAGCTCAAATTTGATTATTTAGGTTTTAAATTGTAGAATTATGTAAAATAGAGCTGAAGGATATGCATTATAATGAGAAAGTATATATTTTAAAACATTCATATAAAGCTTATATAAATAATTTATAATTATAAATTATAAAGATAAACTGCTGCATTCGTTTTTCTATAGATGGAAAAATTTATTATTATAATTACAGTTTATGTTTCAGTCAAACATTGACCATCATCAGAATTAACTATAGTTTGTTTTTAATGGGTGACTAGTTATTTTACATGTATGTATATAGGTAGTCTCATGGAAGGATTCCAACCTTCACTAATAGGTTAATAAGTAAACAAATTTGAATAGATGTAAGCTGCTTGAAATATTTGGTCTTTTATCACAACATTATATCAATTTTTCACAAAAAATGTCTCTAATCAACTATTTTGAACACTGCTGATCAATAACATTACATAAATAACTTGATTAACGCTTCAGTAATCACTGCAACTGTCTTCTGCAAATCAGCCTATTTTAATACGCTAAACATTCAGAGAAGCAGTCATATTAAACTCATTTTATTAATTAAACCTTGAGTAATAAATCCAACATTTAAATGTGTCAATTAAATAAACAACTATAGTAAGAAATATATGGAAATGAACATGAATAGATTACACAAAGGCAAAACTCTCCATACAGTAGAGCTACTCAGTGAAAGCCAGAGTAGTCAATGGATGCAAGAAAGTTTGTGCATAAAATCCCTATCTAGTGCCTACTCATCCAATATCCCCAGACTAGTTTCTAGCTTGTGGCTTTCATCAGTGATTACTCTGGCTTGCACTAAGTGGAATTACTATATGGAGAGTTTTGTCTCTGTGTAAATAGCTTGCATAAGCATAAAAATTGGTGATCATGTGATGTTTAGTGGTTTAATATGAATAGATGTAATCAATATATATGTATAAATGGAGCACTGCAAGGGGATAGATTCTGAAGTTTAAGGTCTATATATAGCAATTTCAGCTCTGTCACTTTTAGGATCCAAACATTTTCTGAACTCTCAGACAGTTATTTTATTATTTTTTAATGTAAATTGGTGACAATTGAATTTTACGCATAAAAAATTAGACGTCAAATCAGTAGTAATGTAGGCTACTAGAAAGTGAAGATTTTTAGAGTAAATTTTAGAAGGGAGAGTTTGAGTGTTGAAATGGAAATTCGGTGATAATAAAACCATAATAAAATTAGAAGTTTCTTAACTACAAGTAGGTCTTCCAAGCTGAATAGATCTCAAAATCATGAATAATCAATTCTACTGTTGCTGCACTATTTTAACAGATGGGGGTTATCAAGACCAAAATAATAGGAACAAGAAGTCTTTCATGATTAATGTGGGGAAAAAACCATCTCATATCATTGCATTCTCATAATTCAACATTGATAAAATAAGATTTTATGGAGTCACTTGGCCCATGATTTTCAGAAATGAAGAAGTTACAGTTTGCAATAATATATATTATAAATTAATACTTTTTACATGCTATTGTTGAAATATTTTAGTATGTGGAGATATCTGTTATATTTTCATATTAGAAAAATCATTGTTAAATGTTAATAGACTCTAATCAATGGAAGTAATAAACTGCAAATACTTCCTGCATTTAGAAGGGTACCTCTTCTAAATGCAATCTCTTGACATTATATAGAGACAAAAGCAACACAGTATTTATTTACAGTTTAAGGAAAGAAAGCTCATAATCTTTCACAAATATCTTAATAATAATAATAATAGTTTCATCAATCAGTTAGATATTATAAATTAATAATTTTTACAGATGCAATTGTTTAAATATTTTAATATGTGGAAATATCTATTTTATTTTCATATTAGAAAAATCACTGTCAGATGTTAATAGACATTAATCAATGAAAATAATAATTTGTAAAGTTTTTTGCATTCCAAAGTGTTAATAGTTTACTATTTTCATTAAATATTATGGAAAATTTTTATGCTTGAAATTTAACTATGTAAAATGAAATATGTATATAATTAATAATAACCTATTAAAATCTTGAGTGATTGACTTTATTGTTTTAGTAAATATATAATTAAAACACTTTCATCCAGTTAGTTCAAAGCATGTTCAGTGTACTATTTAGATGTATCTAAAGCATTAAAGAAGCTTTTCTTAGTTGTATGCTTAGTACATATTATCATTTATTGAATTACACCTATTTCTCTTTTTACATGATAGATTGTTTCTCAAAAATTATGTGTAAAAGAAATTTGTGTAAAAAAAATACAATGTATATTGAGCTGGATACTCTATACGATTCAAAAGTTCTATCGTGTAAACTAAAAATGGCCTTTTTTTTAAGTTTTTAAAAGTTATAAGAAAGTTTTATATTTTATTATTTTATGTATTGAGTACATGATACCATACACATACTTGCTTATTTTTTAAAAAAGAACATATAAGCAGTGATTTTTATTTGAAATAGATTTTAGTTTTAAAATGTATTTTCTTTTAACAGTTTTTTTTAAATTCATTTGTAAACATATTCTAATTAAAAGTTTTAATTTTTTTTGGAGAAAGCTTTTAATTTTAAAAAGTTGTAATGATATTCCTGTTTATTTTAAATATAATCTATTTTCGTCAAGCATTGGTGGTCGAGAGGTCAGCGACAGCTGCTTTACAAGCAGTTGTCCCAGGTTAGTGGGTTTGCTTCCCAGCTGATGCTATGACACATGAGAAAAAAAATATATAACCTATTTTAATTTATTTTATTCAAATCTGAGGCTTGTTTTTACATTTTTAAAAATTAATTATGAATAAGGGTAGTTGTAACTTATGCCCATGTAGCTGCAAGAAGTGCTGTTTCTGTGTCAACCACAGAAATATTCAGAGTAGTGAACCAAAAGCAGCAATGCAAGTTCCAGCCACTAGGTGGTGCTGTTCACCATGTGTACACACAGGAACCTTATGCAAACTAGCTGCCACTACTACTGCCCACTTGGTAGTTCTGATAGCCATAGGTAAATACATTTAACTTACATCGTCTGCTACCAGCAATTACCAGCAATCTAGCAATAAGATTAACCCTGGTCAGAATCTTTAATTAAGATTAAGTCTGAGATAAAGATTTGCCCTGGTCAAAAACTACTAATTAAAAGTTGTTACAGAAAGATAAGAGCTCATATAAATAGCTCTGGGATTTCAGATGAATTATTCTTTATCTATTGATGTTTATTCTGCTTGTTTAATTTTGCTTTAACTTTTAGTATGCCAATCTTGAGACTTCTTTGAATTGCTGTGCTGTTATAAATTTTCAAGAATGCCAAAACTATACAGTATGAAGAATCACCTCAACATCATGCTGTGCTAAACCAATTTAAAGATGATCCCCGGATCCCAAATTGTCCCTGCAAAATCATGTCTTAAAATCATGACATCACTAGTCAATAATCTAGTGATTGCTCACCCATGCTGGTTTCATTGATTCATGCAAGAATCTTTCATGTGTTATTTGTTTTTAAAACTTTTTGAATAAGGAAACTAGAATTGCTTAGGTGAATCTTTAGCTGAAAGATAATTCTTCCCTCCCTTTTTAAAACTCTATTAGAAAATTAGCCTGTCTTCCGGAGCATTTGGCATTTTATTTTTGTTTATATATGCCTTGATAGAATTTAATAAAAACTACATCTATTGTAAATAAATCTTTGTATTTGAAAAAAAAAAATTTATATTAATTTTAATAAACTATGAACTTTCTTAAAATTATATTAGCTAATGTTTGTCCTAACTTTATTTTCTCAATTGTCTGAACAATATTATCGAGCTCTTGCTCTCACTGGGTCTGGTCTGTGCAAATCACCATACCTTTTGATCATGGTAAATAAATTTTCCAGGTACGCAGTTACCTGGTGGCACCCTCCATGATCAAAAGGAATAAATAACCATCTGGTACAATATATAGAAAATAAGGAGATTGGGCCCAGTCCTTAACAATCAACGAAAATGATTTAATAAACCACAAGAAACATTTTGTTAAATGTTATATTTTTTGTGTGCTATCAAATTTTACTTTATACGCATTGAACATAAATAAAAAATAAGTTTGAAAAATAGAAAAAGTTGAAAGTGATATTACTTACAGTAAAACACTCATTGATTTCTCTACACAAGATATTAAAAACTTTAAATTTCAAAGCATGTCATCATTTCCATGTTATTAGCAAAAAGAAAACAAATGAAATAAAGATTATTTCCATAATTTATTGGGATTTATTACTTTTATTTCATTTAACTTATATATATGAAAAGAGAAATTGTAGGTCCCCAGAAGTGTGCATTTATCAAAAGTAAAATGACATCTTGCTTGCCTGTAAAACAGGAAATACTCAAGATTTTATTTGCTATCAATTTCTGACAATAAATGCATACATTTGCGCATGATTGGAATACCACTGCTATCACTAAAACTTGTGATGTATATCTTACTATCTATTGATTTTTAGAAATATTAATAAATATATATTTAAACAAATTAATCAATTAAATTTAAGCAAAATTAAATTTTTTTAGCATCAATACAAACAGATTTTTTTAAAAAAAAACAAATATCAAAATGCAAACAAATCATCCATGCCAAAGAGGTACTTCCTTTCAAAACAAAACATATAAATGTTACAATGCAGACAAACAAATTTTTCCATTTGCAGGAATATTACCAAGAAAGGGATTTTTGTTTTTAAAATACTGGGAAATAAAGAGATGAAACTGTTTTTTTTCTAAATTAGCTGATAATAACAGACATAATTTTTTTTACTTTTGCGATAGTGTTTAATAACTTAAGATGAGAATGTAAGATGATTTTTTTAAGCCTTCCAGAGAATAATGTTCATTTCTTCATTCCAATCATGAAGCAGCTGTAATCCCAAAGTAGGGTTGTTTTTTTTACCGATCGTGTTATTTTAAAACAACTCATGTAGAAAGAGAAATATATATATATATTAAACTTGTGTTATTGCAAAATCATGCAAAAAAAAATTCATGTAAAAAAAGAATTAGGTGCACATTGTCTTTTGAGAAAAGTTAAAATCTCTTGAAAGTACCATAACATAAGCAAAAGATAAAACAGATTTTAAATAGCCGAGTGTAAGGAAAAATTTCTTTAACAACTTTTCATAGAAAAAGTCTCCTAATATCTGAAAAGTAAAGAAAATATATGTTCTCGTTAAGCTTTCTCATTAAAAAATTTGAGCATTTTTCATCTTTACTTAACTCTTTAAGAGTAGATTAAGATTACATGATTATTTTGGTTGGCGATAGGTAATCTTCAAAAAATTATAAATTGGTTGAAAAAATTGAAGGACTAGAATCAAATTTGAACATCTTATGCATGGTAACTAGAAGCACTTTATAAGACCTTTCCATCGAAATATATTGTGCCAACACACATTTAATGTGAAGCTATATAATGATGATTAACAAATTATATATTTCTCATGACTCATTCATAGAAATCATTACGTATGCACAATATGCAAACTTTATGCAAATGAGTCAATTAACTCATCTTTTGGATATAGCAAAACATGATTCTTTGCGATTATTGGTGGAGTCTTTTGCAGTGAAGTAAGCCTACTTCACCTTATGTTTAACATTATGTTTTTCAGTACAAACCAATTTTGCAATGGTGGATTTAAACTCATGTCCGGCTACTTTTTGATATTGTACAAATATTGAACTCCATTCTGGGCTGGTATGCACTTATTATACCTATACTTTTGTTGCAACAACCTAGTAGCTATGGTGGTTTTGGTTTCACCATAGTATGAGGCTTTACATCCATTGTGAGGGCACACAATGTTATACATGGCCTATGGAGTTTGATCAGGAGCTATGATGTCTTTAGTGTTGCTAATAAGCCTATTAGTTGATAGAGGTATGTAAATGCTCAAATGAAACTCCATAGAGAAAGTCCTGTAGGTCTTTTGCAAAGAAGGCACTAAGGCAACAACAGCCAAGGTCTCATCTCTAACTCTCAGTGTTCCTATATTATTAATAAAATGTCTAATCTTACTATAAACTGTACTTCGCTTATATCCTGCTTTGATTAAATCATTAGTATAATTAATCATGTTAGATCTTCTATCTGCCTCAAATTTATACAAGTGATAATTTCTAAATGGAAATGATGTTAACCCCATCAACTTGTAAGCCATAGGTATGTATGAATCTGGGTGATTCTGTCCGTGAACTTCCGGTGGCTTTGTGATCATCGTGTAGTTGAGCGTACCTCCTTGTCTGTGTACATTGATATCTAAGTATTTTACTTCTTGTTTGCATATTGTACATACGTTTCCTATGAGTGAATCACATAACAAGCTATGATTATGAGAAATTACTTTCTCAAA
Source organism: Epiperipatus broadwayi (assembly GCA_028023455.1). NCBI lineage: Eukaryota > Metazoa > Onychophora > Udeonychophora > Euonychophora > Peripatidae > Epiperipatus > Epiperipatus broadwayi. The sequence continues at coordinate 2,852,256 of JAQFVV010000137.1, read as the reverse complement.
AGCATTGTCTTTTTAATTTGTTAATTATCATTTATATAGCTTTACATTATATGTGTGTTGGCACAATTTTATTATTATCATTTGATAAGCACAAAGTAGAAATCTATGATTTGTTACTAAATATATTGTAATGGTACAAATGGAATGAATAGGAATGTAATGTCCAAGAGATGGAAACTCTACTGAAATCAAATTAAATTCAAATTTATAAAGAAAATTGAAATGAATTAAATGATAAGACCTTATGTGCTTTAGTCTTAAATCCCTAATATGTGTTAATACAATTTTAAAATAGATTGAATAATGAAGAAAGCTATCTCTTATGGATGTAATGTAAGTTTAAAATAATGATTTAAATATTAAGTAGCTAAGATAGTTATGGGATAATAATGTTAAACCATATGCTAGATAACATTCATTTGTCCATATCCCTTCAAGTACAATTATAGTCCCTTAGTTAACTAAAGTAAGCTAGCTCAGAACTTCTGATTTAATAAATAATGATAATTTATTTACACCAAGTAATAATAAATAAAAAGTGAAGTTAATGTTATTCTAATGCAATAAAACTTAGTATAATAATTGCGTACATGTATATATCTATAATGATGCTAAACAGACTTATTTTTAGAACTAAAGAAAAATATGTATGTATGTTAATTATATCAAAGGAATACTAAATTTATAAAGGATTTTAAACTTATTACGATGTATTACTAAGGCAATATTAAAATCTAAATAAATTATTCAAGTGACGTTTAATTAATAGTTATTTATAGTTTTGATTAATTGTTATTATTTTCCTCTAAATATGAATATGTTTAGTCGTTTATTCTTTAGTAAGTAAACATGTAATTTAAATAACTTTTCAAACACATATATATAATAAAATTTTATTAAAACAGGCAAAACTCTCTATGCATATGCTACTCAGTGCAAGCCAGGGTAATCAATGTATGCGAGAAGACTTTTGCATAAAATCTCCATCTAGTGCCTACTCATCCAATATCCCCAGACTAGTTTCTGTCTTGTGGCCTTTGTCAGTGAGGAGCCTTGGATCTGAGAGCACTGCACTTAGATCTTAGGATCTAATGCAACCCTCCAGCAGTCACCTTTTATCTCTACTTAACTACAAAACCATGAGTCTTAAATTGAAAACACCATAATATTTTCAATCCAATCTCATTAACTTATATAGTTTTGAACTCAGTTCAGTACCCATACATTTTGGTATCTTTGGTTCTTTAATAACCATAGCCATCACTATCTTATTAGGCAGAATTGGTTTTAAGCCAATAAACATTACACGATCAACATTTCTTATGCTTGCTTATAACTGTTATTAAAACAGGCAAAACTCTCTATACAAATTGCCACTCAATTCAAGCCAGAGTAATCAATGGATGCCATAGCCACCACTATCCTATTAGGCAGGATTGGTTTTAAGAAAATAAATATCCCATGATCATCATTTCTTATGCTTGCTTATAACTGTTATTAAAACAGGCAAAACTCTCTATATGTATTGCCACTCGGTAGTTAAGTAGAGATAAAAGGTAGCTGCTGGAGGGTTTCATTAGATCCTAAGATGTAGGTACAGTGCTCTCAGAATCAAGACCCCTCACTGATGAAATCCACAAGGCAGAAACTACTATGGGGATATTGGATGAGTAGGCACTAGATGGGTCTTTTATGCACAAGCCTTCTGTCATACATTGATTACTCTGACTTGCACTGAGTGACAATATGTATAGAGAGTTTTGCATGTTTTAATAACAGTTATAAGCAAACATAAGAAATGGTGATCATGTGATAATAAAATTTTATACGTGGAATTCAATGATCTACAAGGATGATGATAGATTCAATATCGATAATCCAGAGGCAGTTAAGATTTCATTATTCATTAAAATAATCCAATATCTGTTTAGCAATAGTGATCCAGAATATTAAAATTCATTCCAAGTGGATTACCAATATGATTTTACCAGAAAACTATTTGTGTATGTTAATCCATGTAGTTATCATATAATACATTATTCTGTAGTATAAGTTCCATCAGTGACATGTGTACAAAACATGGAATACCACTAAATATTAATTTCTATAAGACTTATCTGATTTTTCATTGCCATGGTTTCCTTTCAAAGTAACCTATTCCATTCATCTTGATGTAATATTATTCTTGAGCATGATAATATACATGGAAGCATAATGTGAATTTAATAAAGGTTTTGTCAAGATGCATGAAATAAAATGATTCCAATAGATAGCATGAAGATGCAATAACAAGAATGTAGAAATCAAGATTTTGATACTTTTTAATAACCATTGATATCATATTTAATATCTTTAGCAATATTAGTGATTTTATCCATATTTGTATTACTTTCCAAGCACTCCAATGAAATAAAGAATAACTTTTCTTGAATGAAATTGTAACTATACTTCAACTGGTATTACACTTTGATTTATATTTTTGTTTGTTTTGATGAGTGGACACCCACTTTGCTTTCTAGCAACTCATGTTGTATGATTTTCTAATACAGATCCTCATGAATACGTACATTATAGTTTGTAATGAAAGAAATGTTTACTAAAAGTGAAATTCCTTCCAAAATAAGCAAAGTATATACATGAAATGAAGACACTTCAAAAGAAAAAGAATAAAAGTGAATGATTTCTATTTGATGATACAGAGTTCCATATAACTTATTTGAATAATGTAGCTTCTATCACTGTTGTATTTGATACGCTGGAACCGATTGTCTTGAAAATTCATTGAGCTATTATAATTACAAATAAATAAAAATTTAAAATATCAATTATATGCACACACATAAATATATTCATACATATGAGAATGTAACTTATTATTTTTATGTAAGTCCCCGAGAACAAGCAATGTTGTTTGGGCAAAATATTGTCTCCCCTTTTTTTTAAAAAAAGCTAAACTTTATTGCATGTTATTCTTTTGTATTACAAATTAACAAGACAACCCGTGAACTTATTCTTAAAAGGCATTTAAAATAAAACGAGTTAAAATTATTACTTTGATTTCAAAATGTCACTAATTATTACTTGTCATAACTTAAAGTTTAAGAATATATACATATATATCGCTGTTTTTTTAGAAGCAAACAGACTTGTGCCTTTCTTTTGAAATTTTAAATGATTTTAAATTTTGGGAAGTCAATGTTGTATTATTTTAAAAGATAACAGAAATAAACCATGAATTGTTTTATATTCTAAAACATTGACAATAAGTTTTTTTTTATTTAAAAAATAGACAAAACATCCTTTTTAATCTTATCAAAGATAATGTATATACAGAGTGAAATTAAAGAAGGTATATAAATTGGCAATTCAATCATTAATAATCCAAAAATAGTGATATAAAATATAAAAATCATAATAATAGATATGTAGATGACGTAAGTTCAGGATGAAACAATATAGCACAATATATTTAATACTATGAATTAAAAAAAAAACAATATTAATACTGATAAAATAATAATGATATAAATATGTAATTTTATAGACTCTTGAAAATGACTACAGAAAAAAATGGTTGAAACGTTGAGTGTTTGAAGATGTGAATATGTATATATGTTTAATGACAAGAAATAAAATTTTTAAAAAGAAAAGAAGAGTATATAATTTGATTGGATTCAATGAAAAGAACATTATAGTTTATTAATTGGCTATTGATTAAATATATAAATAGAAAATAATTTTATTATAGTATTTTTGTTAATTATTGTATCTAAGAAACCCTTCTAAATAATAATCAGCACGGTAATAGAATCAATAGTTTAATTACTAAGAAATATTATATATATATAAACTTTTGAATATATTTTTTTACATAGCCATCCTGTAGTTCGAAATCTCAGTTATTAAAAATTATATGACGATTAGTATCATTATCATTTAGGATAATTAAGGCAAGAATGTTCTATATCGCATATTTTGTTTTTCCTGTAATTGAGAGAAGTGGGAGTTGGCAATAGAAGAATTAGAAAGGAATATAAAGATTAAAACAGGCAAAACTCTCCATACAGTAGTGCCACTCAGTGCAAGCCAGAGTAATCAATGGATGCCAGAAGCTAGAATCTAGTCTGGGGATATTGGTTGAGGTAGGGACTTTATGCCCAAGCCATCTGGCATCCATTGATTACTCTGGATTGCACTGAGTGGCACTACTGTATGGAGAGTTTTGCCAGTTTTAGTAACAGTTATGAGCAAGCATAAGAAATGGTGATCATGTGATGTTTGGTGGAATATAACGATACCATTAATGGATGAGAAGAGATTTTAGGTATTATTGGCTCATGGTTTTCATTAGTGATATATTCTTGAGTGCAAAGTAAGTAAAACAAAAATATTTTTAGAAACTTGTGCAAAAATGGAAAAAAAAATTGAAATTTTAAAATGTCAAAAATATTGATAATAAATGTTAAAAGAAAAGAATTACTTTTAGGGGATATGAAGAAAATAAATAGATATAATTGCTTGGGAATAATTTTGAATAGCTAAAAAGATTATTTAATTAGAAAATAAAATTGATAAATGATACAAGGGAACAAGGAGTTAGATATTCTAGCCCAAGATTCAAAGAGAAATAGGTAGATATGTTGTAAATACAAATATATGAACAGCAAATGAAACAATTCAAGTGTAATGAGATGGTCATATTTTTATACAAGACATGCAAAAAATAAGTTGAAATGTTTTGGTTGTTTGCATAATTAAAATAATGGATAAGTATTAAGGTGGATAAGAAAGATAAGAGAAGATGCTAAAACATCATATAAAGATTTTATGTCAGTGTCTCTATGTAAAAGATGCAATGAATATGTTATGAAATTAAAAATTGAGATCATGGTAATACTTTTATTAATAAAAGGCGGTCAGTTGGAAATATAGAGCAGATATGAGGAGTAAAAAGAATTTGAAATTGCGTAAAAATAAAAATTCAGATTTTAGCAACAAGAGAATATATATATAAATGTCTTGGGTAGTAGTTTAATCCAGGGATAAAATAAAATATGTATAAAAAATAATTTGGATGATTTGTTTCATAAACTATACAATAAAATTGTAGAAAACATTAATCATTTGTTAATAGGAAGAAACATCTGGGAGTAGAAGAACTACAAATAGCAAAATTATGGAAAAATAAATATTGATTCAATGATTATACAGAAAGTGAATTTTTAATTTTTATGTCAAGATTGGAGAATGGTAAGGGTAATTTGGGGGCTAACGTTATTAATGAATAAAGATTTTGGGGGTATGCAGGTTAAGAATAATGTGGTAGATACCTTTTGTTTTTATTTATTGGCTCAGACATTTCTGACTTTGATGAAGCAGAAGCCATAGTCGATGCATATGACATCATATCATTCTGTTATCTACAAATAATTATTTAATTTGAATCTGCTTATGCTTGTATGCACTTCATTATTTAGGGTTCTGGAGTAAAATTGGTTAAGTCACTATATTTAAATAAAAAAAACTATTTTTAACCACATACATTATAAAAATTTGTTGACAAAGAATACACGTACATACACACTATATATAGAATCACGAGCTCATGATATATAATCATTAAAACATTTGTTTGCCACTCAATGACATAGACTTCAAATCTAGGTAAGATCTTGTGAAGTCGACTTGTAATTTTGATTAATCTAGGATTACCAAAAAGAAAAATTATGACAACTTTGGTAATATCATCTTTAATATTATTAACTATAAGTTACTTGTGTGTAAACTTTGTATAAATAGATCATTCAAAAGAATTATTGATGTCAAATTTCCTTTTTTCTGAGTTGTTGTCAAATTATTTATCAACTAGAAAATTAGTTAAATAGCCGACTAAAATATTTTAGCCCTAAGCCCTCTAAGTATCTGCCTTCATTAATACAAAAAGCATCAAGAGAGAGGAGAGAAATGTAGAGATTATAATATATGCCTGGATATTATTTGGAGGAAATGTTGTTAGAATAGTTTCTTCTGGGTACAAATGGTGACAAACTTCAACAACAGCTACTAACTATAGCTGATTTATTATATTCAGAAGATATCAAAGATATACTTTTCATGAACTGATTTTTAGTCAAGCAAAAAAGTTCCAAAAATTCAGCGGCAAACCTCAAACAAACAAATCTAAAAGCAAGAAAGACTGAACAGCTTGAAAATATAAAAATAGAAAGAATCACTATGGAAAATGCTATTACAAAAATGTAAAGCATGAAGACACTGGGAGAGGAGGTTACCTAGAGAAGTTCTGCCATATAAAAAACAAAGTAGGTAGAAAAAAGATACAATCCAAAGGTAAAACCAGATCAACTAATGTAAAGTTGAAATCAATAAAACTAAAGTAGACCGTTTACAGCAAATAATATTGTCAGTGAGAATCTACAACAAAGCTGTATAAATGGAAATAGATAGTAGAGCTAGGATATTCCTCATAACTTAAAAAGGATTGAACCAGATCAATCAATTATGGTGGAGTTTAGTAATTGTCATAAAAAAAAATTGAATTTATTTACTGTTAAATGTATTAGGAAGAGCATGGTTTGCTCCTCTAGGAATAAAACTATATGATCAATAAAATCAGTAATATCTCAAAACAATTCAAATTAGGGCAGGGAAAGATAAAGCTCTAAGTGAGAGTATAACCTGTTTACTTTGATTTATTCAGAAGATAAATGGCTAAAAAGTCTCAGATAAATTAGTGAAGAAAAGAGGGCTAATGCTTGTTGAAAATTCAAAATGGACACAATATATTCATTTCTATAAAATCTTATGGTCAGATTCATATATGTGAAGACAAAGAATAACTATTAACAAAGAGCTAGATAAAAGCCCACACCCAATCCCAAATGTGAGAGAGATTTTAGTAAGTTTTGATGGATCTAAATATTTTGCAAAGCTTTATTTAATTGCCATGTTCTGCCAAATGCCAATGTCAAAAGAAATAGTCAACTTTCTGACTATTACATCACTAAACATCACATGACCACCACTTCTTATGCTTGCTCTTAACTGTTATTAAAGCAGGCAAAACTCTCCATATAATAGTGCCACTCAGTGCAAGCCAGAATAATCAATGGATGCCAGAAGGCTTATGCATAAAGTGCATACTCATCCAATATCCCCAGATTAGTTTCTGGCTTGTGGCCTTCGTCAGTGAGGAGTCTTGGATCTGAGAGCACTGCACCTAGATCTTAGGATCTAATTCAACCCTCCAGAAACCACCTTTTATCTCTACTTAACTACAAAACTATGAGAATAAAATTTAAAACACAATATTTTTAATCTAAGGTCATTAGCTTATATAGTCATATAGGTCTGAACTCAGTTCAGTACCCATACATTTTGGTATCTTAGGTTCTTTAATAACCATAGCCACCACTATCCCATTAGGCTGGATTGGTATTAAACCACTAAACATCACATGATCACCATTTCATATGCTTGCTCTTAACTGTTATTAAAACAGGAAAAACTCTCCATATGGTAGTGCCACTTAGTGCAAGTCAGAGTAATCAATGGATGCCAGAAGACTTGTGCATAAAATCCCTATCTCAGATCCAATGCTCCTCACTGATAAAGGCCACAAGTCAGAAACTAGTCTGGGGATATTGGATGAGTAGGCACTAGATAGGGATTTTATGCCCAAGCCTTCTGGCATCCATTGATTACCCTGGATGAGTGGCATGTCTGTATGGAGAGTTTTGCCTGTTTTAATGACTATTACATCACATAACGATTTATTGAAGTACAATTGTCCCGTTGGAATTACAGCACACCAAACATATTTCAGGTGAAGGTAGACATGTTAAATGATCCTACTTTGATGCTATTCTTGTGACAGCTAATTTGGAAAAATTGCTGAGTAATAGTTTAATTAAAGTATGACACTTGAAGTTTTGAGCTAAAGTGAACTCCAAAAAGTGCATATGGAATGCAAAAGAAATTAAATTTCTGGGACACGTTATGGATATAAAGCTGATCCAGAGAAAGTTAAAGTAATTGTCAATATTTACTGACTCAACATGTGAAAGAATTAAAGCTTATCTAGGTCTAGTAAATTTTTCGAGAACTTTTTAAGAGGTAAAACTTGTGTAGCCATGCCTTGACATGATCCTCTTAAAGAACTGCAAGAAAATGCTCTTCAAAATATAAAGATATTGTGTTACATCTTGTCTTTATTTGTACATTTTAATAATGGTTTGAAAGTAATCTTAACAGATGAATCAGAATATAGGATTGGAACTGTCCTTAGTCATCTCTCAGAAGAGGGTGACTGTCCAATTGCATTCATGTCCATGTTATTGTTAAAGATCCAAGAAGAATTACAGCTAATGGAACAAGGAAATGCAATAATTTCAGTGGTCAATTTTTTTTCTCAATGCCTATATGGCTAACCATTTAAAATAACTGATCACTATCCATTGTTGGAAATTTTTGCAAGCAAAAAGCCATTTCCAGATTATTCAAGTTACAAAATGATTTGTTAGTACAATTTTTTTATCAGCATATCACTATGAATTACAGTTTAGAAGGGATAATCTGATTAAACATGCCAATATCCTGTCTCATGTATCTGATGTAACTAAAAAAAGAGATAGTGAGGTAACAATAAATTATTTGGATTACTAAAAGCCAGAATTAATCAACAGTGACTCCATAGTACTCTGAACTAAATCCAGTGAGGGTTATTTCAATTACTTATGAAATGGATCAAGAATGGATAACTCATAAGACAGCTTGAAAATCTTCCAAATTCTTGTGGAATTTAAAAGAGCAATTATAGATTAACAATGGTTAAAGTGCTAATCCATCTATCTGCAAGGGTCCACTAAGATTTTGGAAATACTCCATTAAGGTCATCCTGGCATAGTTTAGAGGAAATGCCTTAGCATGCAGTTATGTATAGTGGCCTAATATTGGGGCAGTAATTGAAATGTACATAAAGAAGTGGAAATCTTGTCACTAACAAATACACTACCCAGAAGTACACTCTATGGCCAAAAACTGAAAAATCATAAAATCAAGTGCACACAGAACACACAAGTACATTCAGAGGATATATATTTCTAGTTCTACTTGATGCCAGATCAAAGTGGATGAAGTACAGCTTAGTAGAAAAACACTAGGTCATTAGAAACTGTTTGAGTTCTAAAAAAAATGTTCACATGGCATGGATCACTGGAAATTCTGGTGATCGTTAATGGCACAGAGTTTATATCTGTAGACTTTGAAACTTTATTAATTGTGTGGGAGATGAAATATATCCATATATCACCATACCACCCACAGTCAACCAGCGATGATAGTTTGGGCAGAAAATTTCAGAGTAAACTATTTGCTACTGGTACCAGAATAGTAGACATAAAAAAGTAAGAAGAAGGAAACGTATATACACTGAAGATGATATTCTTCATAAATTACAGATAGAGGGCAAAGTTCAAGATAAGTTTCTCAAAATCTAACGACATCAGAAATCATTTCCGCTATCGTATTAATCACATCTGGAGAAACTGGATGAATGAAAAACTAAATGATAAAATTCTAAAATGTGAGATGATGGATGAGGGGATTGTACAAGCGATGGACAATGCAGACCGTCAAAGCATTGAATCGGAGAATACTGTCAAAATTTACAAATGACCAGGGAGTAGTGTTAGGAAGTGTAATAAAAGAATATCTTGAATAACCTGATTGAAAATAAGACATAACTGTATAAGATGCCCACCTGCATATTTAAAAGATTACATCTGGAACTCTCATAAAAAAGGGACATCTTTGGAATAATAGGGGTTAGGGCTGGGTTCAGTATGTGTTGAATGCACACATACCCATGAAATAAAATAGAAATAAACCTCTACCACGTGTTAGATATACTCATGCACAATCATGTAGTAAAATATAATAAAGTTTGCAAAATAATACAAAGTAATAAAACTACAATTAGTATAGCCTTAAATTATGTAGCTTAAATTTTAATATTAGAGCACTAATAGAAAAATTCACAATTAAGTTGTTAGAGAAAAGCAAGTGTAAAAAAAAATTTGTCACTAATGAGACAACTAAGAGCTACTTCTAAAAATAGGAAATTGAAATATTCATAGAAGACACAAGAAAAGTATAAAAAGAAGAACCCAGTTATGATTCAGTTAATTTTCTTTTTTCTGAATCACTGAAATGCCTGTGGTGCATCCAGAGTAATGCTTGTAACTTTACCTCTATACTTGGAGGTTTTAGCATTTTTTTGTATTGGCTTGCTGTGAGAAGTTTTTGTATTTTGTTATCATAATTACTTTTATCCACACAGTGTTATCTTTGTCAGCAGAAAGAATGATTATAAATGTATCCTATTTGAGAAATTTAATAGCTTTCCTCTCATCACATAAAATATTTCTGCTTTTGATATTTTTTTAGGTGTCCTTTTATCTCTCCAGCATAATTCTACTGTTTCTTCCAGAGTCAATTTTTATGTAACTTTCTCAGTGTTATCATTATATCCAATAATGGGATGGATAGCAAAGTTTAAATCTTTTCCAAGAACAGGTAATTCTACATGTGTAAGGTATTTGGAGCTAAGATTTTTTACTAATGAAGCTGAATTATGCTGGAGAGTTAAAAGGACACTTGAAAGACATCAAATACCTTACACATGTAGAATTACCTGTTCTTGGAAAAGATTTAAACTTTGCTATCCATCCCATGAAGACAATGTTTCATTAAGGCCAATTATTAGTTCTAGAAATATCACAATTTGTTGAGATTTTTTCTTGAAGTTCTTAGTCCATTGGCATTCAAGGCACAGACCTTCATCAGGGTTTCTAAGTACTTTGTAGAATTAGTCAGAACATAAAAATGAAAAGAACTGACATATTAGTAAGCTATCATGTGGAAAGTTTATTTACAAATATACTATGTGATGAAACATTGTTTATTTTAAGATGAAAGTTATACAAAGATAATAGTCTCAAACCAGAACAACTCTGCCTATTCATATTGTAATAGAACCATTAACCTTCTGCATAACAGCAATGTAATTTCAATATAACTCAAAATTCTTCTAACAAAATCAAGGAATAGCCATAGGATTTCCACTGTCACCTTTGCTTAGCAACATTTATGTGGAAGAATTTGAAAGTACAGTCATAAATGTTGCTCCATTTCTGCCTAAAGTGTGGTTTCACTATGTTGATGATACATTTGTAATATGGCCACATGGAGAAACACAATTACTGTCATTCTGAACACACATCAACAACATATCTTCTTCAATTAAATTCACAATGGAATCAGAACAAGAACAAAAATTGCCATTCTTAGACATTCTTGTGACAAGACTCCCTCAAGGCAAAATAAAAATGAATTTATAACAAACCAATACACACATGGAAAGTAATTGGCATATACATCCAGTCATATCAGAAACACAGAACATGGAATTACACTATCACTATGAAACAGCAAAGAAAGTATGTTTGGAAACCAATGATTTGGAAAATAAAAAGATTTACATAGAACAAACTCTCATGAAGAATGGTTATTCATCAGCTGTCATAAAAAAAAACCTTTAATAGACAATAAAAAGAGACATAAAAAACAATTCTTGATACTGTAGTGTAACCATACATAACAGGAATGGTAGACAAATTAAAGAAAATCTACAGTCAATACTACATTAGAACAGTTTTCCAAAGCTATACCACTCTTCAAGAAATTCTAACTTCTGAAAAACTTAAACTGCATCTATGAAATACCATGCAAATGTAGAAGGAAGTATATTGGTCAGACTTGCCAACCTGTTGAACAGTGATTGAAAGAACACAAACTAATGATTAAAAGAGAAAAGCAGATGCATCCACTGTAGTAGAACATGTATGTACTAATGATCATGTGTTCAATTGGGAAAAATTGGATAGAGAGAAAAAAGTGCAAAGAAGAAAATTCAAGGAAGCTGCTCATATGATAATGGAAAATAATCCTATAAGTCGACTAAATGTGGCAATACATAATGTATGGAAGTCTGTAATTAACCTCACTCTTAGAAAAAAGTATTTAAAAAATTGGACTCAGAAAACTTGAACCAATTCTCATAGATAAGTATGAGAAATTTGTACTATCTGTTGCATTTGACAGAATATCTCAGTTAGTTAGAACATTGCCTTAAAATTCAATATTTAAGAATTTAAAGATGTAAGTTCATCTCCTATGCTAATATTGTCACTAGTCAGGCCAGTGACACCTGAAGGGGAATGGAGAATAATACTATTTAATATGTGTAATTACTAACATGTGGTGTTTATTTGTGTGTTATTACTAACAAATTGTTTGTATTTGAAAAGTTTAAAGTTTTCTATACATTCAACATTTTATGATAGATGATGGAAATAGTGCAGCTTATGAATCTTATCTGTTTCTGTTGATATACAGTAGACCCCTTTATGTTAATGAAATTTATTACAAATATAGAAATTTGTAAATAGTGGTGAACTATATTGTAAAATACATTTTAAACTAGCTTACAGTCTGATACCATCTTCAGTAGTAACTAATAGTTCAAAATTTTTCAAATCTCATGCCTCATTATACAGTCTCTTCTTACAAGTCATATTAACTGACAAGGGTAACAATTTATCCATAATGCTAACCCAAATTTCAAAGATTCCCATAAATTTCATATAATTTAATTGCTTATTCATAAGACGATTTAAAATATTTATAAAATATGCTTTCTAAAATCTTTTTTTAAATCACTTTTACTATGAAAAATGAACAAAAAATATTTTTGCAATTATTGGCATGTTTTGCTAAAACTGATTTAGATATTATTTTGTACTTTTTATATAATAGTTTTAACTTGTGATCTTTCTTTGGAGCACCTTTGGATTGTCCTATGTAAAACTGTCTTCAACTGTCTTCATATACATATTCTATATAAACTATTACATTTACTACTCAAAAACTTGAGATATGCAAGTTAATATGAAAAGGTATAAAAAAAAAACAAATTTATATTTAATAGTACTAACATAGCTTTCAGTGGATTCTCACTAGAATCATAGTGTGGAATAAAAACTGACAGTTGAGAGTCCAAATATATGGTGGTGGAAAAATATATTAATTTGTCCCAGTGTGCAAATTGTATATTCCATTTCTTTGATAGTGATACACAAGGGTCTTTTCTGTTAACTGAATGTGGGTCTCTTGCATTGCCCATGCCTCTTTAAATTTTCTTTTTTTTATCATTCCTCTCTGTGCACACTGTTTTAACATAAGAGGAAGAAAAGATGTACCCTGTAGCCATCTCATGTTCAACAGGGATAGACTTGTCTTTGCAACTTAGTTTGCTTTTTTATGTAAATGAGTGTGCTGTGAAATTCTCATTGACCTATTAGTGCTAGATTCTTCTTAGTACATCACACTGCAGGCAGAAGCAGGACATGATATTGTATATACAATTTGGAGAGTATTGTTTGAAAGGAGTTTTATATTTAGTGTTAATGAGAAGATTGCTGAGAGAGGGAGGTGACTTAAAGCCTACTTTGAGTATGTCTGTGCAGATTTTTTTGAGTTTTGTTGAAATAAGAGGTATATATGGATGACTGATCCATGGTTTAGTCAGGTTGTTATAATTAGGAACTTTGTTAATGAAATTTTTTCTACTATTTTAATTAATTTAGTATGTTATACCCAATTCCGTTAGATCTTTAACAACTGTGTGAGGTTTTATTCTGCACTATGATTCTGGCAAGAATCTGCCAAAAGCTAGCTTAGCGCTATTAAATATAAATTTGGCTTTTCTTGTACCTTTTTATATTAACTTGCATATCTCAAATTTTTGAGTATTACATAGCTATATGAAAAGAGTATTATAACCTTATCTTTCTTACTGCGTGGTCAAATCCATATAATATTAATATATTACATTTATTTTCTTTATTACTTTTACAATGCTTCATAACTGAAACACACAGGCTTATTATATACCTGTGTCTATATATGTAATATATAGAGTATATGAGTACAGACTTTCACACAACCCACCACTCTCCACACTATCTCATAACACTGATACCCTCGAACACATACATGTTGAAAAGATAAATAACCACCAATATACATACCTCATGCTAAACCAGCAACCACCAGCTGGCCCAGATCACCATCTCCACACATATATGCTACAAGTGCTCAGATATATACCAAGACAGCCAATCCCCACACTTCAATGGACAGGCCTCAATCCACTACACACCCCAACTCCTCAACCGTCCATTCAATAGAAAATCTGCTTCATACGAGGCATTAATAAATGATATTAATATTATATGAAAAGAGCTTAACGTTTGATATTACAAACTTTTTAATTTTACTCTTAATAATTAATCTTACTAAGTTCTGAACAACTTTGAAAAAACACTTTAAACTGTTCAGAAACAATACATTTAATCCAATTACAAATTCTTATTAATATATGGCAATTCCAGACATTTTTCTCTTGATTTTTTTTTTTTATAGCCATTCCATTATGATTAAACTTGATGTATATAAAATATATTTTTCTTTTGTAACTAATTTTAAATATATATTTCAATATTAAACATTTAATCAGATTTGTATTTACGTAATACTCTTTTTATGTAATAAATAATTTAGCGATTTGTATATATATATTTGTGGAAGGAAATACATGCGCTATTAAACATATTAAATCGACACTTATGCTTTTAAAACCCTTATTGATGCGTAAGTGCATGCAGGTTTAATATCAGTTTAATACCACATGTATGATATTATTTTCTTTCCACAAAATTATAATACTCTCTTACTAAATAAAAATATTCTAAAACCAGCTAATTTATGTGCAACAAAAGCGATATTATTATGTATCAAAATGAGATTTACCGAAAGCTTTATAAGTACATGAAAATTATGTCCAAAAAATTACAAAAATAGCAAGAGTTTGAAAGAGTTATTTAAATCTTTCTGCGTGTTATGTTTTGTTTATTTTACACAATGAAAATCATTTATAAAAAAAGAATTAAGAAAGCAGATTATATAAATATTTTAGACAAGTTTATAAATAAATAATTGAACTATATGAACTTATATAAGTCGCAGAAGTTCGGTAATAATCATAAGTATTATATTTTAAATAGGCAAACACTCTCCACATGGTAGTGCCACATGGTGATCATGTGATGTTTAATGGTTTATTATATTTTGTTCGCTAGTGAGAATTGTAAGATATAATAGTGCTTAGTTTGAACTGAATTTTAAATTTTGAGATGTTATTTGCTACTCACTTAATGGACATACAATAAATCAGCTGTAACATCATGTGGTAAATTTTAATTTAATGATTTCTATTTACATCCTCTATGGACATTTTGTACGATCTTTCAAGTAATAGCATTTAATGAAAAAAAAAATCAACCAATCTCTGCTGAATGTACGTTTCAATCAATAACATATCAAACATTGCTGATTGAAAGATTATGAAATTAAAATTAATGCATATTATTACATATTTATGTGTGTTTAATTATGGATGTATATAAAAAAAAAGTTTACTGTAATGTAGGAATCTAAAATTTGTATAAGCAAAGCTTTTATTTATATCACATATGACATTTCTAAAAACACTCAGATCTTTCTGGATTTAAGAATGTTATTAGATAAATTTGTATGCATAAACACAATTAATATAAAATTAAGTTCTTTATTTATTTATTTATTTTCTTTTTTCAGAAAATTGTGAATACAAATCTCATATTGACTCACAAATTGAAAATCATTCACCTCAAGTTTTCCTGCAACCAAATAAGAACATTAGTCGTCCAAAAGTAAAATTTATGAATACAATTATCAAAAGACCTACAACTGCAAAGGGAGTTCCTCATGTAAATTTTCCAAGTCTGATAACTTCCCCTAAATCAGATGAGGAAGAGGAATTCTGTGACGGACCAAAAATCAGTCGGCACACAAGCTCAGAATATCACTCCGAAATTACCGTCATTCACACCACTGACCCACCGTCATCAAAACTATCAAAAAATTATCATTGTAAAGATGTAAAAGTGAAATATAGTACAAATCAAACAACGGTAAAAAATGAAACTCTAATTCAGAATAAAAAACAAGAAAGTTCAAACAAATTTTTCAAAAAAGTTAGGCAACAAAATAGTTGTAAACATGAAATAGTTGAAACTAAAGAAATCCATTCACCACCTTATGAAGACGTAACTCAATTTTGGGATAATCTGTGCTCTTGTTTAAATGATAAATCATTAAATGAAAGTAAACAAACAATTTCAACAAAACCTGCCGTTAGAAAAAATTTGACTCTTAAAATTAGACCTTCATCAGCTTACAAAAAAAATGTAATAAATCATAGTGCACGAGGATCAAAAAATAATTCAGATCCAAGGCAGAAGTTTACAACGGCACCTTCTAAGTCATGTAATTGCCTACATAATCATAGCAACATAAATTTTAACCCCATTCCTCCAAAATGTAAATCACCAACTCCAAATAGCGATATTCATGAATCTTCTTATCCCAGGGCAAAAGCGCTGCTGGAAAGAAGATATGAAGATAGCTACCAGCAAGAAGGAACATTTCAGCTGTCTTCAAGAAGACAAGAAGGTATCAATAAATTTATAATTTCCAATTTAAATTTTTTAAAGAAATATATCCGTTTTTGTCTTTAAACAAATTCATATTAATAAAGCTACACCATAATACATTATTTTAAATAAAATTGATAATCAACAATTTGTAAATAAAATTTACAATTTTATAAATAAGTATTTTTAAATAATTGCTTATGCCTAAAAATGATATGTACTAATTTTCACTGGCATACCATATCACATGACATTAAAATAACTCAGTAAACCCTTTTTGGAGTAGAGTTTTGCAATGGTTCTTTATTTTCTGAATTTAAAAAAAAATTCTTACATAATGCATAAAAAAATTACCAATAAATTAAAATGTATTAGAATATTAAATATTAGCTATGGACAATGATACTTTTCATTAATTTATGACTTAAAATGTGTTCTTTAGTCAGAATTATAGCCATAAGACAATTATTCAATAAAACTCCAGTTAGAAAAGAAATGGTTTTTAAAATTAGATCTTCATCAGTTTACAAAATAAATAAATAAAAGAAATCATATTGTACAAGAATCAAAACAATTCAAATCCAAAGCAAAAGTTTACAATAGCAACTTCTAAATTGTATGATTTTCTACATAATCATAACAACATAAACTTGATAATTTTCATGTCTTCTGATTAAATGTTTGTGATTTCACTACTCCACAAGATGTTAAAAGCAAATAGAAACCAGTCACCACCTACCATAAGAATGGTGTAGTGAAAATTGCACTACAGAAATCGACACTTATGCTTTTAAAACCCTTATTGATGGGTAAGTGCATGCAGGTTTAATATCAGTTTAATACCACATGTATGATATTATTTTTTTTTCCACGTATAGCTGCCTCATGTACAACATCTAAATGATCTATTGGCTTGATTTTATTAATTATTGCATTTCCAGATATTCCCATATTTTTTAGTCAATTGGTATCTCTTAATCCAATTAATATTATTAATCTCTATCCATTTCAATTGTTTTTATTTTTTTAATTTTAAATTTTTTTATTTAAACATTCAAAAAAATCATAATTTCAGATACTAATTATGTATGTTTATATTCAATGAAGTCATTGATGTAGCTCTAAATATTGAGATTTTGGCATAAATTATGTAAGAGGGCTCCAAAATTTATGGTCAATTTTTGGCAGAAAGCAATACAAAACAATTATCTATATGTAAACTAATTAAAGTATTTTGAATTACATACAGAATCAAGTTAAATTACATACTTAAACATAATTTTCATTGTTCATATGATTTAAATCTAAAGCTATTGTGCAGTATACTATAAGTAGATTGTAATCAGTTGCTTAATTACTATTTTTTTTCAATTTTTATTGTACTTCTGAAAAAGATCATTTACACGACCTCTATTAACTCATTGTATAATATGTGAACAATTATCTACTTGAATTTATTTCATACTAAATAAAACTATTTACATTAACTCTTTCTCTAATAATTTTTATTTTCAATAAAAACTAACTTATTTTTATATATATTAATAATGTATTTTAATTCTATTATTAATTTATTCACTTATTAATCTATAATTTAATAATAAAATATTTTAATTATTTGTTTATATTATTCTCATATTCTTATTGTGTTCTAAATATTATTGTAAGATTAAAATTTATATTACAGACAATAAATTGACTCTATCTGAAGAAGAGGTCAAGGTTATGAAGTCTCTAGATAGACTAGATAAGCAATTGAAGGGTGAGTTGGCACATTAAAATTAGTTGTATTCTTTATTAGAAAAGCACATTTGAAGGTCCTGTTGCTTTTATTCTTATTGTTTTCCTGTAGTGACAGCAGAAAATTACAGAATTTTGAAACAAGAAGCAGAAAAGGTAAAAACAATATGTATTTTTAAAGTAATGATAATTGACACATTTCTTATAATCGTTATCATTATTATTGTTTGCCAAAAATTTGATTTTTTTCTTTAATATCTTTATATTTGACAAAAAATTTATAGTGGAATAAAAAAAAGTAAAGTAACAGGTTTAAATTAGTCTAATGAATCATTCAAAGGTGAAATTATTGGCAGAATAGATGTTAAACTACTAAACATCACATGATCACAATTTATTATGATTATACAAGCTGTTTACACAGAGGCTAAACTCTCCATACAGTAGCACCACCAGTGCAAGCCAGAGTAATCAATGGATGCTAGAAGGTTTTGCTTAAAATCCCTATACAGTGCTCTCAGATCCAAGACTCCTCACTGATGAAAGCCACAAGCTAAAAACTAGTCTGGGGATATTGGATGAGAAGACACTAGATAGGGATTTTATGCCAAACCTTCTTGCATCTATTGATTACTCTGGTTTGCACTGGGTGGCACTGCTGTATGGAGAGTTTAGCCTCTGTGTAAAGATAGATGTTACAAGGATTTTTTTTACTTTGTATTCTATAACTTAGAATATATAGATATTCATACCAGCTGTGGAACAATAGTCAGAAAAGGTTTTTAAGATTAGTTAGGAGTTTTTCAGCAATGTTAAAAAAAATCTAACCCATTGTGAAATAGTTACTCTAACTCCCTTCAGGCAGAGGACTTGGTATACATATAGTAATAATAAACAGCTACTTGTAAATGAATATAACCATTTTAATTCAAAAAAAAAATGGAGAGGGGGGAAACTATTCTAAAGATGAATTTTGTGACTATACAAACCCATCTATGAACCACAAATACGTTCATGTATAGAACATGCTGGTCCATTTTTATATTTACTTGATATTTTACGATGTTGTCTTTTTAAAAAAAAATATATACATATATACTTATTTACTAGTGTGAATCTGTTTTCAAGAGAAGGGTCTTAATTTTTAAGTCCTAGTATGGCGGAGGTCTTTTCACTTTTTTTAAAAATAGAAGCTATTAAATCTTTTATAATCTGATTAAAGGAAACTGTGAAGAGATTATCCAAACTACTAGAATAATTATTGACCAGTTTGTGACAAATATAACATTTATTGTCACTTTTTTGTAATGTTTTTGGAAGTTAATTAGATGATTCAAAAGAAGCACACATATTTAAATTAGTTACATATATGAATGAAAATTTTTATCATTAATTTATACAGGACTTTCTTTTCCTTTTTAACTGAAAATAGAAATTATTTTTTGTGATATTTTCAAGCACTATGAGATTTTTTTGATAAAATAAAATCTGATTAATAATGTCACGTGATTTTCAATTTGTATTAAACAAAATATCATCTGACAAAAATGCAAAAACCCACAATGCATTTGGTTAAAATAATTTTTTTCAATCCTAATTTATAAAATTATTTTTTGAAAAATAATTAATTTCTGACTATAGTTAATTTTTGCAAGAAATTCTTATAGTTTATCTGTTTTCTTTCTTAAAACGTTTATTTTAAAAAGTTATAAAATAAATCTTAATACAGAACAGAACTCAAGTTAATAAAAAGTCAAGTTTTTAATTGGTTTCTAAGGTAAAGGTTTACTTTAGCGACCACAGCATAAAAATCATGTTCGCCCTCTAGTTTTCAAAATTATAAGTAAATTATTATTCAAAAATCTTACGTATATACTACTATATTACAATTACATTAAAATTTATTAAAATGTAAAAGATAAAAAAAATATTTACCATTTTAAAGAAGTTGAAATAATTGCACTAGTTTAATTAAAATAATTAGTTTAAATTATTTGAAACTTAAGAATTTAAACTATCGGCATTTATAACTTAAGAATTTAAACTATCTCGATGGTTCTCGGCGGAATAGATGACAATGGGGAGCCATTAGTCATCGAAATCGACGAAGCATATTATTTCCACAGAAAATACCACAGGGGGACTACATGCTTCTTGACAGAAGTTGCGGATAGAACGTCTGGCTCATTGGAGGCCCTAATCCAGCAGTACATTTTACCAGGGACTCGCATAATTTCAGATGGCTGGGCTGTGTTCAATAATATCAGCAGACTTAGCTATGGGGTGCACATGCATTCGGTTGTCGTCCACCAGGACAACTTCGTGAATCCCGAAGACCAAGACATACATACCCAGAATATTGAGAATATGTGGATGAGGGCCAAGCGTAAGCTGAAATTCCAATCTGGTACCAGCAGGGCTTTATTTTCATCGTACCTCCGAGAATTTGCCTTCCGCAATAGATATAGCACTGCCGCCCTTTTCTCTAACTTCCTGCTATGCACAGGGTATAATTATGCTTAAAAAGGTAAATTATTTTTTTTTATTATCTTTTACGTTTTAATTAATAAATATTTACTGTAATTGTAATATAAGAGCAGATACGTAAGATTTTAGTTCTAAATTTAAAAACTAGATGGCGAATATGCCCTGGTCGCTAAAGTAAACCTTTACCAAATTCCCTGCTGGACAACCAAAAACCAAAACAAAGAATGTTTTGATTTCCTATATATTTGATCTTTTTGAGATAAATTATTATTGCTTTTCAATGCTCTTACTATAATTTATATTTAGAATTTTATTATAAATTTTTATAAGCTTTCGGTTATATCATAAAATAGAAAATAATTAATATGTAGTAAATGTATACAAAAAGAAATCTAACATTATAAAACTTAAAGTTATAGTAAATCATTTCAAATAAATTAGCGAACAAATAAATGGTTTCATGGTACAGAAATTAATGCATTACTCTAACACATTCTTAATATGAAATTCAATACTTCTTTAAGGTAGTTGAGGATTGGATTGTTCAAGAAAACTCTTAAAACTTTTTCAGATGACTAACACCCTATAATGACCAGTAGATGGATATCTAGATACCCATAGTTGACAGTGAAGATATTAGAAAAATTGTGTTTGGTTGGATGAATAATAATATTCTTATTGTAAAACGATTGTATCGATGTCTCAGACTTCACCGCTGTTGTGAGACATGTTTTAAACTTATGACAACTGAATTGTCTTTAATGAATGATAGATTGCATTGGAATAAATATAGTGAAAAAATTAAAAGTAGTTTGCAATGATTAATCAAGATTTTAGCAATAGTAATAATAACTTTTGGATTACTGAGATCAGAACTGAAAACAAGGTCAATAAAATATTTAGCATGAAACACTTTATGGAGCAAAAACATGGTCAATTAAAAATGGGAGGGAAAAAATGTTTGTAATATGAATAGAGAGAACAGAGGATAAAATTTAAAATAATAGAATGTTAGCAAGAATGATAATGAAATGATCTAGTATTGATTAAATAAAAGAAATTGAACTGAATATAATATATATGTAAAGGTTGAGGGATTCTAAAGATAGCCATAAATGGAATAACTTACCGATGTATATTTTTGTATGCTGCATTATATTATGAAATAGAATAAATAAATTGATTTGAAGAGAATGGATAGAAACTATGCAAAATAAATTAAGTAAATGGACTTTTTATTTTGGACACAAAATAAACAATAAAATCCCTGTGAAATGTTCCATTATCATTGAGAATTTGGATGCATAGTACTATCCATTAGATAGACATTTCTGTTATCTTTTTGGTATATTTTATTTGGTTCTGATATTTTTGACTGCCTATTACAGTTTTTAAAAATGAATTAATAGCAGTTTTTTTTTTTCTAATTTGAATCTTTGCAACCATGTCAGAATGCAGCTTTAAAGCTATTTTATAAGATCTTACTATGATTATTGAACGTATTTTGTCTTGTGCATAAATTGATTAAAATAAAGCTTCTGGCTGATGCTTTTTTCTGTATACTCCTTAGATTCATGTTTATTCCCAATAGACAGTCTGCAAGATCTTTATATGACAGAGATATAATTTGACTTTTCAATCTAATGAACTGTTTGGGTGCATAACAATATATGTACTGCCCCGTGCGAATTAGCCCCATGATAGAGTGACTAGCACAAAGCAAGAAGATCTTGGATTGATTCTCAGCTGAATGAAGTACAGAAATAAATGAATCTCAGTTTGCAGTCTTCGAGAGCCATTTACTGGATGTTTGACTAATCATTGTACACCAGCTCTTGATTTCCTGGTGGATTGATTTCTGGCTTTGGCCTTCATTAATGAAGACTATATATTTTAAAGCTGGAATTAATGAAACTTCTGTATCGTAAAATCACATTTTGCTTTTTTTATTATTCAAACTAATAACCAGAAATTGAAACAACTTAAGATTTCAAGCCCAAGCTAACTCATTTGCATAGCTATACAGATATTAACATAATTTTTTTTATATTATCTGGAATCCACTGATTACTCAAGCTTCCAATAGATGGCTCTAGGATAGAAAGAAAGTTACTGAAATTGGAAGCATTTGAGTAATGAGAGGTAATGTGGTTTGTATGGTAAATCTTATCAGACTGTTTAAGTGAACATAACTATTATGTTCAGTCTGCCACTGGGGTGTTCAAATGTCATTCGATCTTTCAAGAAACTAATCATGCATTTATTATTAATTCACTACTACTCTTATTTTGAAATATAAAAATTGTAAAAGATACAACTTTTGATAATAGTCAGCTAAACGTTTTGATTTTCTGTTCAAAATGTTCTAAGATTTGCATTTATTTCTATCAAATATATGGTATGGATTACCATGATGACTTAATACTAATTAGTCTTATTTGCCACTGCTTGTCATTTTCTTAATGCAATTTCTTTAAAAACTCTTGTGCAGTAATAAAGTAATGGATTCAGAGTTAAAGATTTTCATAATTATTCTCAGTTGAGTGAAAGAAAAAAGTCAATTCAATCAACTAAATGCAAATGTAGTATTCATTTTGCCACTAGAGGGCGTGGATGTCATATGATTAACAGTGTTTTCATATAATAAATATGATGTAGCTAGAATTATATGGAAGGGGGTTGCAGTAGCAGGGTTAACATATGGTAATGATGCATTATGTGTTAGTAAAGGCGTATTAAATTACTTAGAAAAAGTTCAAAGGGAAGTAGGAAGACATACATTTTATGCAGATGTATGGACAGCAAGGGAGGCAATTCAAGGAGAAATGGGATGGTCAAGTTTTCATATGAGAGATGCAAAAAATAAAATGAAAATGTTTGGTAGATTACAGTTTATGGATAATAAAAGAATAACCATAATAGTATTTAATTGGGTTATGAGTAAAGATCAGTAACGAGATGGGTGAGAAAGGTAATGCGGTATGCAAAAGATTTGGATAAAGAATTTATATCAGTATATTTGTACAAAAGATGCGATGATTGTGTTAGAATTGTTGAGTGTTATAGTGGTAAGGAATGTGATAAAAGGATAGATTTATTAATAGAGAAGAGGGAGTTAGAAAAATGGAGAACTAGTATGGAGAGTAAAAAGAGTAAATATATATAGAAATAAACAGAATATTAGGTGTGAGTTAATATATGATAATAGTAAGGAAAGTATGTAAGTGAAAAATATGGGTGATTTAGTCTGTAAATTATGTAAGGAAGGAATAGAAATTATTAGGCATCTGTTAATTGAATGTAAATGCTTGAAAACAGAAAGGGCACATATAATGAAGTTAGTGATTATACAGAAAGTGGATTATTGGTTTTTATGCTGGGTTTGGGAAAAGGAGGATTTAGATATAAAGGCCATAGAGTTGACAAAGATTATATTGTGGAAATGGGATGGAGCAGAATATGGGAAAACTTAGACTGGGGAATGGAAAATAAAGTGGCTAGCAAGTTTCTCTGGGCATAATTGTTGAGAGATTCTTGACTCCGTTTAAGGAGAAGCTACATCACATCTGTAAATTATGTAAGGAAGGAATAGAAATTATTAGGCATCTGTTAATTGAATGTAAATGCTTGAAAACAGAAAGGGCACATATAATGAAGTTATGGAAGAATAAATATGAAAAGTGATTATACAGAAAGTGGATTATTGGTTTTTATGCTGGGTTTGGGAAAAGATAAGGAGGATTTAGATATAAAGGCCATAGAGTTGATAAAGATTATGTTGTGTAAATGGACTGGAGCAGAAATTAATTATATAGTTACACATATCACAGCCTTCATATCATCAATGCAATAATACTTTGAGATTGTATATGTTCATCTTTCATTAATTTTTTTGAATATTTATGACATTTTCAGCTGAATATTTGTGCGTTATTTTCATTCTTTGTTAAAGAAGTGTAGTTTTGTAACTACAATAATGTAAGAACATGAATTCAAAATTTAAATATTTACTAATACTGTATAAACTTTTACAATTCCTAACCCGATGAAAATGAATATACTAAGTGAATTATTTATTCATTTAGTTGTAATAAAATTTTCTTTCTTCTTACATTAGATTATAGAGATGGATTAACTAAGAAATATCTAATTAGTATTTATTCTCACTTAGTCTTGAATAGAAGAATTCTCCTTTTCAGACAAAGCTCAAGGTAAATATAAGTTGATAACAATCCAACTGAATGTCTCTAAAAAGATTTTATTAAATATTAATCCATTATTATTTACTGCACTAAATTAGAATTCTTAACTTAGTAAATGCATAGTATAACAAATGAGAATTTTAAAGTCAGAAAATGTACATAACTTTTTAAAATATAATTTTATGGTTGTGATCATGCATTATTTCATTGTTATATTTTTCATAAGAATTAAAAGAAAACGTTACATTTTGACAGAATATTTTAAGTATGAATGCTACAGATTTGATCAAAAACTAGTATTAATTTTGGAAGTGGATATGTGGTTAATTATATACTGTGAATGTTATGAATTTCAAATAACTTTGTGTGCCTTATTATTTTGCTTTGTCAAATGTATTTTAGTTTCTTTTTAATTTTATTAATATATCAATACTATTTTATGTATTTTTTTACATTGTCTTAACTATTACTATTTTGTTTTATACTTTTAATTTTCTAGCAATCATTTTTAAAACTGTATTTGACAAACATTTTAATTACCTCTCACGCACACAGATACCTTTTAATTTATTTATCTCGTAAATAAGTATATATTCAATTTT
Organism: Epiperipatus broadwayi; assembly: GCA_028023455.1. Lineage (NCBI taxonomy): Eukaryota > Metazoa > Onychophora > Udeonychophora > Euonychophora > Peripatidae > Epiperipatus > Epiperipatus broadwayi. The sequence continues at coordinate 2,826,552 of JAQFVV010000137.1, read as the reverse complement.
TAATTTACGTACAAAATTATTTTTTGTTGTTGTTGTTGCCTATTTAAGTGTTTATATATGCTCACACAAATACATACTGGTATATAAGAATTTATATAAACATTGAGCTCTGCTCACTTTATTTCAGTGCCATCTGTACAAATACTCAATGGCTGGTAGATAATAATGCTATTATAATCACATTGCCAGGGTACATTCTGGCTTATGGTCTTCATCAGTGAAACTCGTGCTCCACTGCATCTCACACTAAACAGTCATATTTACTTCTTCTTTAATATCAAGTTAATAGTCTAAAATTAAAAAACATACCCAAGCCATCTTGTTTGGTATAGTCATATAGATTTGATGCTAGTTTCAATTTTATGTTTTTGAGACTTCAATTTTACGATATTGAACCATTTCCCTATGATCAGGATGGTATTTATCAATACAGTATTACATGACATCCTTTTTTTTTTTCATGTGTCAAAGCATCAGCCAGAGCAAACCCAGGACAACTCTTTCTAAGGTAGCTGTGCTGACCATGTAGCCACCTTAATTGCATATAATATAAGCTTTTTAAATGAATTTTTTAAATTTTATTTCAGAGCCACTTATTGTAAGTTTGAATAATCAATGGATAAGAGATGGTAATACTTTTCTATCCACATCTCCAGAGTAGGTTATGGCTTATGATTGTTAATAGTGATGTTTTATGGAACCAATGCACCCCACATCAAGCCGGAAAGTCAAAATCATCCTAAGGTTTTGAACTGAAATGTGTCTATTAAATGTAAGTAGCCTATCATTATCATAAAACTGAAGTCATCAAAATCAAGATATTGGATTAATGTCAGATCTATGATTCAAATCGTTAGAGGTTTTTGAATTTCAAGTTATTAGCTTGATAGTAAAAAAGAAGTAATAGGTAGTTGATAAACAGAGCAAAACTCTCCATACAGTATTGCCACCTGTGCTAAACAGAGTAATCAATGGATGCCAGAAGGCTTGTGTATAAAATCCCTATCTAATGCCTACTCATCCAATATCCCCAGACTAGTTTCTGGCTTGTGGCCTTCGTCAGTGAGGAGCTTTGGATCTGAGAGCACTGCATCTAGATCTTAGGATCTAATGCAACCCTCTAGCAACCACCTTTTATCTCTACTTAACTACAAAACTATGAGAATGAAATTGAAAACACAAAAAATATTTTCAATTTAAGCTCAATAGCTTATAGTCATATGGGTCTGAACTCAGTTCAGCACCCATACATTTTGGTGTCTTTGGCTCTTTTACAACCATAGCCACCACTATCCTATTAGGCAGGATTGGTGTTAAACCATTAAGCATCACTTGATCACATTTCCTATACTAGCACATTAATTGTTGATAAACAGAGCAAAACTCTCCATACAGTATTGCCACCTGTGCTAAACAGAGTAATCAATGGATTCCAGAAGACTTGTGCATAAAGTCTGGGGATATTGGATGAGTAGGCATTAGATAGGGATTTTATGCACAAGCCTTCTGGCATCCATTGATTACTCTGTTTAGCACAGGTGGCAATACTGTATGGAGAGTTTTGCTCTGTTTATCAACAATTAATGTGCTAGTATAGGAAATGTGATCATGTGATAATAGGTAGTTGGTTAATGTGAGATGCATTACATACGCAAGATCTGGCTGATGAAAGCCATAAGCTAGAAATTAGTCTGGGTATGTGGATATAATAAAACTAAAACTACCACATTGTATCCATTGATTACATAATCTTCCAGTAGATGAATTTGGATTAGAATGAAAATTACTGCTAATGTAATCACAAAAACTCATAAAACGTTGCATTGACAAAACTGTATTTCATATCTGTAAATATATTGAGAAAAAATATTTGTTTCCTACGTTTAAAGGATGTATATATATATCATCATCATTTTCAATCATTATCAACCCACTGCAGGATGAAGATCTCCAAGTTCAATCCATTTTTTTCAATCTCTAGCTTCTCTTCTCTACATCACGCTCACATATTTCCTATTTCATTCATTCATCTCACATGTGGTTTTTTATAATTTCTTGGAATCCACTTCAAGATTTTAACTGTCCATCTATTATCATCTTTGATTATGATGAGTTAGAAGTTACAAATACCTTGGTCAGATTATTAATACAGTTGGAAACATAATGGATGAAATTAATCATAGAATTAAACTTGGTTGGAGTGCTTTTAGTAGAAATAACTTGATACTAAAAGGAAATATGCCTATTTGTTTGAAAAAGGTTTTTAATAAATGTGTTTTACCAGTTCTTATTTATAGATCTGAGACATGGACACGTAATAGAAGAGCAATACAGAGACTTCAGACCACTCAAAGAAGTATGGAGAGATGCATATTGGAAATAACAAGAAGAGATAGTAAACACAATATATGGGTAAGAGAAAAAACAGGTGTTACTGACATTGAAAAAATTAAAAGACTGAAGTGGAGTTGGGTTGGACAAATTGCTAGAAAAGATGATAATAGATGGACAATTAAAATCTTAAACTGGATTCCAAGAGATTGTAAAAGACCTAGAAAGAGACCACATGTGAGATGGATTGATGAAATAAGAAGGTGTGCAGGGATGATGTGGAGAAGATGGATTGAACTTGGAGAGACCTTCATCCTGCAGTGGATTGATAATGGTTGATGATGACGATGATAAATATAAGTAGCATACTACATTCAATTTTCCTTTTAGTTTCTGCTTTTATTCACTGCATGAAGCTATACTGGGAGAACTTATCAATAAACTGAACATTTTGGAGGAAAATTAGATTCTCATAAAACTACAAATTAATTGTATATTATATGTATATATTAGTAAATCTTACTATTAATTGTATCATATTTATTTTTTGTAATTTTCTTATTTGTCCTTCAAATTTGTTTTAATTTTTTTAGTTGAGTTTCAAAATGGACAAAAAAATAAGGGTCAGCTGTAAATGAGCTTTATTAAATAAATTAGTACATTCTAATATAGTCAACACAAGTACAGATAAATTTTGTAAAAGTATAGATCTGTGTTCCACTTTTGATATATTTATTTTTAGATTTATATAAAAATCTAGGTTCCACTATTTACTTTTTAAAATGCGTGTAAATTTCAAAAGTACATAGAATCTTCAATTTATCAATTAGTTATTCCAGTATGGCTTCAGAAGCTCCACAGAGTGTTTAAAACTAAAAACTAAATAGAAATTGGAATATAATATACTGATTATATCGAAACCTATATAAGTTTATTATATAATGAATATAAAATTGATTAAATTACATTATTTAAAAATCATTTGATAATGTGACAAAAATATTTAAATTTGAAAGTAAAAAAAATGATATTAAAATCTTTTTATTTAAACAAATGTACAAATTTGTCAATACATATTATATGAATAAATATATCCTTTATTCATTTATTAATTACATTTATAACAAAAGTTTAATTAAATAATGCCATGCAATTTCTTGGCTTGTTTATATAATCAAAAACATTCTTAAAATCTTTCTGTGTATTGAAATTGAATAATTGTCAACTATCTATAAAAAACAATAATATTGAGACAATCATATGATCGGATACCAGATAGAATAACAGCTCAAAATATGAATGCCGATGAAGTTAATGGTACTTATATTGTTTTAGATGTTGAATTCTGTTATTTTTGAATTAAAAGAAACTATAAAGTTAGCCTTACTCATTAATAGTTTAAATGAATACAATTTGAAATTACTAAACCTTATGCTAACTGGAGAAATGATTTTTGGAAAACATTTAAACTATAAAATTTTGAAGAAACAATGGCTAAGTTAAAAAGAGGCAAGCATCACTAATTTATTATATAGCTCACTTTACCAGACTTACATTTTAAAAAAGGGAAACCTTTTTCTAGGAAAGAGTTTGAATTGAACCCTAAGTACATGTTTCATTCAATCTACCTCAGTATAAAGAAGCAATCAACACAGACTTATACAGAAAAGGAAAGGAGATAAAACTGATGATTGTTAAATATGCTAATAAAATATTTAAGTGTGTGTGCTATGCCTACATTATAAAAAATAGGAAAGGAATTTGTACTGTTTTTCTATTTTCTTAGCTACCTTATATAAATATCGTTTATTCAATTAAGTTAAATTAATTTTTAACAGTGAATATTTTGGGCAATTTATTTTGTTCCACCTATTATTTTTGCCAAATATCTTTTGTTAAACTTGTGAATATTTTTGAGTTTGAAATATTTTGTAAATCAATTTTGATGTAATATTTTGTTTTTTTATTACAATGCTTGTTAGGAAAAAATGTATTTTAAATGATTTATTTAACATTAAAAAGAAAAATTATTTAGATGGTTCCAAATCCAGTAATAGGAAGGTTCATCTAATTATCAGAAAATTAAATAATCCATACATTTTTTATATTTGGTTATAAAATAAAAAGGGTTAATTCTTTTGTAAAAGTTAAAAAATGTTTGGTATACAAATATATTTAATTGTCTCAGTTAGATATTGTTAGAGTATATATGTAATTATATATTTTTATTATCTTGCCATATTATCAATTAATATTTAAATGACTTAAGAGATTTGCTAATACAGTTTCTAACTGTAATTTAATGAGAAGTTAATCAACTTTTTACACATATGCTGTATTTCTATATTAAATTAATATTGCTTATGTTAAATGTGTAAAAACTCTTGATACAAGGCACAGGGTAGAGACTTTGAAAAGGTAACACTTCTTAATATTAACTTGCAGTAAATGTTAAAATTTTGTGAGTGTTAATATGTGTAATAAAGAAAAATGAAGTAAAGTGAATAATATATCTTCATGCTCTCCTTCCAAGACATTTACGATTGGCAATAAAAGAATTTAAATACAAAGATACAATGGCTGTTCTTTTTTTTTTTTTAAAAAAAATTCTATTTTGTGCCTTGGATTGACAGTTTTCTCATATTCAAAAAAAAAAAGTTTATTACCTTCTGTTTAAATTACAATTCATATTTAGTAAAAAAAATTTTGCTGATTAAATGATTTTTTTTGTAATTTAATTTTTTATTGTATTTTTATTCATTCACTTGTTTGTTCTATACATTGAACATGATTAAAAAGAGGGAAGTGATTAAGGTAACTCACGCTTACTGCTGAGATTAAAACTGAGTAGTAAATAAATGGGTAATCTAGTATAAAAGTTTATGACATAACTCAACAAGTAGTATGAAAAAATATTAATTCATGGAAAATAAATAAGCTGTGATAGTCTTTATTCATATATGTATTGGAGGGAATATATAGAGAGAGATGAAATAGATCTTACTTTAGGGAAAACAAGTATGCATTTCTAGCGAATGGGGCCACAAATGTTCACTTGGACCTTCTCAAAAAATACAGTACCTTTTAACTGCAAGTGAGTTCTGGTGATAACTTTCAATAAAACTTATCGTTTAGATATGCCAATGTATGCCTTCTGTAGAGTCAAATAGTCATTCAATATTACAATGTAAATATATTCTGTTGTATTGTATAATCTAATATGGCATATGATAACAGAATTTTACCATCATATGACTTGATATTCTATACAATGTATAAACACATACATAAATTTCTCTTTTTTATTATTAGATGCTTTTATTTAGGTTAATGTTTGTTTGTTTCAATTAAACATTTTTTACTTAAGTTAAAATAAAATTTTAAAAGTGAGATCTAATATATTTATATATAATAGAGTTTGTTCAAATTTGGTACATTTGATATAAATCACTTGCAATAAAATTTGAAATGTTTTTATATCAAATTTCTAAGACATTGATATGACTTGAATAAGTTTCAGTAAAGCATCCAAGAGGGCAGTATTGTTTTTTTATTTTTTAAAAAACTACATTTATATTCACTGTATTTTAAAACTGAATGAACAAATTTTGATTATAAAAAATTTCTTTTTTTAAAAGTCCTTTTTTAAAAAGATATGAAATTTTTTATTTTGACTGTAAAAGTTGATTTCTTTAAAAAATGCTCCACAAACTATATTATAAACAAATTTGATTTAATACTCAAGATTTTACTTTCATCCTTTTAAAAGTATTTTAGAGATAATTTAAAATTGAGGTAAAAACAAATTTTTGATTATAATCTTAATGCTGAAAAATAAATAATAATAGATCTAAAAATATTTTATAATAAAAGCTTTTATTTATTTTGTACTAAAACACCCAAAATAATTGTTTCTTCTAGAAATCACAATTGAAATTTTTATATTTGACTTGAAATAAAGGCAGAAGAGAGGGTCTAGAAATTAATTAACTCAATCCCTATTTTTTATAACAAGAATTGATTTAATTAATTTCCATTCCTCTACCATGCTTTTGTTTCAAGTTAATAAAAACCCAATTATGGGTGAAAAAAATATTTTTGTGTATGTTCTAATACAAAGTAAATAAATAAAAGTGTTTATGATAAAATATTTTTTTTATATTTATTACTATTATAAAACACATATTTCACAGAAATTATTAATTTATTACATAAGTAAAAATTAATTAGAAAACTAAACAATAATTGTTCTACATAAATATATATGCTGGCAGTCTTGAATTATAAGGATTATGTACATATAACCATGCATTTTTAATATGATCATTAGAAAAGGCTTCTTTTATTATAATTATTACATTATTAATAATTTTGGTTTTTACTCATTATTATCAACTTATGACTTTTATCTGAAAAATTATTAATTTTTTAAAAAAATTATTATCTATTTATTGAACATATGCTGCAGTAACTAATATAATACATTTTCTAATTAGAAGATTGATGTAGAAATAATTCTAAGACAAAGTAATAATAAAAGGATCTAAAATAGAAGTAATAAAGGAACTGATGTTATATTAATATCATTTCAAATCCTGATAAAAGATGGATTTTTCTTACACAAAAGTGATAATCATAAAAGTACTATTTTTAAAAGATATTTGAATTATACAACATTTATAATAGTGAATAATATTTGGGAAAAATGAATTTCTGAGCACTTGGTATATGAAGTGTATTACCTCTCAGTATCAAATCCAACTACAAAGCAGATGAAAAGTAAATATTTCCTTCTATGGTTCATGCTTTTATAGATGGTAGATGTAGACAATCTAATTATGATAAATCTAATCCATGGATATGTTTGCATAAGCTCATTCAAATCAAATCAAAGTTATATTCTGAAGGGAAAGTAATAAAATACTCATTTTAATAACCTTGCAAACAAGCATCCATATCACAAATATATAATAATCAAACTATACTTGCTCAACAATGTAGAGATGAGCTTCCATGCATTTTTGTAAATAGACTCTCTCTGTCATGGATGTTTCATGTAGTGTCATAATCTGGCTAAATAATAATGCATTAATGTTTCATTGCTAATTTATATGACTGTATAATCTATCTTAACATCTGGGTCTTTGTTTTATCCAAGCTAATTTAGTCTTAGATATATGATATGGTATCTTCACAATTGGATATATTTTTTCTACATTTTATTGGTGGTATAACATAGTTACATAGAGCAAAGCAAGCACATATCAATGAAATATAAATATTGGCCATTTAATCACTATTAAACTACTAAACATCACATGATCACCATTTCTTATGATTTCTCATAACTGTTATTAAAACAGGCAAAACTCTCCATGTAGTAGTGCCACTCATTGCAAGCCAGAGTAATCAATGGATTCCAGAAAGCTTGTGCATAAAATCCCTATCTAGTACATACTCATCCAATATCCCCTAATTTCTAGCTTGTGACTTTCATCAGTGAGGAACCTTGAATCTGAGAGCACTGTATCTAGTGCGCTGCCTTCTGGCATCCATTGATTACTCAGACTTGCATTGAGTGGCCCTACTGTATAGAGTTTTGCCTGTTTTAATCACTATACTGTAACTAGATTAGTTCATTCTTCTCTTTGAATTTATTGAGATCAATATTCTTGTTGCTTCTTTATATGATCACTCGTCTTCATCACAATTGGCATTATCATTTCCAATTAAAAAGTTATAATTGTTACCCTCTTCCCCATGATTAAATCTATTGAAATACTTATAAAATAATCTCTATGCTGTGGCTATTAATGTATTTAATCAATGAAACATGAATAAATGGGTGATACCTTCCCAACATATCGATTCCATATGAAAATAATTTAACTCTTGCTATTCCAATAACACTAAATCTTCCAACTTTTAAATCCTTTTAACAAGTGGTAAGTGGAAACAATTGCAAAAAAGTATGGTATTTTATTTCTATACAGAAGTATTATTTTAGTATTTGTTGAAATTAATTATGAAATTGTTATTTGAAAATTGTTTTTAACAGGATAAAATTTTATTTCAGAGAAGAAATTTCTTCTGTCACCAGTTACAGCCTTTGAAGATTCTTTGAAGTGTATCGTTTGATGAAAAATCCAACACCGCTGATATGTAGTCACAATTAAATATAAACTTTGTACCATCTATGTAAATAAGTATAAATATAAAATTCTTTGTCAAGCATTGTTAGCTGAGAGGGCAGCGCAGCCGCCTTACGAGCAAGCAGTTGGTTGCAGACGGTTGTTGCGGGTTTGCCTCCCGGCCGATGCTATGACATATGAAAAATATATATATATAAAATTCCATTTAATTGCAGTTTGTTTTATACAATTTACTGCAGTATATAAAAATCAATTGTCACTAGAAATAAGTTTATTCACTGTTGTATATCTGTATATAATAAATTTCATTTTACAGTTTATTTTTATACTGTTTGCTGTATGCATTTTTAATGTTTTGAAAAGAATTTTTAATTTATTGTTTGGGATTTTTTTTTTAATCGTGGAGAATCCAATTTGTTACATCACAATTTTTTGCTGTATGATGTATTTAATTTACATCACATTTTGTATTGTTTGTTTGTAGTATTTTTATAAGACTTCTATGCTAATGCAACTGTTAATCCGTTTTCTAAAGCTTTTTGCTGTTTAAAGAGGCTATGTTACTTCAAAGAAAATCAGGGGGGTAATGATACAGTTTTAAACAAAAATTGACTATTATATAATAGAAAAAATTATTCTATAATTTTTTTTGCAAGCAAGTTGCTGCTCTTTTATATTACTTAAACCATACTGTAAAATAATTTCTCTTTAAGCAAAGTCAGAAATTTCATTACATGTAAGAGATTCTGTTAACTGTGTTCAAATTTCTTTCTGAAACTGTTGTCATCATCAACCAATATCAATCCATTGCAGGATGGTCTCTCCATGTTCAATCCATCACCTCCAATCTTTAGCTTCTCTTCTCCACATCACCCCTGCACACTTTATTTCATACATTCATCTCACATGTGGTCTCTTTCTGGGTCTTTTATAATCTCTTGAAACCCCAGTATAAATCCATCTTCTTCCCACTAATCTAGCAATGATCTTTTTCATTTTCTATTCTATTTCCAATGCCCTATTCTATTTATCATAAACACATAAACAAAAGACTAAACATTTTTTGTTTTTTTCTTTAAGCTACTCCCTTCCCCATAGTTTTTTCAAATCTTCTTTCAATATCCTGTATTTCAAAAATAAATATTCAATATTATATTTCCCATCCATGTAAATTCATCAATGAAATTTTTTATCCTATTTTTGCTTTGTTTTGGTATCTAAAGCTCACGCCTTAAGTCAAATCATAATCACCCTCATTACATATCATACATCTAATTCTCTTTTCTTTTTTTAATCTATTATTCCTATTGAATTTTTAATCCATCATTCTATCTATTTACTCTTGAATCAATCTCTCTAATTTCAAGCACATATTAATTTCCCATTATCCATATTAAATACTCTTTTTTTAAAGTTCTTTCCCATACGTATATTATTATTTTCTCTGTATTTACCAATATAACACCCATTTCCTTTCAACCTCCAAATTTATTCACAACCTTTTCACTGCATTATTAATTTCCTAAATTAACTTTTTAAATGTATCCACTTCTCTTAATACTATTTTAGCTACCTCTTTTTTATTATTCTTATTAAATAAGTATTCTAACTTTAAATATTTTCTTTTAGCATTTGTTGGTTAATGATAATATATAATAGTCTTTATATTCTGTATGTCATTTAAATTTTTTCTATACTTTCTAGAGCATTTTTACTACATCTCTTCTTGCTAGTAGTATTAATTCTAAATAAACATCCATTTGTAACATTTTTCTCCATATCCATTCTTCCTAAGTTTTAGTCATCAGCTTTTGTAAGTCATTCTAAAATATTTCAAAACCTGCTCAGCTTAGACTTAGTTCTTATTTCCCTTACATCTTTATCAAATAAAGTTTTGTTTTCAGATCAATGCTATATCCTTTTTCATTAAATGCTTTTTATCTTTTTTAGTTTCTATTTATCTACCAACATAATTTCAACCATATAAATTCTCCAGTATTTATTTAAGTCAGATTTCCAATGTTCATTCTACCTGTTTTACAGTGTCTTTTTGATAATGTCTCATTCAAATTCTCCATTCTCATAAACTGCATTAACATTACTATTCATATCATTTATAATCACTATTTTTCAATTATTCTTTCCAAACTCATTTATATCTCTATGTAAACATTTCTGAATATTCTCATTCCATCTTTTACAATCTCATTTCCAGTAGCCAAATATATTTTTCTACACACCCATTTCTCTCTATACAATTTCAGTCTGCCCATAATATGTTCCTTGCAATTTTTTCCCCACAAACATCTTTCTTAATAATATACTCCATCTTTTTTATTACAAATCCTTTCCTTTCTATTAACTTCTTTAATTCCCATTTCTAGAAAAAACAGTATTTTTTCATTTGTCAAATGAATCTCTACTAAAGCTAACAAATCTATGTCTGTACAAATCTTTTATTTATATCTCGATTCCTTTTACGATTTTGGAACCAATTTTCACTTTAATTTTAAATATTTTTTAGAAAAATTATTCCTAGGCATCATCTAGAAAATTCTTTTTTTCTCATCAACAGCATTCTTCCATTTAGTGTCTGTCTTCTTGAGGGACAAACATCTTTCTTTTCCATTTCTACTTCCCACATTGTATCTTTGTTCTTGTATATCCTACCACCCTTGTTTTATTGAAAAATTAAAAAGACTGAAAGTTAATTCCCATGGCATGTTATTCCCCTTTCATAAATACATTCTATTCCTTTTAAATATAATCTTACCTCTGATATACATACTTACAATTGAAAAAATTTACATATCTTCATATTTCAATCTCAGATTAACCTTACAAATCTGCCCTATTATTAAAGCTTGATATTAACTTTTACTCTATCTAGCAATCATTTTCTTCAAACTATCATTGTTTCTTTGACATTATTTGTATAAATCTTTTTTCCTAATAATCCAAAACTCCAGTATTTGGAAAATATATCCTTATAATCTTTTCATCCTGTATGACTATCAACCAATGAATTTCTCTCTACTTGCAAATCTCCCTCTCTGTTTACCTTATATCTACCATCTTATAAATCAGCTTTCCTAATTGAAGTTTTCAATTTCATTTTTTTTCACATTATTTTAAAACTATTATTAATACCATCTGGTGAAAATGCAAAATTTGACTATTCAATTTTGAAACACGTACTCAAAATTAGAAAGTAAAGGAGTCGATAGAGTTAAATTGAAACATTCAACATATCTGATAAATTTAATTTATCTTGGATATTCAAGATTTTAAAAAGCAGCTGATTCAACAGAATATCTAGAACATGAGTGATATTTGAATGATCATTTTCTTGTCCAGTTATTTCTATAATAATATTTAGATTTGTTATGAAGTATTGAAAGCATACTATAATATTTATGGAACTTGAAGTTCGTATACCATAATTCTTTACAAGATGGATTTGTAAAGGATTACTGTAGTATGTGAATTTGAAGCATATTCTTAAATATTATAATAAAAATTATTTATGAATAAACATATATATGTCAATACTCATATAAAGGGACAAAGTTTCCATGTATTAAATGGAATGAATGATTCCATAAAAAAATTCACTTTCAATTTTTTTACCAATAGTTGAATTGTTTTTGTATAAGGCAAATAATGTGTTTGTCCAATGTATATTGGTTGATTATAAGAAGTTCAAACAATGCTAAAATCTAATTTACAGTTTAAACTTAAGAATGTTAAAAGCATTTGGAAGGAAAAAATATCTTTATAATTTATTCTCTGATTTACAGATAAGAGAGTTTCAGATTTTTCTAGATGTGGGTAATATGTATATATTAGGCACTATTATGTAAAAATTGTTGTGGCAAGTGAAATAAAAACCATTATAAAAAAAGATTATACAGTGTGCTTCTGTTCCTAAAACAGTCACGCTTCGTCACTGATATATATATATATGTTCTGTTCAGAAATATAATTATAATATATCAACACTTTCATGGACCATAGAGACAGTAATTACATTTCTGTATTTATATATCCAAAGACAGTACAACACATTAGACTAAAGAACAATGCTTAAATCTATAAATATATGAGGAGCCATCCACCCCAGATCAATAATCACAAATGCATATAAATACATGGGTCTTAAAGGTTTTCTGCACAGAAATGATGCTTTGTCCAAATTTGATTATGATAAAAAGAGCAATATTGAAGAGTTTATCAACCTTCAAAATATAGGGTACAATTACAATAAAATCATTAACACTATAAATAGGTTTAACAACAAAATAAGAACCCCCCCCATCCTACTCAACAAGAGGAGCCTAAAAAATGAATTAATCTCCCTTACATCCCAAAAGTTGCTCATAAATTAAAAAATATTTGCAAAAATGAATTCAATGTAAGTTTTCAGACCCCTCCATCACTGAACCCATTAACAATTCTAAAGGCATTTTGTTGAATAAATCTACACATCAAGTGGTCTATAAAATTAAATGCAGACAACCTGTATGTAACTTAGCATATTATGGGGGATTGAGGGCCAATCTATCAATTAGATTGGCTCAACATTTTTTTTTAATGTGTCAAAGCGTCGGCTGGGAAGCGAACATCGGGACAACTGCTCAACATATTTATATAATAAAAATCGTCAAAAATTAAAAATACTCACCAACATACACCAACCATAAGTAAAAAACCAGCTACAAATTTGAATTGTAAGCAAAAATTATATATACTGAGAGAAAAGACAGAAAACGAAAAATTAAGGAGACCTGGTCAATAGTAAGTGACTGTTCTTCAATCAGTAGAAAGGACACAAGCATACCAATATCAAAAAAGTGGGCCATTTAAATAAATTTTTAAAAAATGTAATGTTTTGAATAGCTAATTAGACACTACTTATATATTAGTATTAAGATATTAATATTAGGAACTCTTAAGTCATATTGCTATAAGACATGAATAGGATACATTACACTGAAAATATAGAGAGATGCATGTTAGGAGAACACAAAGAGATCGAAACCGCAATATACGAGTAAGAGAACAAACAGGTGTTACTGACCTCATTTAAAAAATTAAAAGACTAAAGTGTAGTTGGTCTGGACATATTGCTAGAAGCGATAATAGATGGACAATTGAAATCTTAAACTGGATTCCAAGAGATTGTAAAAGACCCAGAAAAAGACCACACGTAAGTTGGATGGCCGAAATAAGAAAGTGTGCAGGGGTGATGTGGAGAAGCTAAAGATTGGAGAAGATGGATTGTACTTGGAGAGACCTTCATCCTGCAGTGGATTGATAATGGTTGGAGATGATAGCAAATTACTACAGTTTAATTGATAAGTATCAAATGTGCTGCCCTCAAAACTTTGACACAAATGAAAGTATATTAATAATTTTTATCAGTCACTCATTAGACTAGAAATTATCCAATAATGAATAATATTTCTGTAGTGCAATTTTCATTACACCATTCTCATGTAAAGTAGAGATTAGTTTCTATCTGTTTTTAACACCCTGTGGAGGGATGTAATCATAAACATATGACCAAAGATGTATGGTACATCTCAGAAGATAGAAACCAGAAGTGGAGTGAAAAATATATTACATAAATATTCATTAAGTGGATAATCTCTAGTCTAATGAATGACTAATAAAAATTATTAAGAATACCTCTTATTCAGTTGAAATTTAACTTTTTAATCTATTATAAAATCAAATTTTTATAATATTCTTAATATTTTGTATTTTAGTTTATATATTCAAAAATAATTAAATTATTAGTAATTAATTAATCAATTACATAGAAACAAATAAATTATTTATAAAGAGATTTTTTTAAAATACATTTTTGATAACATTTTACTTTGTGTTCTTGTTTATATTTTCCATAATTGATTCATCTTAAGCAATATTTTTCTAGTTATTTATTAACTTCTATTTTTAAAAATGAAACATATATAAATCTAAATGAATTAAATAACGTAATTTCTATGATTTATATCACCGTACTTTTTCTTGTGTTTGAATAAAGTTTTTTATAGTTGTCATTCTTTGTTTCCCAAAAAATCTAATCATTGTAAAAACTCTGAAATCAGTATTTTTCTGTAATTCTATGAATATTTTAACTTTATAGGGTACTTAGGTATTAGTCTTGCAATGTAGGGGAGATGGTTTGCCTTTTCATATTCGCAATAATCAAAAATTATAAATTACATACATTATCGCAAATATTATAGTATAATTTCTCATGTATGCCAGCATTTTGCACTGGCCAAATCACCTTCTCCCTTCCCGCAAACTAGTGATTTGTGTCGGTATTGTGGATGTGTATTATATGTAGGGGAGATGGTATACCTTTTCATATCTGCAATGCCAGCGCAAAGTACCATAGTTTTCAGGGGAGGGGAAGATGGTTTTTCCAGCGCTGTGTGGCATACACGAGGAATTATTTGTGATAATGTATGCTAATTTATAATTTTTAATTATTGCAGATGTGAAATGCCTACCATTTCCCCTATGTTGCAGGACTAATGCCTAAGTATCCTAAATTTGACATGAATGAAAAATAATGCATTCACAAATTTACAAGTAATCTTGGTCTATGACAGCTATTATAATAAGGAGTGGAAAATTAAATGGAAATAATCTTTTATCTCATATGTTATCAAATAAGTGAAGATTTTACATAATATAAATCAAAAAGTTCTGTATTTAGCAGGTAAATAATCATTTCAGGATATTATATGAGATAAAACAATATTTAATAATTGGTATATAAGAGAAGTTAGTTTGTAGATGAAATTAGAAAAAGAATTATACAATATAAATTGTAATCATCGGTAATCTAAAAGTTGGAAGTTATAAACGCACCTTCTTTTCAAAGAAAAAGTAAAGTACTCCAGAAGAAAAGATAAAAAATAATTAATTATAGAAAAAGATTGCTTAAAGAAATAAAAACAAAAGGATAGTCATTTGTTTAATAAGAAATAATTAATTAAGGAATTTTAAAATGCTAAAGTCCTTTTCATTTAATTAATGAAATAATAATGGTAAGAAAAAATGGAAATTTAAAACAGGAAAGATATATGTGATTAAATTAAAATACCCTAATTAAATCTGTTAAGGCAAGATTTAATTAGTGCAAAGATAAGATAATATGCAGCAATATAAATAAGGAAAAATTTTGGTTACAACTGTTCAGAGTTTTCGTTGCCCTTCGTGGAATGTTCTATTGTCGAGCATTTAGTAGAACAAGATCGCCATGAGTGTTAACCCGCAGTCATTGAGGAGTTTCCTATCTCATGCACCAGTTACTTGAAGTTTAATTAATGAGCTTGTTAGGATTCTATACAGATCACTCTGATCTTATTATTTTTTATATGCCTGAGAAGGCTCATAGAGGAAATCCTACCAGAGGGTAATGACTTTATTTTGTCAGACTTTTAATTAATATTATGGACGAAGAAATTAGAAGTCTCTAGTGAAGTACATCTATATATGAGATTGAATTCTAAATGTTTCAGTTAATGTGGATTGAACCACCAAGCATCACATGACCACCATTTCTTATGCTTGCTCATAACTTATTAAAACAGGCAAAAACTCTCCATACAGTAGTGCCACTCAGTGCAAGCCAGGGTAATCAATGGATGCCAGAAGGCTTGTACATAAAATCCTTATCTAGTATCTACTCATCCAATATCCCCAGACTAGTTTCTGGCTTATGGCCTTCGTCAGTGAGGAACCTTGGATCTGAGAACACTGCACTTAGATCTTAGGATCTAATGCAACCCTCTAGCAGCCACCTTTTATCTTTACTTAACTACAAAACTATGAGAACAAAATTGAAAACAAAAAAATATTTTCAAACTAGTCTGGGGATATTGGATGAATAGGCACTAGATAGGGATTTTATTCACAAGCCTTCTGGCATCCATTGATTATTCTGACTTGCACTGAGTGGCACTACTGTATGGAGAGTTTTGCCTGTTTTAATAACAATTATGAGCAAGAGTAAGAAATGGTGATCATGTGATGTTTGGTGGCTTAATACCAATCCTGCCTAGTAGTATAGTGATGGCTATGGTTATTAAAGAACCAAAGACACCAAAATGTATGGGTACTGAACTGAGTTCAGACCTATATGACTATATAAGCCAATGAGCTTAGATTGAAAATATTGTGTTTTCAATTTTGTTCTCATAGTTTTGTAGTTGAGATAAAAAGATGGCTGCTGGAGAGTTGTGTTAGATCCTAAGAGCTGGGTGCAGTGCTCTCCGCTCCAAGGCTCACTGATGAAGGCCATAATCCAGAAACTAGTCTGGGGTTGGATGAGTAGGCACTAGATAGGGCTTTTATGCACAAGCCTTCTGGCATCCATTGATTACTCTGGCTTGCACTGAGTGGCACTACTGTAAGGAGAGATTTGCATGTTTTAATGAGGATTGAATAGTGGTGTTATATATTTTGTCTGTTTATTCAATAAATAACTATATTGAGTATTTGAATTTATTTAATCCCCAGTTATTGTATTTTGCTGTGATCTGTTACATTTTCTTGTTAGCAGATATATAGCAATAATTATAATTTATTATTTACATCCCAAATATTTAACTAAAGGATTTTTTGTTGCTATCAATATATTACTGGGTATTATAAATTTACAAATATTTATGTAAATATTCTTATACAGCATGGAAATATTACTATATAGTTATTTATATATTGGACTATTTCCATTATCTATTATTAATAAATTTAACCTTATTTAAATTTTCAAACCTGTGTGCTATTACTAATAGTTGAATGTAATTCGAACATTTAAATAAAGTTAATTTTTTCTAAAGACATTCAATACTTAATATTAGATTATGGAAATAGTCCAATATATAAATAATACTAAAATACCATCATCACAAATCTTCCGGAAAGCATTAAAATTATATACTATTTTATTAATGCAATACACAACTGTTAATGAAAATAACCAATTTTATTTTGATATTTAAATTGATAGTATTTATTCTTAAAAGACGTATAATCTCAGAGAATTCTAAATATTTCTTTAAAATCTCATAATTTATGTACTATCAAAATTGGGATACAATCAATATCATCACTTTTAACAATTATTGATTCCCCTGCAGGATGATTTCTCCAAGTTTAATTCAATCTATAACTTTACATCATACCAGAAAACTTTCTCATCCATCCAACTTCCGTGTAGTCTCTATGTTTTTGTAATTTCTTGGAATCAAGTTTATAAGACTTCATCAGTTATCATCTCTTGAAGCATCACATCGTCCAGTTTCATTTCAGCCTCTTAATTTTTTCAGTGATGATGGTTTGTGATCTCATCCATGCATTTCATTTTCAATTCATCCTTATTTCCAACATTCCATACTTTCCAATGTAATCTGAAGTATCAATATTGCTCCTCTATGACAGCATTGGTAAAACACAACAAAAAATTTCTAACCACATAGGCATATGTTTAATATTTCTGCTAAAAACAAACCAAAACAGGATAATAAAGAATGAGCGCCAATTCAAGATGATCTCGAAAGACAAGAGAATATAATGTTATTAATTCTTTTAATGTTTTTCTTAATCATCTTATATTTTGATTGTTTTTTTCATTTCAATTTTATATAGCACGAAAACTTTAGCCTTTGCCAATCTTCTATATGACAGTTTATCTTATGTTTTTTTTAATATTTTTTACTATATTTTATTTCAAAATTTATTCCAGGTTGCTATCATACCATTTATACAAAACACTTTATCAATACTCTTTATTTATATCAAAACTAACAGTTTCGACTGTCCTGCTGTCATCATCAGAGCTATGTTAAAGTAGAAATCAATACATAGGAAAAGGAAGAAAATTAAGTTAAAAAATGACAAACTCATAATTAAATTTTAAAAATAAATGATTTTATTCACAAATTAAAAAAAGTTACATATAATTTTCTTAGATAAGTAGACAATCTAACTGTTATTACATGGTTGTAAAGTTTGATAATTTTTGAGATCAATTTTCAATATATGTATTTGATTTTTTTTTCTTTCAAATTTATCATGAATTTACAAGACAATTCTGTTATGCAATTAATGATATGCTTACATACTATCCAAGGCACATTTTGATTTACAGCAAAGAATTTAACAAGCTTAGATAAGTAATTCCTACAACGACTATTATCTATCACAGATACCATGTAAAATAAATTATTTTAATAGTAATTATAGCAGTGGCAACTACTTTAATTTATGATTGAAATTTTTCCAAATCATTTCATAATTTTTAAAATTATAATTATTTTAAATAAATATGACTGATTAACATTATTTTTTAAAAGTCTTTACATTGCAGAAGATTAAAAAAAATGTTCAAATTTGTCAAATTAAACAATTTGGTCAATTTATTAATACATTTATGGAGACAAGTGTTCAAAAGCTAATCTAGCAATAATTTTTTTGCTCTTTCTAAAAACCAGAAACCTTCGGCATTCAAATATACATACATATAAATAAAAATTTTGAAAAGATTTAGATCTTTATTTTGAATCAATCGTAAATGCAAAAACATATCTGATTCTGTAGATTCACTTCGGTTTAACTTTTTTAAACAACACAATGAAAATATTTTTTCTTTTGGTTTCAACATATCAGAAAAAAACACAATATAATTAATTACGAATATATAGTCAATTCGTATTTACATGCATTTTATAATTGTTTCATTCAGTAACTGTTATTGAATTTTCTTAAATGTATTTTTTAAAATTGGGTGTTAAATTATTATAGAGAAGAATAAAAAGGAAAAATTTAAACAGTAAAAAATAATTAAAAAAACTTGTTTTAAGTTATTTTCATTTTTAAAAAATAAAAAGTTCATATTATGTTGAAGAAGAAAAGTATTAAATCATACATTTATCATTCCTTACCTATCAAAAGGCAGGTTTACACATTAGTCTTTTCAACATTTACCACTATTAATCTTATGCTTCAAATCTACACTTCAAAAAGCTATAATTTTTTCTTTTTGGCTTTTGCTAATTGACTTTTCTCATATCTAAATAAAATATCCACCAAACCTTTTTAATATAAAATGGCCACAAAATATATCATTTTAGTGTGTAATATTGATATACTAAAAAAAAAAAAGCTTTATTAAAGCACTATAAATATATTTAAGATTTCAAGTTACTTTTATTTGGCCTGATAAAATATCAGAATAGTTTTTTTCATTTACATTTATATATAATTTCAAACATATAGCTGTCTTATTAATAATCGTTTCACTTTATTAGAATTTATCATACATTCATCTAAAATGTTTCCAAATATTTAATATATTTTTTCTATTTTTACATTTTAATTTACTCATATTTCAATTTGGAATTACTTTACATTTCTATTATTTCATATGTATAAGTAATATATTTATTCTATTGGTCAAATTTTACCATTCCCCTTATAATAATATATATGTGAATAAATAAAATTTGTTTTGTTTTTTATTTAATTTTATTTGTTGAATTGCATAAAGTTTTTTTTTTTAAAGCGGCAAAGTTGGCGTATTATTTTCTAAAAACCAAACAAACAACCCTTTCTTAGGATTCACTTTGTGTTTATTATTGAATTATATTGCTTTAAGAAAAGCTAAAAATTATTTTGGAATTATTATTGTATTATTATTTTACTTGCCAGCAAATTAATATGGACTCTTGGTGATTTTATTAATAACAGTTCTACCTCTCAACATTGCATACCTGACTGGGTCACAAGTATTTTCTCCTGCATAAATTAAAACAATGTTTTGTTGTTATGACTATGACCACATCGCTGCTGGTCAAAACACATATAAGTAATAAGACATTTTAAAAAAATGAACAAAACAAAAGAGAAGAAATAAACTACTCAAAATGTGTAATACACGTGTGCTAATTCATTCTAGAGAAAAACAATTATATTTTTTTAACTATGCAAAAATGATTCAGAAAAGATAGTTAATGGTACTAACAAACATAAATGGAATACTACAAACAGGAGTTTTATTTTATACAATTTTAGGATATAGATCCAGATTACCATACATTAAATTGTAAAGGAAATCATGATGTTTGAACACACAAGGGGCAAGCTAAGCAAATCAGCTCCAATCTAACATATATATAAATATCGCTTTTCTGACTCACTAGAAACTGCTACCTTCCTGGATCTATTATCTCATCAGTATGTAAGCTTCTCGGAATGCAAGTTATCTTAGAATATACGTTTTATAAATAATAATGTAGAAGGATTAAATGTTATCTGATCATTTATATATAATTAAAAATAAAATACTACATATATGTGATTTACAGTCTTTTCTACTCAACTGATACACTGTGCATTTGCTTAAGAAGTTCTGGCAATTGAATCACTCTTGGTATAAGAAATGAAGAGTTTTTAGAACACTAGGCATTCTTTTATCCATGGAAAGAGAAAAGATGAATGAATCTTATGATGATTAATGGCAGGAAACCACTGCATTAAAAATCCTCAGATAACTCATGATAATCAGTTATAAAGGAATGATTAGGTTTAATAGTAACTTTACTGATCATGGAATTTATAAAAAAAGATCTGCAAGAGTAGAGGAGCAAGGTTACTCAGGTTGTCAGTCTGCAAAACCCTCGTATAGAAAATGCTAAATTTGTGGGCGTTTGGTACATGAGGGCTTTATTAAGACCTGGTGGGTTAGAAGAAATTAAGAATTCAACAATAAAATATGAGGTGGATGTTTTAGACATTTGTGAAACTAGATGGATGGGAAATGATGATTTTAGAATAATTTATAGTGGAGGTGAATCCTGGAAAAAATGGTATCACCCTTATATTGAGAGAAATGGTAACATGGTATTGAACACATACAAATAGAGTGAAAGAATTTTAATGATTAAGATGAAAGCATACTTATAGTATTGATAGAAGTATATTTCCCTACTAATGGTAATGAAGATATTTATGAAATATTGGATGAATTATTAGAGCTTGTCAATGAAGATATTATTTGATGTGTGACTTTAATGTGTAAGTACATATAAGATTTGTAGATGTGTTGGCGAATTTAGCTTAGGTCATATGAATCCAAGAAATAAGATTGATTGAATTTTGTGTGTAGCATGAGATGGTAATAAACAATATATTTTATAATGTGCCAAAAAGAAGACCTTACTCATGAAAAGCACCTGTAGAAATTAGAAGGCATTTAATTGACTAATATAGTCATGGTTATCCTAGTGCAGATTTGATAGTGATCATATGCTTATTTTAGCAAAATGTAATATTAAATTTAAAATATTAGTAAAGAAATTGAAAACAAGATAAAAATTGCAAAAAAAAAAATCGAAATATTAAATTATAAAGGGGAGAACACTTAAAAATATTAAGAATAAGAAGAAAACATATGTTTTGAAAATATAAAAAAATGTGTCTCTGCTGAAAAGATTATATTGAAGATTTGTTTAAAGAAAAAAAAAAGACATATGAGAAATTAAATAGAAGATGAAATAAGGAGTAATGATACTAATAAAGGACCTGCAATAACAATAGAAAATTTTGATTATGTAGTTAATAAGATACAATATGGCAGCTGTGTAGATGGAATTCCAGTTGAAGTTCTTAAAAATTGTGATATAAAAAATTGATTAGTTGATGTGATAACAAGATGTTATGAAAAAAGAAAAATTCCATCAGATTTTATGATTACAAAAATTATCGCATTTCCAAAAAAATATGCAAATGCACAAATTATAAAAAAATAGCTCTATTATCTAATGCTTCTAAGATTTTACTTATAATAGTTAAAACAATTTGGAACTCAGAAAGGAACCAGAGAAACAATAATGGCATCAAGAATGATTTTGTAAAGAATGGAATTCTATGTAGTTTTTATTGACATCGAGAAGAGTTTTTATAAAATGGATTGGAAGTTATTTAAAATGTTGAAGAATGAAGGTCTTGACTGGAAGGATAGAAGATTTGGATTTATATAGATATTAAAATACAGAGCAGACATAAAAATTGTAAAACTAAAGGTAATATAAAAAGAACTGAGAGTTATCTATTATCACCTTATTTATTGAATTTATTTACTAGGAATAAAATAATAATTACAAAAAAAAAATAAAAAATACAATTAACAGTAGTTATATTTCATAGTATCATTATAGAGATTGAACAGAGCAAATGAAGTTTGTGCAGAAAGCAGCGATTTGGAAAAAGAAAAGATCTATATGGAACAAACTCTTATGAAAAAAGGTTATCCATCAGCTGTTATTAAGAAAACTTTAAACAGACAAGTAGAACCACCAAGAGAAAAGACAATTATAGGTATTGTAGTATACCCATACATTCCAAAAATAGAAGACAAATTAAGGAAAATCTGCAATCAGTACAACATCAGAACAGCTTTCCAGAGCTATACCACACTACGAGGAATTCTAACATCTCCAAAGCCTAAACTTGAAACGATGAAAAGAAAAAACTGCATCTATGAAATACCATGTGAACGTGGAAGAACATTTATTGGTGAGACCAGTCATCCTATTGAAAAGCACTTCCCAAACTGATGATTAGAAGAGAGAAAACAGATGTATCTAAGGTAGCAGAACATATATGTGCCAATGAACATATTTTAAATTGGAATAATACAAAAATATTGGATAGAGAAAAGATACAAAGAAAAAAATTTAATGAAGCTGCTCACATGACAATGGCAAAAAATTTCATAAGCCAACCCAATGTGATTATATATAATGTATGGAAACCACTAATCAAATTTGCTCTTAGAAAAAAGTGGAGAAATCAGGAGGAACCTCATAGGTAAGTATATGAAATTACTACAGACTACAGACTGTTGCCTTTGGCAGGATGGCTCAGTTGGTTAAAGTGTTATCTTAAAATTCAAAACTCAAGAATCTAAGGACTCAAGTTCGAATCCCATGCTAGTACTGTCACTAGTCAGGCCAGCAACACCTGAAGAAGAGGGAAGAATAATACCTCTCGAAACGTTGTGCATATACTAACCTGTTTGATGTGCTATTACTACCAGTTGAATGTATTTGGAATATTTAAATAAAGTTACATTTTTCTAAAGACCTTCAATACATTAGATGATGGAAATAGTCCAATATAAAA
Source organism: Epiperipatus broadwayi (assembly GCA_028023455.1). Lineage (NCBI taxonomy): Eukaryota > Metazoa > Onychophora > Udeonychophora > Euonychophora > Peripatidae > Epiperipatus > Epiperipatus broadwayi. Next base: position 2,802,859 of record JAQFVV010000137.1, on the reverse strand, counting down.
ATACAACTAGAACACCATCATCACAAACCATCAGGAAAACACATGATATAGAATTGATTGCAGTTTCAGAAAAAGAAATGAATCAAATCCGTAATATGTATAGAATCTTTAAAATTAAAGATTAATAAGACTAAGGTGATGTGATGGTGGTGGACAAACAGAAGATAAAAGGATTGATGGATGTGTGTACAAATAATATAAATTTACAACAAGTAATAGAATTTTGTTATCTGGGGAGAATGATTTGTGATGATAATAAATATCTTTTAGAGATGAAAGGAATAAAGTTAGCAAAACATAGCTTTTCAGAATAAAAAGATCTTATTAAATAAACATTGATATAAGAAATAGAATGAGATTTTTTTGGATCTTCATTTGGAATATATTGATATATTAATTTGAAACCTGGTGTTTTGAAAAACAAGAAAGAACAAAATTAGAAGAAATGGAAATTTAGAAAAGATTAACTAGAATGAGGTGGATGGAAAACTGATGACCAAATATTGAGAGTACATGGAGTGAAAAGAGATGTACTGAGCATGATAAAAGTGAGAAAACAAAATGTTGGGACATATTTTAAGACAATTTTTTACAAAATATTTTAAAAGGCAAAATTTTAAAATGTGATCAGTAGAATTGGATGTTATTCATATACATGTGTGAAAAGAATTGAAGACAGAATGATATAGCTATAACAACAAAACATTGCTTTTAGAAGCTGATAATGATATATGTCTGGTAAGTAGATTTGACCACTGATACAAGAAAGTGGATGTCATTTGGAAGTATATTTATATGATACTTTGGAAATCTGACTTGCAAATTGTCATAGAAATGATTTTGGACTTAGTTGTTCTGAAAATGGGTTTATATGTATATCGTAAAAACAAATGATTATTTAAAATAATCAAATCAATATGGAGATTAACTAACTATTCATTAGATATAGATTAACTTAAAATTTTATTTTCATCCTTGTTTTGTTTTGAATTCTATCAAATAATTCAACACCCAACAATATACGCAAATAAAATTCTAATTATTAATAGTAACGATTACAACTTGCATGAAAAACAACAGCATCGTACATAGCTTTATAAATACTTTTTACTCTTAGACCTCATGAAATTTTGTTTTTTTTTTGTACATTTTCATTCTAACAAAAATATTATATAATGCATTTAATGAAAGTTCATCAGTACGATCAACTAAATCAGGTTTGGCTTTAAATGAAAAACAGAATTAGCCAAAATATACTGCAAAATTTAAATTAAATAAATATCCAATAAATTCATTTAATGTTCTCTAATGATTCACATTATTCTTTTGGAATTATGTTTATTTCCTAATAAATTATTTGAATATATTAAAATGTATTTATTTTTGAAACATTCACGATTATAAAAACAAGAATTTTTAAATATTTGTATGTATATATATATGCATATATGATATAAAATATTTCTAAAATGTTCAAAACCTAATCGATTAGGAATATTTTTTAAACTATTAAATAGGTAAAAGTGACTACATATTTCTCAATTTCATCACGCTTAATTAAGTTTTGCGTATTTAAAATCAAGCAATCTAATGACTAAAATTACAAGCTTATTATTATCATCTTTCTACAATTCTGGAATACTTTACATTTATATAAAACAAATTAAAAAAAAAAAACCATTCTTTAGATGATACAATTCTCTAAAGCTTTTTTTTTTTTAAATTTCAATTTTATATTTGTTCTTTAATATATTTATTCATATTAACAGATTAAAGTAAACACTGGTGTTATTTTTCTTCTAGATCCAGGGAATGTAAGCATTTTGCTAATTATAGAAAAATTACTAACTCCTTAAAATATTTAAAAAAATTTAATTTTTTTTATTCAAAATGCTCTTTGTCACTAGTGCGTTAAATGCAATAAGTAAACTCTATACATATTTTGTCCCTGTGACTTTAGACCACTAACTATTTTAAAAAATCGTTATATGAAAGATATATTTTTCACTTTATTTTAAACCATAGCCATAATTAGCATACGGCATAAATAGAACTTATATTTACTTAATACTTGAAATGTTACACAATTATAAATCTGACTTTCAAGGAAAAGAAGGAGAATGTAAAATCAGAAATGGTAAAAAGATACCAACGCTAATCTTGGTATACTACTGAAAGAGTCAGAAATTACCTTGTGTTTAAGGACATTCAATAATATGCTGGACTCCACAGTGTGGAAAATGTTACATGGACTCCGGTATAATGCCTTAAATATATCAAGTGTTTACAAATGAATCAATCTCTCAGAGAATTCTAGCATACCATGCATAGAATAAATAAAATGCATTATTTCTGTACTATGACAACCAATAATCACCTTCCACATATAAGAATAAACAAAGAAATTGCAGTATTCAATGGAATTATCCTGATCCATAAGAGACTCAGAACAAATACATTTCAATTTTAGAATTTTTATACAGTTTTTTTTTAAAAATAAAAAAAAAAAGATTTGTAAAATTTCATTTAAAAAGACACTTGTAATCTTTTAATCCTTAAATATATAATTTCGGCAAATATTATAATTTTATTAAACTTTCATATATAAAAGACATATTATAAACATTAGACATATGGTAAAATGTCTTATGATACTATTTAGGTAAGTTTCCCAAATATACAGAGAATTTTTATGAAAAACTTGGAAATTTAAGCATAAGAAATTACTGACATAATAGTCCTCAGCAAATAATTTATAAACTATCTTTAAATTATAATTTTACAAGAAAAAAGTGTATCAATTCTTTAAAATGGATAAAACATACGCATAACAAATGGCATAATTAATATTTTATCAATCAAAATTAAAGTCGTTCTACTTAAAATGTAATTGTAAATATTCTTTACGATATTATGAGTCAAATTTTATGATTCTGAAATTGAAAAAATAAATAGGCAATAGTATAAATTTCTGAAATAATTTTTTTTAATCGTACCAATTTAGAAGTAGGATGCAATTTTATATCAACATGCATCGAATAAACGGTAAAAACAAGACGTCAATCATTATTGGCATTCACTGAACACAATATATTGATTAATTATGTATATATTTTAAAAAAACTGATGTTACTTTTTTTAAAAAATTTCTTATTTTAAGTATTAATATCCTAATACTTATTCTATCAAAATTAAAAAAAAAAAGGAGACAAAATTCATACTATAAAATAAAAACATATACATTGTACCATGATAAGAGTACATATGACAAACAACTGCCAATAATAATCATTTATCACTCAACCATTGTGGAGAACTTTAATCTGATGTTAGGTAAATAACTTATCCAACCCTTATAAAGTTATGAACATTTAGTACTGTAATATAGTTTCTTTTAAATGATTGTTCGCTATTCATTATATTAATATAGATTTAAAATAAAATAATATAAATATCAATATATAACAATGATTACAAAAAATATATTTATAATCATACAAAAAAGCTTTTTTTGGCACATAATTTTATGTTCTTTCCAGATTTAACATTATCTGTTTTAACTGTTAATATATTATACATACAGAGCACCCAACCACTGATTTATAATAGAAATAAAAATAAATAAATAAAAAATATAACAGGGCAATTAATAGAAGAAACAATGCTATAAAAAATACTAAACCTTTAAATTATATGAAGGATCCAACAAGAAGATTAATAAATTAAACAAATTATATAGATCAATTAAAAATGAATGAAAAATTACATAAGGTAGTATATATAAAATTGTATAAAATATGTTTTATCCATACTATATATTTATGTTATATAATTAATCAATTTCAACTTTTATCGAATTTCTAATCATAATTTTATTTATTTTTGTCATTTTTATTTTTGTGATAAAACAATAGATGTCACTCTGTATGCAATAATGTTAAGGATTAATTTAAAGCAGATGTTTAACATTGAAAAGAACATAAAATTATATACCAAAAAAGATTTTTCTATATAGTTATAAATGCACTTTTGAAATCACTGTTATATGCTAATATTTATAATAGTTTATTATAACTTTATATATATATATATAAAAAAAACCCAATATACTAGATTTTCTTCATTTCCATTATTGATAATAGTAATACAAGTTAATTTTTTTTTATAGAAAAAATGACTGCAGTTCATCACATTTGTGTACATATATTCATTATTGTATATATTTAACTTCTACGCAATACTAAATATTTTTGATCAATAGTAATTATATGTGATTTTCTACTGACATATAGATATGGCATTAACTAAAGTGAAAAATATATATCATTAAAAAATCTCAACATTTATCAAGTTAAAAAAAATGTATTTACTCATTTATTAAATCTATTCATAATGAATACAAAAATTTGATATTTTGCATTTAAATTTTTCAGGACGTAAATATATTTGTAGCCTACAGAATTTTGACATAACCACCAATTCTTTCCTACAATTATTTTCTAATTAGAGTTGATAAATCCAATGAACCACATAGTTTCTATAACAAGGAGTAACAAATCAAAAACAGAATATAATAATTACAACGATTATCCAATTATGAATTTGCACAAGTTTTTGCAATTATGTCCTTCTGAAGATATATCCAATACACATTAACTACAGGGATGTAAAGAAATGTAATCTTATTTACATGATTCGATGGATTAACTGATTATCTAGAAACTTGTTTCTGAGAAAAATGTATTGTGAATTTGTTCTTAGTGTGTTACCACATTTTTGTTTTTTTTAAAATCAAAGTTATTTTTTTTGGTGATAACATTATTTAAGATTCATTTACGTTTGCTGATTTAGAGTGATTGTCTTTATAAATTTTAACAAATACAAGATTACTGTAAAAGTTTAGATAAGTTCATAATGATTGTAAACTTCATCAAAGATATATTAAAGGAATAACAAATCTATAACTGATGTTCAAAAATTATAACAATGACATCTTAAGGATGTACTTTTTCTGATGGACTTTTCATCTCAAGAAATTACAAGTTACAGCGACATTAAATGCTAAACATGTTTTGTCCTTACCATGCATTTTGTCTGATCGAATTGACAAGGCTGTTTCCATCTACAAGTTAAGAAAGGAATTAGATTATCATCCTGATTTATTACAAGTGATGTAACAATTGAATTAAAAAAACCATTAAAATCTGAAGTTCTCTCCTTTCTATATCATTTCATGACTTAAAACAAAATATGTTTAAAATAATTCTGAATGTATATCCAAATCCTTTATAGCAACCTTGTACAATAATAAGCGAATAGATCATTTTCACACATATTTAATATGTAAAAGAAAAAGAAAATTGTTAATAACAACAAATTACAATAAATTGAAAAATATTCATAATTTTTTTTTTCTGTCAACAAAATTTAACCACATACCTTCCTCCCTTCTCAAAACCAAAAAAGCCTATATGTAAATTATTGAACAGTCATTATAAAAATAAAATAAAAAATGTTAAAAAGGACAATAAAATGAAAGACATTTTGTATTTTTACAAAATATAAATGCACTTTATCATACAGGTATTTTTTTTTTACTCATGTGTTATAGCATCAGCCGGGAAGTGAACCCGCTAACCCGGGACAACTGCTTGTAAAGCAGCCGTTGCTGACCTCTCGACCACCAATGCTTGACTGTTTAGTAAAATTAAACGGAAATTTAATACTGTTAATGTTGAATTTTCCTGCTATTGTTCACCTTATCTAAAAATTGAAATAAAGTATCATTTTAAAATACCAATTATATTAATTCTGCTGCTAAAAATTATAAAATTCTTGAGGGAATACTTATTTTTCATTTAATGAAAAGAATTCAAGTTATTACATAAAAAATTTATATACTCATCTTATAACAAACTGTAACATTTACAGTGCAAAAAGTAGTAAAATGGGAATATATGTTGTGTGCATTTGAATATAACAACATATATATATATTTAAACTACACAGTGTTTAAAAACAAACATTAACTATATATATATATTAATATACACTTAAGATTAACTTACATAATATGCAACAATTATAGAATATTAAGATAAGCATATATTATGTACAATGGAAAAGTATTTTTTCCATTTACTTTAACTTGTGCACTTTTCTAATAATTTATTATAAGATTATATAAAAGTATACTTAAAATAAAATAATTCATGCGTGCAAACAGATATATATAATTGTTTTATTAATAACAATAAAATAATAGACAATAGAATTACAACTATCTGAATTGCCAATTAACCGAATTAGGGAAATTCATTTATTTCATAGAAAGTGTTTTGGAAATATTTATTTATAATAACATTTATCCATATTTCTTGATTCATATATTTAAAATCTATGTAAATTTACCTATTCTCTTCATCTTGTCAAATGTTTGTTTATCTGGAATCACATTCATTCATTAATTAATTCAGATAACTGAAATTCTATAACATTCCTATTTATTAAGATAACCTAAACTAATGAGACCACTTTTATATTTAATATCTAAATTGATATAAAATGCAAATTTAATAATAATATATATACACAATTATATTTCTCTTAAAAAGTGATAATTCTCTCTACTAACTATAAAAACTAAAACATTTAAAATATCTATATCTGTATATTATAGCATTACATCAATCAGGCAATACTTTTTGAAAAAATCGTTTATCTAAAAATAAAAAAGGATTTTGTTTATAGTTGTTATAAAAAAGTTTTAATGCTAAGGCATTTACTGCATACATAATTTATTTTAATTGATCAAATACATACAATTTATCAAAACTGCTTCAAACACTTTTTAGCAAAACTCTTTATTTGTACATATACATACACCTACGTTTCGACTGACCTGCAGTCTTCTTCAGAGCAAGAAGAAGACTGCAGGTCAGTCGAAACGTAGGTGTATGTATATGTACAAATAAAGAGTTTTGCTAAAAAGTGTTTGAAGCAGTTTGGATAAATTGTATTTATAGGATATTATGGCAAAAATAAAGAAAAGAGTGATTTTGGTAATATTTATTATCAAATACATATCAATAAGTTTTCTTTAAAAAATCATTCACTTGTTTGCGCAAACATAACTGCACTTCAAGAATACTGTACAATTTACAGTACCTCAGACATGTATTACTGAATACATTCTTTATATAGAAGAGTAACTGATAGCCACAACTTTTTAAAATGAATATGGATATGCAGGCATAATAAAAGTGAAAATGAAATGAATCCACAACAACATTAAAATCTAATGTAACAAAGAAACCTAAAATTCATATTACGTACAAATAATTAAGCATAATGAATGACGACATCAGAAAAATTGCTTTTTAACTTCTGTTCAATGTCAACGAGAACACATTGTAAGAACTGTGTATTTATAATATTAAATGTCTGAGCAATCATCTGCAACACCAGATTTTAACTACGTTATGCATAAAAAAACTAAATATGTTGTAAAATCCATATTTCAACCAAACTAATATAGATGATCTAAATCAAATACATAGATTTTTTGAATTTTAAAAGATTTGGAAGTCTTAAACTTATAAAAAATAGACAAATAAGTCAATTATTTCTAAATTCTATAATTCAATATTAATACTGAAATGGTCTCATTACTTTAGGGCATATATTTATGTTTAATAATTTTTTGAAAGCAAGTTTGTTGATCGCAAAAAGACTCCCTGTTAAAAGGCACTGTGATTAAGCAGTAAGATAACACATTCAATGGCAACTTTTGTCAATAACTTTTAACAAAACTATTAACTTACTATTAATATATGTACATATAATTTATCATTTTTAAGTTATAATTTAATAGAAGTAAATTTAAAAAAGGATCATTTTTGTCATCAGTATAATTTTAGATAACGACACATCAGGAGACTAGTTTTCAGAACTTTTTAATTCCGCTTCTACTTACGTTATAGTTAGATTGTTTTGCACATGAATATACACTTGACTCGATGTGCACATTACTATTTCCTTGCTGTTCAATAATTTATATAATATCAACTCAATCAGAAGTAATTGGAAAAATATTATAGAAACCCTGGAAAGTTTTGGAAAGCAGTCTTTTTACATAAATGGAAAACATGTGTGATAATAAAGGAATAGGTTTAACATTCACTTTTGCTTTATTCTTTGTCCCCATGCATTGAGCAATTGACCACCAAAATATACACTAAAAACATGGACTTGTATAGCACATGCAAAAAACATATACCACAGCACAACTAATGGATATCCTTGAAAGAGATTTTTGGTTTGCCTACTCTGGCTATATTGAAAGGCCTCTGAAAGCATGTAAATGGAGGCTAATGCTATTGGTAAGATTCCCAAAATGAAAGTGCCGTAGTAAAAAAACCGCATAAAGTTAAGACGGTTGCGATTCAATGAACAAAGTCCAAATATTGATGGTACTACACCAAACAACCAAAAATATTCCCATATTAGCGGTTTTGGAACATCAAGTTCTGCAAGCCATGGAATAAAATAGTTCACTTTGTCTAAAATATCATCAAGTAACTTTGCCAGCATAAATACGATTAAACTGAAGTGTAAAAAAATACAGAATTTGAGCCTCCATTTGGCAACAGCACTGCAAAAAAGAAAAAAAAATACATATAAATTATTTAAATATTAAATAGAAATTAAAATATTAATTGTCAAATAATGTTTATATATATATATAAAGCATTAGAGCAGCAATATATTGATAAAAAAGGTAAACAGTCTTTAAAAAGTCCATTGCAAGGCAAAGGCCTTTCCATTAGAACCTTACAAAAGATCAGTGACGAAGATAGCAATACTCACCAGGCTTGCAGACTTCTGGATAATGATTATTACCATGCAAGTCTGAGTATTCAGGTATTAAAATTATTCACATCATTCGGTTCAATTGCTTCAGTTTGTTATAACAGCTGTGAACAAAATTCGAAGTTAATGCTTTGAATCCTAGACTGTTCGGTCAATTATGTAAGAAAAGTGATGAAGATTTCTATTGGTTGGTTCTCCATACCAAAGTCTGCTGGCTTTCAAAAGGTTTATGTTTGGTAAGATTTTTTGCATTTTTTCAATCTGTTTTAGAGTTTTTGGAAGACGAGGATTCCAATTTGAAAGAAAATTTATTTATAACAGATATTGCTTACTTAACCAACTTATTTGGCAAATTTAATGATGTTAATTTATAACTGCAAAAAGCCAATTTGAATCTCATCAGAAGCAAAATAGATCATATCTTGCCAGATTAATGTTTTTTAAACAAAATATTGCAAGATCTAAGCTTTCCCAGTTCCCCAACTTATTTAAGATAGGCACAATCCAAAAAGAAAATATCTTGCTGTACATCAACCATTTGGAGGCTCTTTGTTTAGATTTCAAAATTAGGTTTGAAGATATTCTATCATTGGAAATACTAGACTGGACAATAAGCCCATACACTATTAGTGCAGAATCAAATATAATTTGGCAGGATGAGCTGATAACCATCAGCACAATTGAGGATCTCACGATACAATTCAAACAGGGTTATCAAAAGTTTTGGCTGCAACAATTCTATGGATTGTTGTACAAAAGTATTTTCTGGCATTTCCATCATTGTATCTGGTAGAGAGAGGCTTCAATGTAGTTTTAAACCTGTTTCAGAATAGACATCAATTGCATATCACTGAACATGGGGATAAGAGAATGCAACTCATTAATTTAAAACCGGACATAGAGATAAATTGTTGACAGATCACCAGGTGCACCCATCTCATTAAATTCAGTTCCAAACTAATTTATTTGGTATTCTTATTTTTATAATTCTGATTAAAATCTTTCGTTGTTGTAATTTTGTTGATGTTTAATTGTCTGAATATGTTGATATTTTCACTTCATTTTTATGTTTAATGAAGTGATTTCAATTTACATATTTATTTCATAAATGTCAAAAATTAAAAAAAACTCTGCTCATATTTTTTTTTGCTTTAATTATTATTAGTGCAGTTTTCATATCAAATGTTGCACAAGATAATCTTTTTCAAACATTAATTACAAGTGATTAAAATGAAAAGTTTGATATCTAGTGAAATATTTAATATCGAACTCTGTACAAATTTATTAATTTGAGTAAGTAAAGTAAACGACTAGGGCATCGATGGTTTTAAAAGATTTTGGTAAAGGGGTCTGCGGCTGAAAAAAGTTTGGGAACTCTTGGTCTATATGATTTTAAAATTTTTTGAAAAGAATTGGAAATGAAAGAAAGCATCTTTGGCAAAGCACCAAAATTCTAATATTAATATTGTATACATTTTTCAGCAAATAAATTTACAGTACTACAAAAAAAAAAAAAAAGGAAAAAAAAATTGAATAATAATTTAATACTAAAATGCTTGATTTAGAAGGAGTTAATATTAGAATGGATAAAAAGAATTCTGCATGTTGTCTAGAACATATAAAAGCAATCTATGACTGGAATAACATGATATCTTACGCCAAAAACGAAGATATATTGTGAGTCTTTGGCTTTATTGAATTAAAATTATTTGCTGCCTAAATATGTTGTTAAATTCTAAAGCAGTGAAAAAATTTTATATAAAAAAATTATTTACAAATTTTGTTCACTTTAATATTTTACCTTTTAAATAAAAGACTAAAAAACTTTTAATATTTATTTACATCTTTGATTACATAAAGTTGTTCATATTTAATTTTGTTGAGAGATTTTTTAAGAAAATCTCTCAGATCAACTATATCAGGGGTGTCCAACAAGTCGATCGTGATCCACTGATCGATCGCAAAGCCAGGCCAATCTGGCAAGAACTGTCAGGTAATGAGTCAAACAAATTAAGTCAAGACTTTCAAGTTTTTTTGTTATTTTGGTTTTTGTTCTAAATTTTTTTTCAATTCTAGATAGGTGAAGTCCACTAAGTCGTATCATTATTGAAAATAATATTTTTAATCTTGATTTAATGTAGCTAATTTGAATTAATATTGTTAATAATTACTCATGCTGCTTTAATTCCCCCGGACATGAGTTTTTTGGCACGTTAAGTAATTATTTTTTACTAGGTAGATATATAAAAATAGTATGTATTTCACACCTCCCTCCACTTAGACTACGCCTATGTCAACACGTCGATCGCAACACATTTTTAAAATAAAAAGATCTTATGAACACAAAAGTTGGCCACTCTTGAACTACATTGCTAAAAAAATTAACTATTTACTATATTTTTTCTTTAAAAAAAGATAGTATTATGAGAGTTTAAAAAATAATGTATTTTTTAGAGACATTCCATGATATAAATGATATATAGTGACATAAAACATGAAATTAAATAAATGAATAATTATTCAATGCTAAAAATGAGATAAGGGTAAAACAAAATCGGGGCCAGAGGAAATACCCGTAATAAAAATATTGTAAAAAGAAGTTAAAACAAGGCAAAAATCTCCATACAGTAGTGACACCCTGTGACAACCAGAGTAATCAATGGATGCCAGAAGGCTTGTGCATAAAATCCCTATCTAGTGCCTACTCATCCAATATCCCCAGACTAGTTTCTGGTGTGTGGCCTTCGTCAGTGAGGATCCTTGGATCTAAGAGCATTGAACCTAGATCTTAGGATCTAATGCAACCCTCCAGCAGCCACCTTTTAACTCTACTTAACTACAAAACTATGGTTAAAAAGAAGTTAAAATATTTTAAACATTACTTTATTAATATGCTTCTGATATGGAAATATCTGAAACTTTGTAATTATTTGAATGCTAATTATTTCATAACCTTATCATTATTTGCTGATTTTTGAACTGAAAGTGTTTTGATTTTAAAATTATACAAAAAACAACAACAAAAGAATGACATAAATAATTACGAATATTTTTAACTAAACGAACCATCATTATTATATCAGTGAGTTCATATTAGTCTTAAAACTATTTAATTGGGCTAAAACAGTATATATATTTGAGAGTTAAATTTGTAAATTCAAAATAAATTTTCCCAAGAAGTTCTAACATTAATATTGTCCCAATGTTCTATGTTAATTATCAAATAGAGCAGCAAATAAAATGGCAGACAATTAAGTTCAAAATCCCTGCAGCCAAACTACTCATTTCTGCTAATCAAAGTTCTTTTGAATTCCGGAGCAATAAGCCATTTTATTATTATTATGCGATTCAAATTATATTTAACTTTTACTTTCTAAAATAATTTAAGCCTGATTGTTATTTCATTCACAATCCAAATATTATTTGATAAATCCCCATCAAGCCTAGATTGATAATTTTAATAAGAAAACACGGTGTTCCTCTTTTTTTTCAATACTGTATTTTTTTAATCTTAACGATTACAATTTATATTTATCAAAAGTAACAAAAAAATTAATAAAATTCTAGTTAACTATTCATTATATATAATATTTACAGGAGACATTAAAAATCTTAAATATTTTAAAACACTATTATCAAATAAAATTAGACAAGGAAGAATAGTTATTGAGAAATATTGTAATGGTAGAAAGAAAAGTATAAAAGTTACATTTGAAGAAAGATGTTCAATGGTTCATACATGTGAATATACAAAGAAGCAATGATTAACTTTAAAGTCAGTTAACGAAGCTGGAGACAAATATTGAATATTGCACGGATTGAAGAAATCAAATAAAGAAGTACGGAATAGGATGAAATAGAAAAAAAAAAGTTAATACTATAAAAACAAGAGGTCATGTTGGGAAATTTGATCAGTCATAAAAAGTAGATAAAAATACTGTTCAAAATAATAACAAAAAAACAACAACTCCAAAATGAGAATGATGGGATTATCCATGATGATATCTACCTATGCTAAGATCAGTTAAATAATTAACTTTATCAAAACTAATGATAATAGCATGGATTAAAATATAAAAACATTAGAAGATAACAGCTTAGTTTTATGTTGGTTTCTGGTTACAATCTTGCCATTTCTTGTAGTAAATCTAAAACTAGTTAGCTGTAAAATATTAATTACTAGTGATCTTAATAAAGGGATCATTAAGTTTGTTAAACTGTATATGTAAAAAAGGGAGTAAATCACTGTTTTACAGGCTATAACTTTAAAAGCACTCTAAATGTTAAACAAAGGAATCAAGAATAGAAAGGAATCTATCTATTCTTAGGTGCTCTGATGTTTATAAGCATATCTTTAGCAACCTTATTAGTAATTCAGAATAATATTAATTTATCAACCAGATGAAATATGGCATTTAAGAATTATTAAACTCATAATTAATAATACAAGACTGGAGTCAGCACCTTCTGGTTATAATATCATATTATTTAGTTATCTCAACTTGCCTTCAAGCAAAACGAAATTCTATATACAACAATTATTAGTAATAAATTCATTTTTTCTAAAAAGTACAAGCTTTGAAAATATGAAACAATGAAGGTTTTATGCAGTGGAAAATAATACCAAAAAATTGGACTGTAATAGTTTTTTAGATGTTAATGGTCAAAGTAATCATAAACACACAAAAAATAATTCACAGCCTGGGAAGAGGTCGATTAACTTCCTTTGTTTTCATATAAATTGACTTACTTTTAATTTAAAGTTTAATAATAATGTATGATACATAGATAAAGAATTTAACATATTAATAGAATCAACAAAAATGAATTTTCAAACAGACAAAAATAAATATTTGTTTTACTACTTGCAACTAAGCCATCAATTGTAAATAATTAAAGAAAATAAAATTTACTGTTATATCACTAATCTTCATCATTTGTAATGAGGACATTGCATTATCATATAATATAATAATAGCATCTAATATAATCGCTATTTTCAACAATGATCTTTAGGCATGTAATTTGTCATTATATCTGACATTTGAGATTTATAGTGCTAAATCTCTTAAAAGATTAACTAAAATGGATGAAACAGTTGACAAAAATATAACATTATGTTTACTTAACGTAAATTTAAAATATGTTTGTATGTTAAGTTTCGAATCCAAAGAAAGAATGAGTTTATTAGGTAAAAGAGTATTATATATCTTTTGATGCTAGCCTATTTGTTTTCACCCTATCAATAGACAATTATAACATCACAATCTTGGAGCTACATCATATACTTTAATAGCCCCTGTACATCAAGATACATAACGATAAATGAAAATTAAATATAAGTATTTAAAAATCTACTTTGTAGTTATAAAATTGCTATTTAATGAAGCTTTGGTATGTGTATTTCATATTTTTACAACTGGTTTCAGTTTAACAACAATTTACTAAACATATTCAGCATTCTTTAATTCATATCAGATTTGATAGTTAATTCTCCAAACTTTTAAAAATGACATTGATATATTTAAATTAAAAATTAGTTAGAATTTATAATACAATCCAAATGGTCAAAATCAACGTGATTAATTTTAGACTATCATCGCACTGAATTTCCTCATTTAGGTATACTGCACACGCAAACCACATTTATTTGGATGATGGAGAGGTTAAAATGTCTTATTTATCTACTTACTTTTATATAAAAATAGAAACAATTAAACAAATGTGCATGCGAAATATTAATTTATAATCAATACGATCCACAGCTAATCCTTTTAAATGCCCTGAAAAATTCATTTAATGCTTATATATATATAAAACAAAAGTTTAGATTTAAATATAATTCATAAATAATTTTAAAAAATGACGTGTCTATTTTATGTATCTACATTTTGACATTAAACTTAGATTTAATTTTAAGCAAAGAAAAAAAAACCCATGCAGACATATGTTAACGTTTATTTCAGAAATAAGCTTCGAAGGCCTCTTGTTAAAAGATAACAGTTGTTAAAAAGTTTTTAAACATCCTTTCAAATAAAAAGTGAATTGATATTTTTAATGGTGTAATTAATTTTGAAATTATTATTATTTTATTCGTGAAAACCGAAATGATATCAGCTACCTTGGATTCGGAGGCCTGGGTATGAGCCTGCCGTTTTCCATCAACATGATTACGAACAAGAGTAAGATCTCTGGTGTACGAACCTTAATAGGTAATGTGGAGCAACTTTCTGACGGTGAGTAAAATCACTCCCATCGCTGCCTGCGACTCTTGGACCAAATTTAGAGGCCATCACCTTAAAATAGTTCAACGTTTCAGTCGAGAACGAACGAGCATAAAATAACAGTTCGTCGGAAAGAACCGTTTCTTTTTTTTTTAATAATAAAACTAATCACGTGACCTTTTTCAAAGCATTGAGTAATATTTGTACTTTCATAAATGCATAAAAATTGATACCAAATAATAATAAAAGAAGTTTTGGCAAATAAATATACGTACTTACACGTTTAAAGAATATAATTTAAGAATAAAAAATTTAAAGTTTTTATTTATTTAATCTGCTTTTTAAAAACTCCTTTAAGACAAATAAAGCTTATCATTATATACTGTAGTTAATTCTTATGATTATTGCAAAATAATACTCTTTTATGAATTTTTTGCGAAACAAAAAAAAAAATTGTATTCTTAAAAAAAACCTTTAATTTTCAAAATATTACTTAATATCTGAACTTTGCAGCTATGTGATTTTAATTTCACTTATCATTACTTTATGAATTGATTTAGCCTTATAATACCATTTATACACCTTTATTCACTTTTTACCTTGCAATCAAATAAAAATTTATTCCTTAATATTTTATTACGTTTTCATCAGAATTGAAGAGAACTCTGATCAAGACATAGTGAGTCAAAACTGTAAGAAAATATCAAGGAAGAAATTTTGGTATTGATTGAATTGTGAAAAGTGATTAAAGATGATTATAAACGATATATGATTTTAGTAACTAGCAAAATTTTGAGACCATTTATAGTGGTAATGATTCATTTAAGTATATGACAAAAATCAAATTGCTGAGATGTAGAATAAATTGTATTCAATTAAGGCCTTAACAGATTTTTATCTGCTAAGGGCCATCTTAATCTTAGAAAGAATAAATAAAAAGGATAAAAAATTAGAGGTGATTTTTGCAATAACTATATAAAATAATCTGTGAAACCCAAAGACGTTTACGTATATGTTGTAATCATTTTATTTAATATTTTCGGGTACTGTTTGTAACTTCTGCAACAAAGTTATCTTTCTGAAATAATTTGATACCTTACTTAACTGTCTTTTCCATTCTATTCTATTCTTAATCCTTCCAATGATAATCAATATTGCAGTATTTTATGTTGTTTTTAAGATATTTTTACAATAAAAATCTCCATAACATGACCCAAATTATTTTTAAGTTTATCATAAAATACTTTTTTAAAAGTCTGTTAGTTTTCTTCCCTTCACATATCCAATCTAATAAAGATTTGTTTTTATATAATGGATATTATAGCATCACATCCTCCTATATAAGTATATAAATACATTTAACAGGCAAAACTCTCCATACAGTAGTACAACTCAGTGCAAGCCAGAGTAATCAATGGATGTTAGAAGGCTTGTGCATAAAAATCCTATCTAGTGCTTGCTCATCCAATATCCCCAGACTATTTTCTGGCTTGTGACCTTTGTCAGTGAGGTGGTTTAGTTTTGAGAGCATTGCACCTAGATCTTAGGATCTAATGCAACTCTCCAGCAGCCACCTTTTATGTTTACTTAATTGCAAAACTATGATAATAAAATTGAAAACACAATAATATTTTAAATCCAAGCTAATTAGCTTATATAGTCATATAGATCTGAATTCAGTTCAATACCCATATATTTAGGTGTCTGGTTCATTAATAACCATAGCCACCACTATCCTATTAGGCAGGATTAGTATTAAACCACTAAACCTCACATGATCACCATTTCCTATGCTTGTTCATAACTGTTAGTGAACAGGCAAAACTCTCCATATAGTATTGCCACTCAGTGCAAGCCAGAGTAATCAATGGATGCCAGAAGGCTTGTGCATAAAATCCCTATCTAATGCCTACTCATCCAATATCTCCAGACAAGTTTCCGGCTTGTGGCCTTCATCAGTGAGGAGGCTTGGATCTGAGAGCACTGCACCTAGATCCTAGGATCTAATGCAACCCTCCAGCAGCCACCTTTTATCATTACTTAACTACAAAACTATGGGAATAAAATTTGAAAACCCAATAATATTTTCCAATCCAAGAAATGGTGATCATGTGATGTTTAGTGGTTTAATACTAATCCTGCCTAATAGGGTAGTGGTGGCTATGGTTATTAAAGAACCAAAGACACCAAAATGTATGGGTACTGAATTGAGTTTAGACCTATATGTCTATATACACTAGTGACCTTGGATTGAAAATATTGTTTTCAATTTTATTCTCATAGTTTTGTAGTTAAGTAGAGATAAAAGGTGACTGTTGGATAGTTGCATTAGATCCTAAGATCTAGGTGCAGTGCTCTCAGATCCAAGGCTCCTCACTGATCAATGCCACAAACCAGAAACTAGTCTGGGGATTATTGGATGAGTAGGCACTAGATAGGGATTTTATGCACAAATCTTCTGGCATCCATTGATTACTCTGGCTTGCACAGAGTGGCACTACTGTATGGAGAGTTTTGCCTGTTTAATAATAGTTATGAGCAAGCATAAAAAATGGTGATCATGTGATATATATATATATATTTGTTATAAGTACATACATATATAAAATTAATAAATATTACAGTTATTAACTATTACATACAGCTTTTCAATCTGCAGAAGTTCCTTCGGATAACTCCTTAACCCTCCTCAACTGCCGTTAAATAAATAAAAAATAAAAGCAAACATCATCAATTAATACCCCATGAATCCTGAAAAGCTGCTGACATTACAATCCAGGATTATTCATGGGACAAATTAATGACATTTGCTTTAATTTGTTTTTAATTTAACAGCAGTTGAGGCAGGTTAAGGAATTAACCGGAAGTACTTCTGCAGATTGAAAGACTGTATATAATAGCTTATTGTTATTACTTAATTAATGGATATTTTATTTGTATTTATATTCTGTCAACAAGTTATAGTGATATGTATTTGTAATAAACAACCAGACTGAATGAATTTACTTCCTTTATCCAAGAAAATTTTTTTTTTCTTAAAGATTTGAATTTTGTGGATTGTAATAGTATTTGTTCTGTAACTAAATAATCAATTGTTGTAGTTATTAGTTTGATTAGTAACTTGAATTTCATCAACAGTCTCTTACTACAATGTTTAAACCTAGTTTTTCTCATAAAACGTCATTAACAAGTCTATGATATCATACCAATGATAGTTACTATAGATGGCATCAACAGGCAGTATAAATTTACAAATGATAGCAGTCCAGTATAAGATATTCTATGATATTGATTACTATTCACTGCAAACAGTCTAATGGCAATGACTTTGATGTTCTGTCGGATACAAATGAGGTTGTCTCATCAAATTGCATTACATATGTTATAAGAGGTTTATTGAAATAAATTGAGATACTGCCAAGTCTCTAGCATTCGTTAAATACTTAACAGCCAATCAGATGTCAGGGATAGCTGTCCAAATGACATCCAAACCCAAACACACAACAAAGATTTTATGAGAAACAGGCTTTCTCTACTTTTCTTTCTATATATCTAAGCCAGTCGTAAGCATTTAGGTTTGAAAGCTTGAAGCTTTAAATATCTTCACAATTAACTAACTGAGTCTAAATCATAAATGTACAATGCAAAATCCTATGGTTCACTACGAAGTAGTTTTTAGAATACATAACAAGCAGTAAAATATGTAAATAATATTTTAATTTGCGAAGCACAGATAGTTCAAAATTGAAAATAAATTGAGTTACTGCTGAATCTCACTGCCCTAATTAAAATACATATATGACAGCCAATCAGAATGTCATGATAGCCATCTAAATGGCAATCAAACCTAAACACACAACAAAGACTTCACGAGAAAAGGGCAGCCACCCTTATCTCAACTTTTCTTTATATATATATATCTAAGCCAGTCGTAAGTATTTAGATTTGAAAGTTTGAAGCTTTAAATATCTTCATAAATAACTCATTGAGTCTAAATCATAAACATACAATGCTAAATCCTATGATTTACTACGAAGTAGTTTTTAGAATACATAACAAGCAGTAAGGTATGTAAATATATATTTTTTTTATTTACCTACTTTACTGCTTGTTATTATTTAAGAGGTTTATTATATTTATGTAATATTTTAAAATAAAATGCTGAACTACAACAAATTAGTTTAATTTTTATCAATATATGGCAGTATTGGGACAGTATTAGTCTATTTACTATAAGTTTATACTTTTAACCAGGCCAAAACTGTATTAAAAAAAATCGTAAGTTTTAAAGTAGGGGGCAGATGGTTTCAGCAAATTCTATAATAATATAATAAATTGTTCCATGCATTAATTTAATTAAAATAATGCAATTAGTGTAATTATTAAACATTATAGTTTTAGTATACAATAAATAAATATCGATGGCAAAAGGAATTTTAAATATTTTGCTATAAAATTTTAAAGATGTTGATATCAGTCCAAAAAAATTTCAGTAATGCATATGAGAAATCAGTTTTCATCCATTATTGATCCATTGCAAGATGAAGCTCTGTCCAAGTTCAATTCACCTTCTTCGACTTCTAGACTCTCTTCTCCACACCATTCTACTACACTTCCTTATTTCATCCTTCCATCTCACACATGGTCTCATTCTATGTCTTTTACAATCTCTTGGAGCCCAATTTAATACGATTTCAACTGTCCATTTATTATCATCTCTTCTAACAGTATGTCCATTCCATTTCTACTTCAGCCTCTTGTTTCAATGATGTCAATACCATGTGTTTGTTCTCTCATCCATGTATATCATTTTTGATCTCTTCTTGTTACTCTTATATATTGATATATTTAAAAAGTTTTACATTAAAAAATATCTTAACCCAAACATTTAAAATTGAAATAATAAATCTTGACTATAAAACTATGTTGAAAACTAAGTTTATTTAGCGTGTACATCTTACTTTCAACCTTAAAGTTAAAGAATAATATAAAAATATTTTACAATAAACACTTTTAACTGAAATACAGGCTTATTATATACCTGTATCAATATATATATATATATTCCGATATATATATATATATATATATATATATATATGATCCACCAATCTCCACAATATTCAGACACTTGAACACATATATCAAAAAGATAAATAATCACCAATATATGTAATTCAGGCCAAACCAAGCAATCATAAGTTGATCCAGAATATCATCTCTACACATATATGCAATAAGTGCTTAGATATATATTAAGACAGCTAATCTTCATACTTTAACACAGGTTTCAAACCAATCCACACTCCAACTGTCCATCCAATTGAAAATCTGATGATGGATCGCTCAAAGGCCACTCTAAGGCTGAGATTCTCATCACATACTCATGTTGGCCTAAAGTCAATCTAACACCTCATTTATAGAACATAATACATTTAATACATACACAAAGAATGGACAGAGATCTATTATAATAACTGAAATACAGGCTTATTATATACCTGTATCAATATATGTAATACATAGGATATATTAGCACAGACTTTCATACGACCCACCACTCTCCACTCTATCTCATAACACTGATACAATTGAACACATATATGTTGAAAAGATAAATATACGTATTTCATGCTAAACCAGCAAACATCAATTGGTCCAGATTATCATCTCTATATACATATGCAATAAGTGCTTAGATATATAGTAAGACAGCCAATCTTCATACTTTAATAGACAGGTTTCAAAACACTCCAACTCTTCAACTGTCCATCCAACATTATTTATTTACTTTGATCAACAAACATACAAAATATTTGCTGTATTTTTATATTGGACTATTTCCATCAGCTAATATGTTTGTTGAATGTCTTTAGAAAAGTTTAATTTTATTTAAATATTCCAAATGCATTCAACTGTTAATAATATCACACAACAGGTTAGTATATGCACCAACTGTTAGTAATATCACAGCCTACAATTGTTAATAATATTACAGCAAACAGGGTTGTATATGCACTAACTGTTAGTAATCACAGCAAACAGGTTAGCATATGCACAACGTTTCAAGAGGTATTTTTCTCCCTACTTCTTCAGGTATTGCTGGCCTGACCAGTAACAGTACTAGCATGGGATTTAAACCTGGGTTCTTAGATTCTTAAATTTTAAGGTAACACTCTAACCATCTGAGCCATCCTGCCAAAGGCAACAGTATGTAGTAATTTCATATACTTATCTATGAGGTTCCTCCTGATTTCTCCACTTCTTCCTCAGAGCAAAGTTGATTAGTGGTTTCCATACATTATGTATAGTCACACTAGGTTGGCTTATGGAATTTTTTGCCATTGTCATGTGAGCAGCTTTTTTAAATTTTCTTCTTTGTATCTTTTCTTCTTTATCCAATATTTTTGTATTTTCCCAATCGAATGTATGTTCATTGGTACATACATGATCTCCTATCTTAAACACATCTGTTTTCTCTCTTCTAATCATCAGTTTATGTTTTACCAAGTGCTTTTGAATGGGATGGCTGGTCTCACCAATATATGTTCTTCCATATTCACATATTTCATAGATGCAGTTTTTTTTTCAGCATTTCAAGTTTAGGCTTTGTAGATGTTAGAATACTTCGTAGTGTGGTATGGCTCTGGAATATTGCTCTGATGTACTGATTGCAGATTTTCCTTAATTTGTCTGCTATTTTTGGAATGTATGGGTACACTACAGTACCAATAATTGTCTTTTTATGATTCCTTAATGTTTTCTTAATAACAGCTTATGGATAACCATTTTTCATAAAAGTTTGTTCTATATAGATCTTTTCTTTTTCCAAATAGCCAGTTTTTGAACAAACTTCTTTTGCTCTGTTCCACAGTGATAACTCCATGTTTTGTGTTTCTGGTGTGATTAGATGTATAGGCTAGGTATTTTCCTGTATGTGTAGGTTTTCAGTAAACTGTAGTTTTGATTTTGCCATGAGGGAGGCTTGTCACAAGAACATCTAAGAATGCCAATTTTTGTTCTTGTTCTATTGTAAATTTAATTGAAGGGGATATGTTGTTGATGTGTGTCCAGAAAGTTTGTAGCAATGCTTCACCATGTGGCCATACAACAAATATATCATCCACATAGCGAAGCCAAACTTTAGTTGGATATGGAGTGTTTTTTATGGCTGTGGTTTCGAGTTCTTCCATGTAAATATTGCTAATCAGGGGAGACAATGGTGAACCCATAGCCATTCCTTGATTTTGTTGGAAGAATTGTTGAAAGTAAGTTTAATGTTAATAATTCCATTATGCTATCAATAGGAAGAGCTGTTCTGGTTTGTAAACTATTATCATCATTTAATCTTTTCCTTACAATAGACAATGCTTCTTCACATGGTACATTCATGAATAAACTTTCCACATCAAAGCTTACCAGTAAGTCAGTTCTTTCAATTTTCATATTTTTGATTAATTCTACAAAGTGCCTAGAATCCCTGACAAAGGACTGGGTCTTGTATGCTAAAAGATTTAGTACTTTGAGAAGAAATCTTGCCAAATTTTGGCAAGGTGAATCTCTAGAACTAACAATAGGTCATAATGGAACATGATCCTTATGGATTTTAGGTAGACCATAAAGATGAGGAATTTTGCTAAAATATGA
Source organism: Epiperipatus broadwayi (assembly GCA_028023455.1). Lineage (NCBI taxonomy): Eukaryota > Metazoa > Onychophora > Udeonychophora > Euonychophora > Peripatidae > Epiperipatus > Epiperipatus broadwayi. Next base: position 2,780,117 of record JAQFVV010000137.1, on the reverse strand, counting down.
TGTTATTTTACTCGTTTCTGAATCAGTGAAGTACTTGCAATGTTTTCTGAGTAATGTTTGTAACTTTTGTTTCCGTACTTGGTGTCGGATCTTTTGCTACTTTTCTATATCAGCCTGCTGTGAAGAGTTCTTGTATTTTGTTGTCATAATCAGTTGTATACATTACAACTGTTGCATTGCCTTTGTCAGCAGGGAGAATAATTATAGATTTATCTGCTTTGAGAGATTTAATTGCTAACAGGTTTCTTTGGGCATAGTTGCTGAGAGATTCCTGAGTCCGTTTAAGGAGAAGTCGTGGTAAATCACATCACATATATTGTTGAGGGTAATAGTGGCAAGAAATGGGATAGAAGGATAGATGCATTAATAAAAAATAGAGTTGGCGAATGTATGGAGAGTAAAATGAGTTTAAATATATATAGAAGCAGAATATTGGGTATGAATCAATTTATAATAATAATAGCAATGAAAATAGTTTATTGTTTAAGGCTTGAACAGTATCTTTCATAACAAGGGAATTTACACATAAATGGAAAAATATGGGTAAACTAGTCTGCAAGTTATATAAGGAAGGCATAAAAAATATAAGACATCTGCTAATTGGATGTAAATACCTGCTTGCAGAAAGAGTACAAATAATGAAGTTGTGGGAAAATAAATATAAACAAAGTGATTATATAGAAAGTGTGAAACTGGTTTTTATGCTGGGTTTGGAGAAAGATAAAGGGGATTTAGATATATAAGGCCATAGAGTTGACAAAGATTATGTTGTGGAAATGAGATGGAGCAGGATAGTAAAGAATATGGGAAAAACTTAGGGCGGGGAATGGAAAAGGAAGGTGGCTAACAGATTTCTCTGGGCATTGTGGCTGAGAGATTCCTGATTCCAAAAAAGGAGAAGGCACAGTGCTTCACATCACATACATTCAATGATGTCAATACTTATTCGATTTAACAATTTTATATAACTACATTAACTTTTTTATATATAATTAGGTGTACTTTTCCAAATTAACATTATTTTTAAAATAAATAAATATTTATTTATTATTTTTTTTAATGAATGATTAATTGGAGTTTAAAATTATTAATTAGTGTCTAAGTATTTATTATATTAATTTTGTTTAAATGCTATAATATTTTTGGGCTATCTCATCGTCTTTCATATCTATGTTTTAATTCTTAGGAATCATTTTTTACTTTGATACTCAGCAATATGTTACTTATTTAAAAAACTTTTTCCATTTTGATAGTTCAGTGAGTTGTTTCATTTTTTTATGCATCTTAAATGCTAGATTATATTTCAAATTCCTTTATTACAAAATATATTTAATAACTATCAGTTTATAAATTGTTGAATATACACATTTTTTGTTTTACGTACTGAGGAGGATTGCTGAACAGTAGAAACTGTAAACAAGAAAAAATTAATTAAATTGAATTAAAAATTGTTTATGTAAAGTATATGTGGTATTTTATTTATAAAAGATTGTGGATGTTCTATTGGTTTGTTAAGCTTTGACTGTTGAGCTCATTCTTATTTATACACATTCACATCAACAATGAATTACTTTAATGTATGTCACATTAGTCCTCAATTTTGTTTTCCTTAATATCTCTAGATTAAATTTTATTACATCTTCAATCTGTGCTTTCATTTAAGAAAGCAGCAATTCCTTTTTAGAATCGTATAATTGGACATTTTAAAAAAATACTACTAACCAGTCAAATCAACATCCTTTTCTCACTGATTTCTGTAGTAATAGCTTTAAATGGTGTTGTATATTGCTGACCGTAAAATAATAAACAAAATTCTGACAGTACATTATCGTTTTCTCAGATTAAAGTAACTGTTCATCAGAGATGGGTTTTAAAACTTTCTACATATTAACTGTAACAATGTGCTCTAAAAATATAATTCTTGTTGAGAGAGGAAAGGATTTCATTCCAACATTCTTCAAATTTAATAACATCCTCGCTTTAAGTCATGATATTCCAAAGCTCTAATCATCCCAGAAATATTTATAGAGATGTCTAAATCCAAAATACAATTTAAATTAGATTTTCTTATAAGTATCAATAATACTTGGCCATCTGTATGTTAGATACGAAAAAAAAAAAATCCCCAAAACTTTTTAATTAAATTTAAAAATTATTTAACATTGCAGTTTTTTGTATTAGAAGTGGACAAGTTCTATCGCAGTAAGAGCTACATCTAATATTTTTCACACATTTCCGAATGTTCAAAAGGTACTGTCCATCAAATATCTAAACTTTTTACTAACCAAATATGATAACAAAATTCATGTTAATTCTTTTAACTGATACTATTTAAAAGCTAAAAATTTAGTTTAAAAATGTTTTTACTTATCTTTAAATCATTTACAAAATAAAATATTAGTATATATTCTACTACAAATCATTAATATAGAAGTTTAGAAAAAAATAACAATGAGATGAATATATAATAGATTTAATTTCATTATTATTTATGATTACTACTCTTTATGCTTACACAAGATGAAGAACATATCGATTAGTTAAAGCAGTTATACTATGTAAAAGTGGATTTTTTTTTTTACAATATAACTATTAACTTAAAAACACACTTTATCTTTTAACTTATTAAACCTAGCAACATATTGGATTTAGGCTACATCACGGTATCAAAGTTCTATCTTACTACTAAAAAAAACATCAATATTTAAACTAGTTAATATTTTTATCCTAATAATCATTTAAGCTAAAACTGCTTTTTTTTATTATTATTATGTGAGAATTTAATATTTTTGAAGATTAATTAGTTAACCAAAATCTTTAGAGATTGTATTTAATACATTAAAGAATGTTCTATAAATCATCTTTTAATATGACAAAAATATCAATACCATTTTGTATTATGTATACCTAAAAGTTTGTTTTTACTATTATTCAATTCAAACTAAAACTCCATCATTAAACTATATCATATCTCATCAGTTTCACAAAGCTAACTATAAACTTCCCAAAGATTACCGTCATAATAATTGAATTAGCATAGGATGAAAAAAATAAGCCAGATGGATAAAATAACAAATGAAGAAGTTTTGAAATGAGTAAATAAAAAAAGATTGATTTAGGAAATTAGATAGAAAGAGAAACGGGATTGGACATATACTAAGAGATATAATTTAATGAAAGATGTTGATGGCGGGGTGAATGGAAATAAGGACGGAAAAGATTGACATTGCTGGAAATGAGAAGTTACGTGAAATTGAAGAACTGGGCAATGAAAAGAACGGAATGGAGAAATAGTGATGTGACTGCTCTTTAGACTTGTCCGCGGGACAGAACACTGATTGATATATCTCAGTTTAGCACAAATTTGTTTCAAAGACCCTAGATCGATTTTCTGTCATTAGTGACTAAACATTATCTCCATTTCAAGATAGCAACTGAATAGTACAAATAAATTTTCATAAACTAGCTATTTTCAAAAAATTGTCTATTTTTGATTAACTGGATCATGTTAGTAGATCAAATTAATGATGTCACATAAACTATAAACGGTCTATTGCAAAACATTTCATTAATTATGAATCACTAAATGTGGAACATTAGTATAAATTATGATTCACGATAAACAAAAACTACAGAGCATTATTCTCAGCATCAAAAATGAAATGAAATTGTATGATAGTTAGAGCTCTGAGAAATAGGAGTCTGATTGGAGAAAATAATTTAAAAAAGAAAACAAACAATCATCCAATTATTGTGGTCTTAAAACGTCATTAAACGTAACTGCGCATGAGCTATGAATGAAAAATGGCTAACAAATTACATTTTTCATTAGCAAGAGATTTTAATTCAAATAAATCTTTATCATTTGAAGAAAAAATAAATGAAAATCCAGAAAAAAACCAAACAAATTCAAAAATGCTCAATCGACGAGAAATTCAAGTAAATGCTACTGGAGAAGCATCCATCCGTCCCGACAGAATTCAAATAAAAATAATAGTTACGAATTGCAAACCCAATGTTCAAGATGTTAAAAGTAGTATTGCGAGGCGGTTAGATTATATTGTTAAAAGCATTCAAAGTTATAGAATTAAGGTATTCTAAATTATTATTTTTTCCAAAACAAAGTGCACAAAAAGCAAATTTTGATATACATTTAGTACATAATTAATCTGTTCATGTATATTTAGAATATGATTTAGGTAAAAAGTTCTCTAAATTAAAACCATACTATAAGTTCAATACACAATAAATTATTTGATGAATTAATTTTAATTAGATTCAGAAAAAACAAGTTTCTGTAGTATAAATAAACGTTCTATGTATTCTCTACAAATTACGAGAAAAAGATTTTGTTTTCGGTATTTGAACAATTGTTTTTTATTATCTTTATCATTGCAAATTTACATTTTATTAATATTTAATAATGAATTTTATTACTATGCAGTTAAACAAACAGTTAATTTAAATACACACACATTATATACAGGTCCCAACATAATGCAAACATCTACAAATTTCCATGTTTCTTAGTTCTAACCTATTTGCGCTTTTCCACTTGCACCATTTTTTTTTAACTTTTGCAAATTTCAAAAATTCGATTATAATTTATTGTTACCATTAGCTCTGACTTAATTAGTTATTTGGTGGTAAATCATTTATTGCTCATCAATGAAAAAACAGTATTGACCTTTGAGCCCGGGATGTTACCATACCGAAAATATTATTAAGATTTGACCTTTCAGTTTGTTTCTTGAATTATTAAAAATATTGACCCAACTTTCTTTTATATTTTCAATTCGTTTTGCTTATTTATAAAATCAGCATTAAATTTTTTTTTTTTTTTTAACAGTGGTTTGCAAACGTATGAAAGAAACTTCAGTGATTAAATTTAATGGTAAAACATAATGAATAGGATTTGCATTTGAGAACTCTGAAAGTTTGTAGAAATATGCAAGCATTAGTAGAGTTAACAAAATCATCCCTAGCACAATTCTGCAGGGATGAATTTAAACAGTTTAAAATTTTGTTAGTAATATAAAAAATCTCTCAATCCTCAGTTGAATTTTATTATTTAAATATTGCATTAGACTGTGGCATTCGTGATACCAAGATTTTTGGCAGATTGAATTAATACAACACCGAAGATAAAAAAAAAAATAAAGATATTCTTTAATAAGATTCCTTTTGCAGGATCTTCATCACTAAATTGTTTTTTTTTTAAAATTATTTTTGAGAAACACTTGAAATAATTCTTAATTGACCTGTTCACAGCTGATTTTAGAGATAGTCAATGAATGGACATACGATGAGCAATCTCTAAACAACGATTTTAACTTTTTCTTTTATTGATATCAAAAAGTGTTCAGGTGAATGTTTTGTGGTATTATATAATGTATGATTTGAACAGTTTGCTTTAAACACATTTAAAAATTTTTTGAAACAGTTTGAATGCAGAATTATGCTTCCCATAATTCTCATTTGCATAATCTGCACAATATGAAGTTAGATTTTTTTTTTTTATATAGATACAAATTAGAACTTGCACATAATCATCAGTAGTTTTATCCACTTATTCAACAAAGTTTAGGAGTCTCTTTTTAATACTACTATGAGGGTCAAAATATTGTACAACCAATGGGAATATCTTAGTTCTTGTGGTTGGAGGCATCAGCTGTAATGGAGAAAAAATTCTTGATTTTGTTGGTTCCTTCAACACATCAATAAAATCTTGCACACTTTTTGGCAATAGTACATTTTTCATAATATATATATACAAGCTTATTAAATTAGGTCATGTGACATCTGACTTGATTTTTTTAAAATAATTTTTCATTATGGTCTGCTTTTGTTAATCACCACATCTCGGACAAGTTAGAGTCATGGAAAATATTTTTTGATAACTCATTTGTGCAATTCATATCTCTGTAGTTGGTGTTGGGTTTTTACTATGGAAAACCAATACTAGCTCGTGCACTATTTTTGATATCTTTACTGCTATTCCTGAAAAAGAGATATAAATTTGAAAACATCTTTACATTCCTTTCATTTATGACCTATGCATTTTGTTTGCAGTTAGTATTACTCTACACAAGTAATGCTGAATTCACATTTATAAAGAATACATTAAGCTCTATAAATGTTGGAGGATCCAAATTTTAACTGAATGTTGTTCTTCCTACTTTTTCCATCAAAGTTGGAATTTTTGTAACTTATGGCTTTTGCTAATACCATTCATTATGAAATTGGATTCAGTTTGATAAAAATTTAAAAGCATGGATAAACATGGTTAGCAGTGAGAACAGATAATATTATCAATTGGAAATAGTTATTCTATTATTGGTTAATGTATGTTAAATTTTTATTGATTATTATAGATAATTTTTTAATATTGATGAATATGTCTAAGTCTAAACTATTTAGTAAAATAGCAATTTAATATTGAATGTATTTTGTGAAAATAGTATATAATTTAAATTTCTTGATTTCGATTGTTAATTAAGCATATGAAGAAGTAGAAGGTCATTATAAGGGTTGGGTGGATCCAAAAAAAATTAGTTCTAATATGGGAATTTTTAGGAAATAGGGGAAATTTGGTCATTTGATGAGCAAATGCCTTTTTTTTTTGTCATAATACCTTGTGAGCTGCTTATCTACTATTTATGTTATTTTCACTATTATAAGCCATTTATCCATATTATGGGCTGTGATACCATGCAGTTCCAACTTTAGACAAATACCATAATAAGTCAACAAAATACCAGATGTTTAAAAGGTTGCTACAGGAATAAAAAAAAAGTCTTGGAAATCTGTTTGATGCATCAAATCGTAAATTCTGCTTACAAACAAATATATAATAAGTAGGTTACACTCTTTACTTTAACCAAAGCCAAATGATTTCTTAATCATACTGCTAACATATAAATTGCAATATTTATACTAATGTAAATAATTGTACCTAAATATCTATATTCATTCTTCACATACGATTCTAAACTTATTAACGAAATCTAACAAATGAGTTAAAATGAAAGTATAATTTATATTCAATGAAGATTTAAAAAATTGATGTAATTTCTGATTTGATAAAAATATGAAAAATCTTTGTAAAATTTATTACAATTTTCCCACTCTAGTAAAATCACAATTGTTGCAGGATTTAATTATTGCCATACCACAAACATTTTTCATACTTTTAAATCTACAATTGATACTGACTGTTATATATATATCATACATTTTTCAACGATATGATAATTGTCAAAAAGTCCAGTCTATAGTAGCTTTTTGTAACATTAAAAGACATTCTGTAATGAATCTAAAACAATTCATTAAAGTAAAACAGTGCTGTTCATTAAAAAGTAATCATATGTTAGTTGCTTAGAAGATTGGATGATATTTAAACACAAAGTGCCTTGAGTATTTTTAGTTTTCAATTCTGTTAGAAAATCACCACAGGTTAGTTAACTAAGAATTGGTTCTGGAATCTTTAGTTTTGATTTCTGCACTCTAGTACTGTGTTAACTGCAAAATAATCCACTGTAGGACAAAGATATTTTCAAGTGCTGAAAAACATTGGTGAATTAAATATTACTTATCTGGGTAGTCAATTTGGTGAAGATTTTAATGGGGTTTTCTTTTTTTTTTTACTATTCACCTAGAAATAGTCAAACATTTATTGATTAAAATTGGATGACTTGTGGAATTGTTTTACATAGACACTTGATAAAAATCCTGAACTTACTCAGAAATTTTGTTATCTAAAAAATTTCTTTCATCCAAAGCTATGCAGGCTAATCACCGCATCACAAGACAACATATAGAAATAAAATATATTTGATTTGGAATTATAAAATGGTTATAAGCATGATCAAAGAATGGATTAATTTTTTTAGTGACTGTTGAAAGAGAAATAGTAACTTGCTAGTGAGATTAATATTTAGTAACGAATGATCTCAAAAATAATAGAGAGATAAAGAGAATGAGTCCAGAGGATATAATTTGCTGTTAGAAAAGGAGTATAATGACATAGTTAATACAGTATTTGTTTAACGTATAAAATTAAACAGTAAATTACAAATTTTAATTTAAAAAGCTTAAAATTTTTTATTTCATCTTTTTCTTTTTAATTAATTCAGTTAAAAAAAAAAAAAAAACTTGAATAAGAAGTTTTATCGATCATTTAAGTTATACATTAAAGCTTCCTCAATTAAGTGTTATTATATTTAAGATGTATAAGATGTCATTTTAATTTCTTGGTTTTTTGTTGTTACAAGGTTTAGTTTATTACTCCCTGGTTTTTTATGTTCTGGACATTACATTGGTCTTATATATGCTTCATCTTATACTTAAATAACATTTTCATCAAATTATGTAAAATAGTGTTAAATTATATATTTATTAAATATATAGATCAATTCTATATTAGTATTTATTAGCTATGAACATGCATTGTAGTATATAACTATGGTATGTATACTAACATGCATTAAATAATGGCTGATTTGTGCATTAATTAATATGTATATACATATAACAATAATTTATTTAATTAAATATATTAATACGATCAAATTTATGCCATATGTTAACAACATATATAGAAAGTTAATAAATGTTCACTAGAGGGAGCTTACTAATAGCTCCAATCAAGCTTTAATTTATAAGTGCCGAAAGAGAAAGAATTAAAAATCTCTATCGGAAAGTCCTCACTGAGGTGAGCCATAAGCTTTAAAATGATTGGTCTGGTGATGAGGACTTTCCAATAGAGATTTTGAATTCTCTTTCAGCACTTATTAATTAAAGCTTGATTGGAGCTATTGGTAAATTCCCTCTAATGAACATTTTAATACAAGCTTAAAAGCAAGTTACACAATTTGTGTCTTGTTTGATTAATTATTATAAGTGTATCCTTGAAGGCTTTTGCGATGTTATGTTGCTGAGGCTATTAATATACGGTGAAATTGAACTGAGTTCAGACAGCTATTTGGTTTGTAAGGCTGGATTTGAAGACATTTATGTGTCTGAAAAGTTCAGGTTTTCAAATTGATAGTAATGTATTAGATAAGTGCTGGCTTTTGAGTTGGTATTTTAGATCTAGTGTCTGGAGTCCTACCTCCTCACTGAGGTGAGTCATAAGCTCGAAACCAATTGGTCTGGGGATGCGGATTTTACTATAGAGATTTTGAATTCTTTCTCTTTCGGCACTTATAAATTAAAGCTTGATTGGAGCTATTGGTAAACTCCCTCTAGTGAACATTTTAATACAAGCTTAAAAGCAAGTTACACACTTTGTGTTTTGTTTTATTAATTATTAAAGTTAATAAAGTATATATGAATTATAAGTTAATATTTAAATATGCAAATCTTTATCATTTCTTTAATACTTGTTACAAATAATTCAATTTTTTTTTATTTATAGATAAACATTTAAAGAGATATGCAGTTAAATTTATATCTAAAATATAAATTATTTATAATTAGGGATAGTCCTATAGATGAGATAATCAAGTAACTATTCCAGGTGTTATAATAAAATGACATTAAAATGAAGCACAGTATTTTAGAAAATTTTATTGAATTTAATAGTAGAAAAATATTTAAATAGAATTTTTAAAAAAAGATTTTGAGGGTATTTTTAAAGGAAATTCCACCTTAATTGAAATCATTTAATTTTCTAAACAAATTCTTTTCTTAAAATTTTTCTGAAACGAGTATATGTTAAATGAAATGAAAACAAAGGAATTCAGTGAATTTCAGATAATCCGACATTTTTTTTATTATATCCATTGCTTTGTAAAGTAAACTATTTTAAGTAAATAATTAAAACATCCTTTTATAATAAATATTCCAAAGTAGTACTCATTACACTTTCCAGTTTTTGGATAGTAAGGGTTTAAATGTTTTACTTGCTAAATAGATATCCATTTACTGACTAATATTGAATACTTATATTGATTGGCTATGCATCAACTATTTGAGACTAAAATTTCTAAGCCTTTTGAAAAGCAAAAATTCCGAACTTGAATCCCTGATTATAGGCATCATAGATGAATGTGATACATCTGCATCAAAAGACCCTTTTAAATAAATCCTAATAGTTTTTTCAATAATTTTAAAAGGTGTAGCTTCTAAAGCTTGTCTTGGGTGACAAAATTGATTGGCACGGTACTGTTTCTATTTCAGTTTAAAAAAACCCCAGGATTTTCTTTGGTTGAAAATGCTTTTTTTTCTCATTAATGTTTTAAATAACAAAACCGAAACGTTATTTATTAAAAAATTTCATCAACCATGTTTTAACATTAACAATACAAAATTACTAGCCTTTGATATGGTTTCTATTATTCAATAAAACAATGAGTTTTTACTGCTTATTAAATCTGAATTTATCTAGATTGCACATAATAAAACCTTCAAATCACTTTCCCAAACGTTTTTTCAGCAACACTTTCTGTTAATAAATATAAACTCTGAACCTCAAATAGCTAGTGATGTGCATTGGGATATTTTCTTACGTCATAAAATGGATATTCAGAGATAGATGAAAATTAGAATAAGTTAAGCATTAATTAAGTGTGAATAAATAATAATGTAAAAACACTTTAGTGAAACATCCACACACAAAACAATTTAATATTAGCACTAACATTTAATGCTTTGACTAAAAACATTAGGATTCTTTTCAGATTCCAGTCTGTTTTGATGTTTCAAATGAATGAAATCAAAAGAAGAAAATAATTTTAGATAGCTGAATATGCTTGAGTTGTTCAAAATGAGAATAATGTTAGGGTTATCTTTTTTTAATAGATTTTTTTTTTTAGTTCTTTCACCATTCATAAGCTCATGCTTGGAACATTATAGATTTGTTAAGAATGATTGCTGTAATTGGTGGAGCTTCTGTCTGGAACTTCACTGTTAATGATTGTAGAAAATTCGACATACTTTGAGCTTGCAAAAATCAAATATCACTTTTTTCTTGTCTTCACTTAGTTGAAGTTCAGTTCTGTTGATTTGCTTGCTTTGAATCAAGTATGTAAGCAAGATAATGAGCTGAAATTAAAATTTACATTTAATAGTTTCATCTTATATCCCATGGCACATATGTTTTCTGAATTGTTTTCATAGATACAGAAAATGAATTATGGAACAAATTTTTGTACTTTATCAAGAATCTTAGCATTAGGCCTCAAAATGTTGAGGTTTTCTTCAAAGTTTCTTTTAAGAATAATATTGGCAACTTTTGTTTACTATCAATTTTGTTTAAGATTACCTTTACAGATTTTTAAAAGTGTAGATCCACCTTTAATTTAACTGCTTAGACAATCTGCTAAACTGAGATAATGGATTTCATCTGACAGGATAAGTTTAGAAGCATCTAGTGGTTTCAAAAAAATTTTTGAAAAGTGCTTATTTTAAAAATATTTAACAACATTGATAATATGTTCTTTCAGATTTGGAAACTGATAATTATTAATTAAGAGATTCAAAAGATGTGCTAAATAACAGTAGATTATCGCATTCATGTGTTTGCAATTAGGTATTCTTTTTCCCGAGAATGCACAGCACCTATCAAATACCTTCATCCTGTTGCAATCATCTTTATTTTGCTCACTATTGGTTCATTATGGACATTTATTTTTTACAATGAAGAACAATTGCTTTTTTTAAAATTTTGTAAACAGTAAATAATGTCCATTTTTTTCTATTTGGATAATTACAAGTAGGTAGTGGTTATTGCATTAACTGGACAAATTGTGGACATTTCCTGTTATGAAATGCAGTCTTGGTAGCATCCACAAATCAAGCACAAATCAAGCTGCTTATAAAATTATTGAATCTTTCTCACAACAAATTCAATAAATATAAATCCCCCCCCACACACATGAAAGTATAATATGTGGGTGGGGATAAATATATCCATATATCTTTTAGAATAATATTTAAAAGGAAAATAACAATCTATACCCTTTAATTCATTTTATTAAAAATTTATTGACTTATGTAAAAAGATGGATTTAATTAGAAGATTGAAATAACATAAGTAGAGTCTAATAAATTCTCATCAAAATTAAATATTGACATGTAATTAAACTTAAAAAGCTGTCACCATTGCTCATAGAAAAAGAGTACTTCAGAAATACATTTATTATTTGAAACAATCCTCTACTGATTCTATATATTATTAAAAAAATATATTCATTGCATTTTTTCATTTGATATTTGTATAATTTAATATAAACTTTATACTGATTTCATATTTCAAATTAATATATAAAGTGTGAATAATTTATATGTTCTAACTTTTCATTGCTCAGTGTATCAAAAGCAAAATCAGTTTATAAAAGATATGTCTATTAAATTACACAATTTACTAATGAAATTTTCATATCAAGGCAATTCACTGTGAAAATCACGCAGATTATTGAAAAATCTCAACCAATAATTCAAGGAATTGCAGATAAATTTGATTTTGAGAGAAGTGGATGAAGGTTTGAAACCCAAATAAACAAAAGAAATAAAGTTATTTTTACAAATGCTAAGAGATCCATACCAAAGTATATAAAGGTTTACTGCAAATTTTATATCTGAGATTAGGAAATATCTTTAGACTGTAACTGTTTATAATGCATTGAAAAAGCAGTTATCTGAGATATTTCCAATAAAATACCACAATCAACAAAAATATATATCTATTAATTGAATGTCTTTTGGAATTAAATGAGTGCCAAAAGTAAATTTAATTATTAAATGTAAGTCCTGAAGTCATTACAAGAATATATAAACCAATTTAAACTTTTTGCAAGTCTTGATCATTTTTGTTTGTCCATGGTCTTTTTTTTTGAATTTGCATACCTGGTCTGCTTTTCTCAATGGTATCATCATCGTCAACCATTATCAGTCCACTGCAGGATGGTCTCCAAATTCAATCCATCTCTGATCTCTAGCCTCTTCACATCACCCCTGCATACTTTCTTATTTCATCCATCCATCTCATACGTGGCCTCTTTCTAGGTCTTTTACAATCTCTTGGAAACCAGTTTAGGATTTCAATTTTAAGATCTCAATGGTATAATGATAGTTATATTCTAAAGAGTTTTAGTAATCTCAAATGCAAAATTTGCAGTAAATTCATACCTTTTGTAAATGTAACCTTTTATTTCATTTATGTATTTTATCTTTTGCATTTTTAAAAAAAAATATCAGCAATTCCTTGAATCATTGGATATGATTTTCCAATAATCTATGATTTTCAGTTATTTGCTTTGATGTGAAAATTTTATGATTAAATTGTGCTTTGCAACAGACACAATTTTTTTTTAGATTTTGTTTTTGATATACATAACAATCATTGAGCTATGACAAGTTAGTACAATATATATTTGTCCATACTTTATACTTTATTATTTTGAAATATGAAGTCTATGTAAAACATATGTTCAAACTTTATATTCCAGTTATGTGCAATCTACCTATATCAAGTGAATGGATACTCAAATAAAACATCTAATGTCGATTTTTTAAGGTAATAAATGGAATCAGAAAATAATTAATGTATCTCAAAGTAAGTTCTTTAGGACAATTTGTAAACTTTAACATTCAATCTTAAAAATCACTGTATATAAAAACAAATCCTTTTCCAGAAACTAATATTTTTCCTTTAAAAGTGAAATAGATAATCTAATATAAATAAGGAAAAAGTAAAATTATTGAGAATTTAGAAGGAAAAAAGATCAAAAGTAATGCCATACTATCATCTACATTGTTGGCCTTTTTGAATTTTTAAATACAAGTCTTGATTCTGCGTACTTAATCATTCTAACAGGGGTGGGCAATTGTTTTGGCTTGGGGTCCACTTTGTGGAAGCAGAGATTAGTGGAGGCCGTGTCAGGGTCCACTTTGTGGAAGCGGAAGGCCACATCTTTTTTTCATGACACAATAAACACACTGCTTTATTCCCTGTATTACCAAAGAAATATTTGTCCATTCTTCATTAAACAAATGACATTCGTGACCTATTTTACATTTTTTTGGAGGTACATGATTTCACTAAACTTGGAAATTTATATATTTACTGTTGCAAAGACAAAATTGAAATTGAGTAGATCAACCGGAAAAGCACTACGCATCGTATCTACAATGCGCATGTGTATTGATGTGGCCTTCATAGTGGAAAATACGAGATGGATCTTCGGTCACGCGTGGGAAGGAAATCTCAGTTCAAGATGGATTTTTCTGACTGTCTTGGTGGGCCGCTATTTTCCCACCCCTGTTCTAACACATGCCCACATTTCTTGCACTTGGCTATAACACTTCTTTTTCTGATCTAATTAAAATAGAGTCAGACTAAGTCTGTTTCACCTTATCTATGCATTAATTTAGCTCATTCAAATGAAAACCACAGGTCTCAAGGATATGGAATAAATTTGTGAATTCCTCTACACATGGAGATATTTCAATTGCTGATTTGGGAATTATATTGATAAGTTGGTATTTATATACAGAAGTATTGGGCTATATTAGTATAGGATTAAATCAGAAAATTAAGTATCAAATCAAACTGCAATTCAGTGTTATGGCCACTAATTTAAATAATAATTGTTCAAAAAGGAAGTTCTTTTGAAGAACATTATTTTAATTGAGCTCAAGTTAATTTAAGAATTTATTTCTGAATGGCATTTTTTATAAAAGAAAGTGATTAAAAAGAAACTACTGACATTCGATATTTATTGAACAATGAATAACTGCCGATAATCATTAAAGTTAAAATTTACATAGTTATTGTCTCAGTAAAATTAACCAAGTAGCTTTATTATATGAGAGTTCATAAGAAGTTTGAGCATAACGGGAATCTATCTGAGGATCCTAGAAATAATAACATGAGCTTTTAAAACGCAATTAGTAAAGCATTTAAAAACCGAGAATAATTTAAAATAAAGCATTTAGTTTAAAGTGTAGTTTAAATTAGTCAATTTTGTTTATTTTTAAAGTTTCATGGGATGAAGCTAATTAAAGGAAAAACTAGTAACACAAAAGCATAGATATGCAGAAAGATAAATATTTGTATATTAACATGTAAAAGTGCAAAGCAAAATGCTAGAAATGATTAGAAAGATTCCATGATTACTCTATTTAATGTAAACTTTAGTAATCAATGGATGCCAGATAGTAGTGTTTAATAGACTCCTAAGCAGTTTTGTTCTATCCAATATCCCCAAATTAATGGCTTTCATTATTGAGGAGCAGTGGATCTTTGAGCAGTGCACCTGGAGATTGAAGCATTGATAAGAGAAAAAAAGAAGAAGTAATATCTAGTCTTAATATTGTATTACTTATGTATTAAAAAGCTCAAATAAGTGATATACAGTATTGTACTTAGAATTATTTCCAAGTTATCTTGCTTACCAGTGATCACACCTTACTGTCAGCACCATTATATTGTGTAGTCAAATTAGTTGGTTTTTGATAACTAATTCGTAAGCAGTGCTTTAGACATGGCAAAAATGAACATATTTGTATCTGTTTACATTCTTTGATTGTGATTTTAGTTTATAATAAATTCATATTTATTATTTAACTAATTTTATTTAGTATTTTTATCGCAAGATTTTAAAAGGAGGAATTGTTTTTCATGTTAAATTTCTTTTTTTTTCAAGGAAAACTATTTTGAAGTGAATAAAACTATTTCGAAAACAGGAGACGGCTACAAGATGATTGCTGAAGTCACTCTCACACTTGAGGATTTTTCAATGTGCCAAACAATTTGCAATCTTTTCGTTGAAAAATTAGATGATGCAGTTAGCATTTCACAGCCTCAAATATTTTATACTCCTCAGCGGTTAGAATCTCTTAGGTAATGTACATAATTTTCATTGGTATTATGCTTAATTTACAAAATCAGTTGTTATGTCATAACCATTACAAATAAAATTACATGTATTCAGTAGATCTAGTGCATTTTTTAAAATACAATATTTGCAAAGTATAATTTGAAAATCTAATACGAGATACTTTACAAAATTATTAAAGTTTTATATATTTTAATAAATTTATCTGTATTATAGGTTTACTATACTACATATGAAAAAGATAACGAGATAAAGTATTTCTCTTAAATAAGATTTATATAATATTTAGGTATTGCTTATAATAATTAAATTTGAAATTAATATAAAGAAAAGACGTCTAATTTAAAAATCAATTTAAGTTACAGTAAATAAAAATCATTTTGGTAAAAATTGAGTCAATTAGTACACAAACAGATTCAAAGAACAAATAATTGGAAGTTATTTCTGTAATAGAAAAAAAAAATCATTTTACACATATCGTGTCCAAAAGTAACAGATAGGCCATTACATAAAGTTTCACATATGTAATCAATTTTGTGGTCTTTGAAAAGTCAAGGTAAGTTATTGAAGCTGAAATGACCTAATGCTGATTCTAAAATAATAATTGAAAATACTGAAAAAGAAATCACAAAGAAGGTTGTAGTATTGTAATCTTCAAAATACATTAAAAGCACGGAATTCAGTATTATTATTAGTGTTTTAAACAACATGAGTGGCCAATAAATTCAGCCCTTGGATTGTTTATCTCCACATTTTTTTTCCTACAGTTAACTACTACATGTGACATTTAACATGAAGCTTTAAAAGAATTGCCTGTTTAAAAGAGAAAACCATTATTTGAAATGGAACACCAATCGATTTTATATAAACCTGAGTTAAATATGCTTATGGCATAATTTATTCTATTAAAGAACTATAATTTAATAATATAGGAGTCTGAGCTTCCACTACTGAAATCATTGTGAAAGGTATTGGGTGATATGTTTAGTAGTCAACTTCTGAATTACAAACTATGATAATGAAAGCCCACAGTTTGTTCCAATAAAATTTCTTGCATCAGTTGTGCCAAACTCTGACATATCACTAATCATAGAATAATTCTGAAATTTATTTTACACAAGCAGATTTATAATTTCTTTCACATTTAATAATTTATTGTTCATAGTTTCAAATGAAATAAATATTTGCTTAATTTAAAATAGAATTATATAATTAAGTATTTATACAGCGCTATGTTGATAAATTGTAAATTAGCGATCAGGCTAATGCACATTACAGATAACTATACGTAAATAATACTAACATTCTCAAACACAAGATAAAGTCTTTAGAAAAGGTAGAATGAATCCATCTAACTTTTCAACCCAAACGTTTGGGTCGAAAAGTTAGATGGATTCATTCTACCTTTTCTAAAGACTTTATCTTGTGTTTGAGAATGTTAGTATTATTTACGTATAGTTATCTGTAAAGCGCATGTGCATTAGCCTGATCGCTAATTTACATTTAAAATAGAATTGTATTTTATTCTGGCTAGTGAATAGGAATATACAAGGATTTATCACAACTGATGAAATTTCCTTTGAAATCAATCCTGTGAGCCTTGTATTGTCAAATTTACAATTTAGAAGTTGGCTTTAATAAATAGCATTTAATATTATCTTTCACAATGAGCTTTAATAAGGATGCTTTGATTCATATCTAAATAGATTTCTGGCCTAGAAAGACAAATTTTTGATTTCATCTAAAAAAGAAGCCATTTTATATATATGTTTCAACTATTAAATAAATTATATAATTGATTGTTATATGCATGTTTAATTAAACCAGTATATGAAAATCTAATATTTTGTCTATCAGATTTTAATGAACTTGTGGATATCATTTATTCTATGCCACTCTAATATTTTCAAATAACTAAATTGAACTTGTTTCAAAATTAGTCGGATCATTTCTTTCTTCTCACTCTGATTCATTTAATTTACAGAAAGCCAAGGATGGATTTTATGTTATCTTTATAACAATAATGAAAACTTGAATAGCAGGTATCAAGAAATATGCCTAATATTGTTTTTAAATAATAAAATTATGCTGTAAAGAAAATAGAAGTAATAAACAAATTAGAATATAGTTTCCTCCTTACAATTAAATGGATGCACTGTGTACTATAACAAATTCAGAAAAGGGAAACACATTTGGCATGAAACAGCAAAAAAAATAAATTATTTACTGATTCTTTAATGAACTGCAAAAATTTATAAAATATTTGAAACTATGGTACGCTATATAAATCAAAATACTTTAATCTTCTAAATCCCTCTAAAGTCAGATTTCCATAGCATTGAATGTTCACTATGAACAGTTAATAAATGATAAACACACTAATACTATTCCCATTTTAATAAGAAAGAAAATTACAATCAATTTTTGTTTATTTTGTCTGGGACAGATTACTAAATAATTTATCAACAATGTATGAAACATTATTTCATACCAGTTCACATATAAATTTTTCTTCACAAAATAAATGTTTTTTTGGCCTTCATTATCAGACCATATAGAGGTTAGTTTATTTAATATTACATAGGGTATATGAGCACAGACTTTCACATGATCCACCACTCTCCACACTATTTCACAACACTGATGTTTGCTAGTTTCCAACTGGTGATTTAGCATGAAATACGTATATTGGTGATTATTTATCTTTTCAACATGTGTTCAAGTGTATCAGTGTTGTGAGATAGTGTGGAGAGTGGTGGGTTATGTGAAAGTCTGTGCTCATATACCCTATGTATTACATATGTAGACACAGGTGTATAGTAGGCATATGTGTTTCAGTTATTTATTTAATATTGTTTTTCAGCATTTCTTGTCATCTTCATATTTCTGTGAAAATTTTTTAAAAATTAAGTTTAGTAAAAAAAGTTTTACAAAGCATCTCTTAAACATAATCACATTTTATACGTATTATTCTACTTGCTAGTTGGTTTTTTTGCACTCACTATGTTAGTTTTCTTCCATAAAAAAATATTTGATTCTGCTTTCCCCTTCCTGTCTATAAACTACTACTAGAATCTTCTAAATTTTTTTAATATCAAAATAAAATAAAATTAGTTAAGGATCCAGAAAAAAATAAAGATCTCTATTTTTTATTTATTTAGTTCCTTTTTTCTTCCCTGAATATAAATCTAATTATTGCTTTTAATGAGACTAATACTTCAATTAAACCAGCATATTAATCTCATTTTAATCACAATATTTTTACATTAAGCATTAGCAATAAATTATACATTGAAATAATCTTCTCTTCCTGGATTTTTTCTTTTCTTACACTCATTTCTAAATTTTGCTATTCAGTATAATTATTGAATACCATATATTTTCAGCTAGAATTGAAGTAAAGTTTACTGCTGAAAAGGAATTCATGTGGTATCCCAAGGTACATTCTAAAACTCTGCTTTATTTTGAAAAGAGTGGCTGTAAACACATTTAGTGTCAGAAAAGGATCCAATTGGATTTGTAACATCCTACCGATTCCTATAACTAGTCAGAATATCAAGTTTAGAAAATAATTCGCAATATCTTTGCTCAATTGTGAAGTATAATTTTTCTTTACTATCACTAGCATAAAATACACATATAGGTATAATGTATGTTTGCAAAATAAAGCCTTTTCATCTTGGCCCATCACAAAAAGAATGGATTTCTAACAATTTTTTTCTTATATCTATTTCATAATTTTATTTTCTTGTAGTGTCTTTGCTATCACTTAGACATTTCTTTGTGTAATATATTCCGCTTATTATTTTTTTAATCTTCTAGTGTGTTTTTTCTTCTGCTATTTTCTTTTTGTAACTTATTTGCAATATAATTAAAAAAACTACATCTTATCAAAATGTATCAAGATTTTTTTCTATACTAGTATTAATTTGAACCTATCAGAAAAATTATATCCTGATCGTCACATACATTTTAAATAATGAGTTTCATGTTTTAATATTTTTGTTATAGTGTATGTTTAATGTATATTTTATCCACTGTTAATCAAATTTCAAATGTGCTATAATCTTTTTATATGTTTGAATGCATAATCACTAATACATTTCATTCTGTAAGTCTGAAGATTATATGTAGATATAATTTTGAATTTAAAGATAAATATAAAATCCAAAATCTTAATCAATTTTCTAATAAAGTACAATATTAATCATTTAATCTCATCAGTTCTAGCTATAAAAGTTATTGTATATTTTGGTAAATAAAATACAAAGTAATATATAGCAGTTAAAAAAACATATCATTAAATGCATGGGTTTTTTCCAATGCTCTTTTTATATGAAGATGTATTAATTATATTATAATGTATTGAATAATTTCTCCAATAAACAACATAAGGGATCCAGCTTGTTCTAATTCAACTCAAATGAAGCCTTTTATATGAAGAAGTACAAAATATTCTTTCCATTTGTTTGATGATTTTTATTTAAATTTTACTGGAAGACTTCTTTAATATTAAACACGTTGTCCCTCAAAAAAAAAAATTGCACACAGCCATTTATGATATCTACTGAATAATTTTGAATTATATTTTTTATCTTAGGATTATCTTCAAACATTTTTTTAAATAATTGTATCAAGTTTCAAATATATTATTCGTAAAAAATGATGCCCAGACAGATGGAGTCAAAATCTACATTTAGATTGTAAAAATTAATATCATCCCAGCAAACATTAAAATTTTATTCACATTCTCATGCTTTGATGTTGAATCCCATATTTTGGGAAGATAAATTAAATGACACATCAATTTCCACTTTTATTAAAGAGACGGCAGCAATGAATTGCTTTGTAAATTGAATGAGGGCCATAGTTACATTATTTGAAAATTAACATTGTGATATTGGAGCCTGTTCATTAAAGTATGAGGATTGTCTATCTTAATATATATCTGAGCACTTATAGTATATATGTGTGGGAGATGATAATCTGGAACAACTGATGATTGCTGGCTTAGCATGAAATACGTATATTGGCGATTATTTATCTTTTCAGCATATATGTGCTTGAGTGTATCAGTGTTATTAGATAGAGTGGAGAGTGATGGGTCATCTGAAAGTCTGTTCTCATATATAAACACAGGTATAGAATAAGCCTGTGTTTCAGTTATTACATTATCTCTGTGAAATCTGTATCGAAAATTCATAATATTTTTATTAATAAAAGAACAATTATTTGAAGGTAGAGTAATATATATTTTAGCTGAATAACTTAAAGTTGTCTAAAGTTTATTTAGCATTGGATTATTTTTGACAGCTTAATTATTAACAAAATATCGTAAAGGAATCCAATCAGGAAATACACAAATGACTTTATTAAATCCTTCAATTCTGTATCCATAGATTTGATGGTCATTTATTGTCTCATAGTTTGTTCACATTTACATAGAACAATCACTCGTAAATTTCATTTAAGCAGATGAGCATAACCTTGAGTTGTCCCGAATCTGTTAATGGGATTTCAGTTGTGTCTAGGAAAATCAAATTCAAAGGATTTATTATTGATCTGAAAAAATAAATTTGTAATATATGAATTCCATTTTATACACCATTTTAGTTAAAATCGAAAAAAGATTTTGATTTGAGACAAGTCTTAGATGATGAAATTATATCTCGAGTTATTAGCAAGTTTAATCTGCTTAATAACAGCATTAAAAACACTTCCTATGAAGCAACTTGATATCTGGCAGAGAAGTATGGGAAAGAACAAAAATAAACTACAAAGGATTAGACTTTAGTATACCAACTAATATTTGTCATGGTAATATTTAAAGTTTTATTAAATATGAACAAATACAAAATGAATAATTTTCAAGCATTAATTTTATTCTAAACTTTCCATAGTTAAAATATGAGCAATCTACAATAAAATTGCTGCTTGAAAATAGTTTAACTTCAAATTTTCCTATGAAAATTTTATTACATAGAGGAATTTATTATTAAAAACATTAGATTTTTCTGATCGATATTTTATTTTCTCTGTCTGAAGTTATTCAGAATGATTTTTTCTCTATTTATAGGAAGCAAGCTTGTCTTATTGCTGTTCATAATGCAAAAGAAAAAGCTTCAGAAATAGCAGAAGTTTTACACCAGAAACTTGGACCACCTTTGTCTGTAATGGAAGAATCATGTAATGAATGGGATGGCAGAAAATCTTCAAATGTTAATTTAAATTCTCTCACATTTCACCAACAAATAGCATTAGCAACGATTACTGTTCGTGTTCAGATCCAGGCCAAGTTTGAACTTATTAATTGCAAAGACTGAAATTTATGGTCTATGACAATTGGATATTTGTTAGCTTATTCTATCTACCAAACATCTATATTATTTTGAAAATAAAAAAAATATATATTTTAATAAAATTATAAAACACCACTTTTGATATGACAATTCTCAGAATGATCTAGATAGCAAATGATACATATGAAAATATTATGACTTATTTGATTTATATTTTTAGCCATTTTTCAGGTATAATTCATGTCAAGAAATATAACTTGTGTCTTGGATAAGATCCAGGTAAAGTGATATATGAGCATAAAACATTCAATGTTGATTGATGAACCTTACTGTAGGCAAAAAAGCAATCAACAAAAAAATGTTTATATTTTTTCTTTATTCCATTAAGTTTTATGCATAAAGAGTAGTAAGTTTTTCTTGAACCATAAATTATATCAAAAATTGCCCAGCAATGTAAAGTTTTAAACATTAATTTTTTCTCATTATTCTTTGAATGTTACTTTATGTATTGTTCAGAGCATATAAAAAATGATATGCTATAAATGTCAGAATATTATGTAAAATTCCAGAAATGCTTAATGAATTGTATTACTATATATTTCCCAAGTAACTTTTTTCAGTTTCTAATATAAATGATCAGCCGTTCAGACAGAAATAAATTGCTCTGAACTTGATCAGTTATCGCATTCACACACACAAAAAAATTCTTTCATATTAACAATTAAAATAGATATCGATGCATAGATAAGATATATAGTCAACAATTTAATCTTCTGATCGTTTTATCAATTAGCAATTCAATTTTTATTAGCCTCCTAATATATTAAAAAATTAATTTGCACAATAATTTTGCCCACATATGATCCAAAGTTATTTAGGAAATTCAATATTTTTTTGTTGAACAGTATTATTGTGCCAATACTAATGAGTAATTCCATTTTTTTTTTTGAAAACTTTAGTACACATATTGGTATAAATAGTAAATTTTCATTTCAAGTTATTAAAAATATGGGTTGTTTTTGAAATTTTGTACAATGTATAAATTGTCATACTTTGTTTAACTAGAAAAGTTATGCATTACATTGTAGTTAGAAGTCGATAGTGTAAGAAACACTGCAGGTGCAAATTGATGCACATATTAGCAAGCTGTGTTTGAAATGATAATAGCATGCTATACATACAAAGTTTTAACAGCGATTAAACATTACAATTGCCAATTTGCATTTTAAAGCCAGACTAATTATTGATTAATGGAATTCTTTTAAGAGGTAAATTGTGCATACAAGTATGCTCTTAGATTCACTGTAAAGAATAATTCTGAAAGATTTTTGACAAAAACTATTATTTATTAGTGACTTGATTAAAAGAAAACATATTTTCTCTTTGACTGAATAATAAAACGAATACGAAGCTTCATAAGTAGAGTAGTTATATATAGACAGAAATAATTGATAAATTAAAACTATAAAAGAAATACAACTTTATACAGATCATTATTATTTTGATCTTTGTTAAAGAAAGTAACATATAGGCTGATAGTATTTTTAATAAAAGTATTATGATCCTTTTTAAAATGATCCAAGATTTCAGATGTCTGCATTTAATGATATATTTCTATACAGAGGCTAAACTCTTCATACAGTAGCACCACTCAGTGCAAGCCAGAGTAATCAACGGATTCAAGGTTTGTGTATAAAACCCCTATCTAGTGCCTACTCATCCAATATCCGCAGACTAGTTTCTATGTTGTGGCTTTCACCCGTGAGGAACATTGGATATGAGAGCACTGCACCTAAACCAAGGCTCTCACTGATGAAAGCCATAAGCTAGAAACTAGTCTGGGTAGGCGCTAGATAGGGACTTTATGCATAAATCTTCTTGCATCCATTGATTACTCTGGCTTGCATTGAGTGATGCTTCTATATGGAGAGTTTATCCTGTGTAAAGTTTGTATAAGCATAAAGAATGGTGATCATGTGATATATTATAATTTGATGTATCTTTAGTATTGACATTTAAATTTGAACAAATATTCATTCATATGAGCCTAAAACAATTTAACCGTTATCCACTTTTAAAATATGAAAATATATTCAATTTGAAACTATGGAATTATGTATAAAATTTGTGGACCTATGGAACTGCCATTTGCTCTTAAGGATGCTTGTTTCAGTTTATAAAAATGCAAAAGACTGCATCGGTTTTCATTACAGTAAAAGTAGGAACAATAAATAATACCTCATGATTTTCTCACATACTTCCAAAGTTAGTTCTCTTTACCATACTCTAGAACCATCTACGCTATGCTCGAGTAATTAATGGACATAAAAGTATTTTATTGTACAAGTTCAATACCAAAGTCTTGATGGGTTTAGAGGATTAAATTCTACAGATATGGTTTTTATTGCCAAATCCAAAAAATGCCATGATCAATAATAGTTTAGCTGTAAAAATATACATATATAGTTGATTCATAAAGGCTTGAAAGGAAATAATACATAAAATGGAAGTATTTATAATGAAAACAATGCTAGCAGGTATACATGCAACAGGCATGGCAAACAGTCCACTGACAATTGGTCTGCAATCTGACAAAAGTAGTAACCAAAATATAATTTAACCTTTGTCAATACTGTTTTTTTAAAAACTAAATTATTATTTTCGACTTCAGATTCTAATCATTGCTTTATTCAAAATATTCTTATATTAGAAAATGTTATTTTCTTTCTGATTAATTAAGAATTTATTAAAGTATATCAAAATCCTCTAAGAGTAAGAATAAAATATGATTAATTGAAGAACATTGCATTTTTCAAGAAAATGGGAATTAAAAATGTTTTTCTTTTTAAAGAAAAAATAAAATATATGTCCGATATGTAGAAACTCTATTGCAGTTTGCAAAGAATATTAAAAATCACTAAGATATAATTCATAAAGTAAACTATGACAAATATGATGAGAAACTTTGCTAAGATTAATTGTCAGAAATGACACTTCAAAAAAATATATTTTCCAAACCTATTGGTAGATAATGAGTTGCTGCAAAAATTAATTATTTGATCTCACATTTAATTACAAGCAAGTTGAAACTATTCATGAATAGTAATTTATTTATGAATGTTTTAGTAAAGCAGTAGAAGAATTGTGTTCCAGAACAAGGAATGAAATTCACAAATATATGTTTGATTAGAAATATCATTGCCAGCGGAACTGATGACATAGCTGGGAATCTACTGAAATCAATAATTACATTTGAAATCTACTGCAATTGCCAAAAGTACAAATCATATAAAATAAAGGACAGCTAGCTATTTTACAAAAGGATGTGAACTTACAAGTAATTGAAGAGTTTCTGGAAATTATTCCAATCACCGGAGTTGAAATTTTTTTGAATGAATAAAATTTATCACTAATAAAGGTAGTTTTCTTGGAATTGATGGTGTTCCTACCATGATTGATGAAATTAAAGGAATTATCGCACAAAAGAAAAAATATAGAGAACTAATAATGCATTACGTTATTCATCAGTAAACATGCTCAAAAGTTTTAAATATCACCCATGCCATAAAAAATGTCTTTAAAATTGTGAATTATATTCATCACATGATCAGTTTCTTATGCTTGCTCATAACTGTTATTAAACAGGCAAAACTCTCCATACAGTAGTGCACACCAATTTGGTAAATTTTTAGATGTAGAAAATGAATATACTGAGCTATTTTAAGCAGAAATTCAGCGGTTTTTTTAGTCATAAAATTTTAAAGCGAATTGCTGGATAAATTTTTTTTTTTGCTAGAACTGAAAAATTGTGAATCATTATTAAAAGATGATAAATAAAAACTTGGCTTTTTCAATTGACTTTACAAATCATCTCAGTCAATTTAATCTTAAACATCATAAGGTTACCACATTATTTGATAAATATCAATGTTTCCAAAGAGAAATTATTACTCAGGCAAAAACAAATTAAAAAAAAAAAAAGTGCAGATTATTACAAAAATCACCAGAATAGAAATTTTCAAAACATGCTATCAAAATTATTAGAAAATAAATTTGAAAGACTTTTGGTACAAGAAATATGAAAATCAATTTCACTTCTCTATATTGAAATAATCAAAATTCAGTGTTAATCTGTATTGAAACAAAAATATACGAATGTTGGGATTCCACATTTCTCTATTTATCAATCGATTTCCTTGTGTGATGTAAAATTATATTTTAGCTATATAGTACTTATTTATGTGAACAACTATTTTGGAAAGATTAACAGATCTGCAATCAATTTTAAAAATAATCTTAACAATTTCAATGAAATTTTGAAGATTGCCAAGTTTCTTCAAAAACATAATTTTATTTAAATGGCGCAAACTTGAAAAAAAAAAACCCACTTTTATACATCATATGTGTTTTTGCAATATAATAGTATTTTTTTACATAATTGCAATATGTTAATAATAAAAAATCTGCTTTAATTTTGAGATTTTTTTTTCATAATGTGGTCTGCGGTTTGAGCTATCATTTATTATGGCCGTGAAAGAGTTTGCCAATTTTATTTTCTATTTTTATGACTTGTTTTCGGAACAGTTTACAGACGGCTTCAAGAAGATATCAAGTAGAACACAGATTTAAGTGATTTTTTTTTAAGACTGATTAAAAGCAAAAATTAAAACCTGTCAACCTGGCTTATAGATTTACAGTATTCTGATGATTGCGCTAATCTTGATTAATCAAAAAATGATCTATGCAATAGTTGTAATTTATAAAAAAATTGAGTTAATAATGATGGAAGAAATCATACCAATTTTTAGCTAGGATTGTTATCCTAATTGTGGATGTACTAGTGTTGCGTTTAATAAAAGATTAGATTTGGTGATATAATTATTTCAATTGAATTAGTTTTATATAAAATTATTTATCTAAATTTACTTAAGAATGCTCCATAATATAAAATTATAAGACCAATTAGTATATATAGTGTTATGATAAAACTGAATTTACAGTTATAAGGATATAATGTTGTTCGACTTTGCACTTGAAACATAAGAATAACAGACTTGAAATATTTTACGAACTGAGCATGGGAAAAAAGATCCCAATTACATTGTAAAGATTATCTTGAAGACTTTTAAGAAATGCAGTATTGACTGCAATTACTCCAGATATTGAAGATTTTGGGAAAGTTATCTACAGAAGAGGTTAAAAGTCATTATCGCAATATATCAAGATAAGGTGTGTAATATACGTAGATGTCTTTTATAGATTAGTTTGCAGATATTGCTGAACTCATTAAGTTTTCCTTTTTTTTTTTTGGAGTTTTGACTGGTCATATTTGTTTACAAATATAAAAATAAAGAGTTTTTAAAAACAATCTTTAACATATAGATACAACTTATAGCGCCATGAGTTCCTCTTACACATATCATAAAATCATGTTTAACAAACCAGTAATCTGTGATTAAGGATTGACCAGCATGACCATCACTAATTTTTTATCTAACAATGGCCATCACAAAAATGTTTCCTTAAACCATATTAAAAATTTATGAAATATTTAAATTATATAAACTATAATCACAGATTTAGCAATATAGCTTTATTAACATTATTGATATTATACAATGTATAAAAATTATGGCACTAATAAATAGAATGAATTTAATGTTGACAAGAAATTGTTTAATTTTTTCTAATAAATGAATTTAAAATTTGAAGCCTCAATTCTTATCATTTTCAAATTAAGACATTACAATATTTATAAAATAACAATCGGAAAATAATAAATTCTTTACAACAGTATATAAATATCAAAAAAATTTTATACATTAAAAGCCTTTTTTCAACACCTGATTTGATGATCCTTTCAAATGTTAATAATCTATTACGTTAATGAACTATTTCAGACAAAACCATATAGTGTTCAATAATGAAATTAAAACAATCAATAACAATAGAAATCATTAAAATAAATCGAAATCTGCATATATAAATCCAGTAATTACAAAATAATTGACTATAACATAACAAAACAATAAATAAATTACATGTATTTTTTTCTTTTTTTTGAAAAAATTATATATATGTCATTTTATATAATTTTCCATTCATTTTTAATTAACCAATTATTAACCAAATTTATAGAAGTCTGTAAATATTCATACAATTATCTTTAATACAGTGTTTCATATATTTGTCCTCTTTTTGAATCTTTGATGTAATTTAAATATTTAATACTTTTTGTAGCATCTATTCTATACCCATATTTCAAGTAGATTTATCATCTCTTCTATTAATTGCATTATTATGTTCTTTGGCTCTTACCTATAATTGTTTGCCAGTATGCCCAAAGTAAATCATTTTAAAAATTTTGCATGTAATTTTATATGCAATTCCTTTTTTGTACCATATATCATCTCATAACCTATAATTACCTATTAATAGAGTAGAGATTTTTACTATTTGATCAGCCAATATTTATAATCTTCTCAATATAATTTTCTATATCTTAATGTATTATATATCCTAGGATAATATGAAAGTCTAATCCATTTCTTATTTGATTCATTATTACCATTATCAATATCATTACTTTTCTCAGAAATTTTATCACCCACTATAGATGTTTTAGAATTAAACAATATATTTTTAATAGTTTTAGGATTATACCCATAATCTTTATATAATTTAATAAATTCTTTTGTAATTGAGCTACACTTTTATCTATATTATATTTATCATTCCTGTATTTAAAATTTTTAATAATTGCTATAATTATTTTATTTAATTATTTTGTAATTACTGGATTTATATATGAGAATTTTGATTTATTTTAATGATTTATATTGTTATTGTTTGTTTTAATTTCATTATTGAACACTAGATGGTTTTATATCTGAAATAGTTCGGTAACGTAATAGATTATTAACATTTGAAAAAGGCACCAAATCAGGTGCTGAAAAAGTCTTTTAATGTATAAATTTTTTTTATTGATATTTATATAGCTGTTGTAAAGAATTTATTATTGTCTGTTTATTATTTTATGAAAGAACAGCATAAAGATTTTTATTCTTTTCCAATTTTGATAATATTTATATAGTATTTAGTAAACTTAATTACATCAGATTAGTCCAATTCTTTGTAAAACTTATGAATCATTTAGGACACCATATTTCTATAAAATATAATAATAAAAAAGAAATTGACTGATTTGATCCTTAGGAATTTAATTCACATGAAATTTGAGCACCAGAAAAAACAGAATCAAGTTATGATCCACAAACCGGCTTTAAAAATCAAATAGGATATTCTATATAATGTAATATTGAAATAAGTAATTTTTATACTTGTAGTATGCGCATATATATATATAAATTCCAAGAAGGGATTATTAGTGGTTTTTGATACTTTTTTATCCATATTTTATCCTATAATTAAGAATAGTTATAAACTAATATACTGATCAATATTTGGATGACTATCTGGTTTTGGATTGTATCTCAGATTGTAAATAGGCAAGTAAATGTATTTTAATCACTACATTGTGAAGCTTATTTATTGCTAAACATGTCAAGTTTTTCTGTCGCAATAACACTGATCATCATTGCTGGTAATTTGAAGTTGGTTAACAAACCTAAATACAATTTATTCTAGTTTCTCAAATTTACTAATAAAAAATATATACATTTATTTTTTATAATTTTAGATAATGTTATTGGAACACATTTTGTATCGTAATTAATGAATTAAAAAAAAAAAAATTATAGCTTTTAGACTTTATAATATCCTAATAATTACACTTATTCTTATTTGTTCAGAAGTTGATCTACAAAATGTCTTAGTTTTGGATTTAATATTCAGTTTAAAATTTAATATTCAGGCACTTTATTCAATAGTGACGAAGCAAAAATCTTCATAAACTTTTAGCTGAATGGGCGATAGTTTGAAAAGATAAATCATAATAGCTTTTTAAGTTAAAAAGCATAGTTAAATGTATAGATGCAAAGAAACGAAATGCGATTGCTATCAATTTAACATAATGATAATGGAAAAATATTATTTAAGAATGATCTCTAAGATTCTAAAAATGTGATGGCAAGGTCATAATTTGTATTAACTAACAGTATGTGATGCTATTCAATCTACAGTCATAAAGAATTGGTAATTTGAAGTATGAATATAAAATTCAATCATAAATTGAATTATATTTTAAATCAATAATCTTATAAGTTTTTAATTAATTACAGGCAATTGTTTCTATAAATAAATACATACATATTTTTTTTAATTCCTTTTTTTTAAAAGTGTTTTTAATTCAATACAATAATTGTATATCCTCGATGTTTATTTCTTCCATTAAGCAAATGAATTCATTATTAATCTTTGTCAAACAATATAAACAAGTATTTCTTGTTTGTCTTTATTGTTCATAGTAATAAAACAAAAGGTTTATTTTATTAAATTTTCTTTCCATTCGTCTTAAAGCTACATATCAGCAAAATATATTAAAATTGTATTAAAGTTAATATTATGATGTACATATTCCAATATTTAGCATTCTGACATAAAATTTTACGGAACTTTTCTAATATAATGTCAATTATTATTATTTTAATGTTGACTCATTATATCATTTAGTATGAAGAAAATAAATGTATTTACAGATTTGTTAAAAGTTTTTATTTTATTTATGAAATTGATCAAACTGCACATTTCATTAAAACAAATTCCTGCACAAAGGGCAAGTAGAGTTGTTGCTCGTGTTGAACCATTTGTACTAAAAGAAAAGAAAAATAATAATACATATATTTTTTTAAATAAAATAAAAACGGTTAACATTTTATTTGCTAAATTATTTCTTACCAAACAAGCTGAATGAAATCGCTTTTTACATGTTCGACAAGTAAGCCTTGGTAATTGACAATTAGTTCCATGAATAACTGAATAACAGATCATACAATCTTCAATACCTTCAAACTGTTTGTCAACATTACGTTTCCATAATATTAAACCATCTAAAATAGACCCATTCTGTAAAAAGATAAAGTTAAATACTTGCTCTATATGCAGATTTATTTAAAGCAATAGTGACTAAGAGAATTAATTTTAGTCGGAGTAAACAAAAGATTATTATTGAAAACGATAATTTACAGAATTAACATTAGTCATATAATACTATAAATAAATAATTGTATAAATTAGCAAAATATTTTATGTAATTATTTTTTGAATCAATTGAATAATTTATATAAATCAAAGACTTATCGATATAAAAGATTCGGACGACTTCCACAAAAAAATAATGTATTTGATTTTAACTACAGTAGTGAGTACTTTGGAATACTCTGTCTTGGCTTTTGTAAAAACTTTCCTTTATTACTGGAGAGGGATTTACTTATATCTCATTCATTTGTTAATTATAATGTTTATAAGTTAATCAATTATCCAAAATAACAAACTCGTTCTCACTGAATCTGTTTTTCATTTTAAGATCAGTCACTTATATTTATAAAGTGATACGATGTACTTCTATATATTGGTGTAAATTTAAATCATTGTTGATAACGGCAATGACACATACATAGATATAACATTTAATACTTCTATAAATCGCTAATCATCATCTCTTTAATGTTGGGAGTTATAATTTTTGTCATCAGTCTGAATTCTCTTTTCTGACTTGGTCTACATATAGTCTTCCAAATCATATCCCCACAAACAATATTTAAATAAACCAATAGATATAACTTTCTTGTCAAAGAAACAGATAATAAATGGATTCTACTTATCATCAGGATATACAATCCTAAAGAGGCAATGAGAGCTGAAACATTGATATTTAGAAGTTTGCCCAAGATAAAACTGTTTGAAGATAAATTAATAGATAATCATTTTTATAACTTTTCAAACTATTAATGCCAACAGCGAACTAGTTTTCATATGAAATCACACAACCATTGCTTAAAAAAAATCAATAGAATGTCTGTTGTATTGACAATAAATTGCTGATATTATTAATTGATTTAAACAATGGTTGTGGTTAAGTGATATTCATATGGTAAACAATTAGCTGTTGGCATTATTGTTTGTAGGATTTCAAGTATTTTGGAGGTTTTTCATTTCTCTACGAGGATCACAA
Source organism: Epiperipatus broadwayi (assembly GCA_028023455.1). NCBI lineage: Eukaryota > Metazoa > Onychophora > Udeonychophora > Euonychophora > Peripatidae > Epiperipatus > Epiperipatus broadwayi. The sequence continues at coordinate 2,747,844 of JAQFVV010000137.1, read as the reverse complement.
GAGGCTTTCTAGATAATCTGCTTCCCTAATGGAATCAAATTTTTGTTTGTAAGCTTTTAGTTATACAACTTCAGTTTGGCAGAGTGATTTACTGATTAGATTACTTTGATCTATTAAAGGGTTAGCATTTCTATCTTTAAACGACGCAGTGTTTCAGGAATTCATACTTTGTATTTTGTCACATAAACATCATAAACCTACACATTATTGCATTTTTAAATGTCTTGATTTTTCATTTTCACTTTTTGCTAATTCTACTATTGATTTCAGTCTTTGAAAAGCCTGTTGATTTTTAAATTATCTTATTATAGATTAGTTTAAATCAGTCCATTATTATGGACAGGCATGTCTGCAAAAATTGAAGGTCCCTGAAGATATCATTTATAAAAAAAAAAAAACCCAGATTCTAACACACACACCCATGCCCATTATTTTAGTAAAAAAAAAATTGATTTTTTTTTTCTTTTTTCAAGTTTTTAAAATAACTTCTAGGAATCTATCATATGAAGCTTTAAAGAACATAGTATACTTGTCTTATTGCTACAATTTGTCCAGCTCTTATCTGCAAGAGTAAAAACAAAAACATTCCTCTCATTTTTAACGATCAGCATGTTTTAGTAATCTTAAGAAGCTTTAGAATAATACTGAAAAATAATTCTAATGATTTTGTTATTTATTCTGAATTACATGTCCATCTTATTTCATAAGCGGACAAAGATATGGGCATCATGCAAAATAATTCTTGCAAGTTCTGGATACATCTGGCTTAATTCTGCATCTCTTTAAAATAGTTATAACTATTTTCTTTGACAGGTTTTGACTGCGGTATTGTTTTGTATCGACAACTTGTAAACATTAGTCATGAAACTTGTTTTACAATGAATATACTTTATCAAGTAGATATTGAAAATTTTTCGAAATGTTTTGTTTAGAATGGGTTTTTCTAAGTTGCATAGAGAATATCTTTTAAAAAATTTAATTTCCACTATTTTCAGTTTATTGTTTATTTTTTTGCCTAAGCAAATTAATAAAATATTTAAAAGGACTTTTTTTCTTCAGGTACAGAAACTAAGCATGTGTGTATTTATGTATATAGAATATGTAGGTAGAAAAAAAAAAATTACCTGATGCGTTAAAAATGTCATCAATTGTAACATCCAATTTCTCCATTGATTGGTTACAACTCCCACATGCTTACCTCCTTCAAGAGAAATTGGACCCAGAGGATAATTTAAAGGTAGCTGTATCACCAAGTCCATAGATATATCACCCATATTGTAAGTAGCTACTACTTCTCGTGCAACAGGCCGAGCTTTTACCTGCATAATATCAAATTATATATATATACGTGCATGTGTCTGTCCATATACATATGTATATTTTTTTATATATTTAAATATACTTGTGTGATTCATTATTCTAATAGCATACCATAGATTTCTACCCTTTCATAAGCATATTAAATTAAAAAATTCTTACATAATTTTTCATTACTATTGAATTAAAAATTTTTTTTTTCCCTTCATATTCACGGTTATTATAAAGCATGCCTTTTCTCAATATTATTTACTATTATTTTTAGATCCGTTGATTATTTTCAAGACTGAATTTAACTTCCATAAACATTAATTCTTTTTTTTCCCTTCATGCAACATACATTTCTTCTAAAAACACATTAAGTCAATAGATGTTTTTCTATCCATATTTTCAATATAACATTTTAATCAATGCTTTATTATTATTTTTTCATTCCAAAGAATATTCTAGGTTAAGAACAGGTGTTCCTTATTTTTTATAACTAGTCAACAGTGAAATGTGATAAAATCTCTCAGATCCACAAAATAAAAGTATCATGGACAAGAAGTTTATAAAATAAATTATTTCACATTGAAAAAATTAAAAAAAAACCTCACACACATGAAAAACATGCATGTATATTATGATTTAAAAACATTGTGTACTGTACAATTGGAATATCATACAGGAGGCTAACTCAAGATAAAAAATAATTGGTAATAATTTAAAAGGGAACATTTAAATTTTTTAAAATAAAAAATTAATGAGAATTTAAATTAAAAATAATATATTGTAACAGACAGATATGGTGGGTTAAATCCGGTCATCCGTGGGCAACAGCCATCTTACTAAGAAGTGCAATCATTTATTCTGATATCAATTATTTATTAGTTGTCTACTTGATTAATGGTGTATTTATACATTGATGATGATCATGCCAGACTTGGGCAGCCAAACATAAGGGAAGGTAATATATAAATAAGATTTGCCACTTCACATTGTTGGTACATGTACTTTTAATTGACAGATTAATTAAATTTCTTAATATAATTTCTCTGGTGTTTAGCCTATAGATAACATGATGATGAAGAATTTATATATTAATGAGTGCCAGCCATAATAAACATTATGCCGTCTTCATCATTACACAATAAGTCAAACGTCTCACCATTTTTATTTTAGAGATCTGTTATCACCTGTAATACTAGCTCTTATATAATTAATTTAACAAGTTTTAGAAATCTCACACATTTTACACTTATTTCTCAGATTAAATACATTTATCCCTATTGTAGAATGCTACATAGAATAAAGAAGAAAAAACATACACTTTATAGCAAATTTCAATAAAAACTAATAATTTAATAGAAGAAAAAAAATAATTTAAACACAAACACATTTAAAATCTCATTTGCTCAATCAATATATAAGCATTTTCTTAATAAGCAGAGATAAATTTTACTGACATATTTCATTCTTTTAATCTTTAATAATTTTAATTCTGTTTATTTATCCACTATCTAAAATTTATATATAACATAATACCCCCCCCCCCCCAATGTATGCACAAAAAAAATATTATTGGCTTGTAACAGTTAAAAATATATATTGAAAATTAATTAATGAGCTTTCCTTTAAATAATGGGTCACAAATTGGTTTCTGTAGTTCCTGTCTCTGGTAGATATGCACTGACTTATACTGTTTCTAATTGAACTTCATATATAGATACGGCATTTTTCTGGGGATGTGGTCATCATGAATGACATAAAATATGAGGGTCATAACGATCATCTTCTATTCTCCTTTAGCAGGATATTTTATATTCTTGTAGGTAGATATCCAAATATATTTTTTTACATAAAAGGCTGCTTATATTTTCAAGTCAGCATTGCAGTAATTTGCACTTCATACTCTTCCATGGATACATTTATTAGCAAAATGAATCCCATTTCTTATATTTGAAAACATCAGCTTATTTACAAGAGTTTATCACCAGAGGTTGAACTATAACTTGCTATGGAAATAATTTTGTCTTTTTTTAGCATGATCTGGTACACAGTTCATTCATCCACCCCAAACCAGCAACAGGGAAAAAGGGAGGGAAATAAAATAAATTGATCCCTGATATGAACAGATCCAAAATAGATAATGGAAGCACACAAAAAAATTTATTTTAAACTTTTTTGTCTCTTTCGTTGTTTTTCTTATTATTATTATCTTCTTTTGCAATTAAAAAACATATATAAATAAGTTAAACCATCTTACATATTTGATATTAATTAAATCTGCTAATTTATTCACAAGTTAAGAAAAGAGAGATTTAATAAGAAAGTAAAAAAAAAAAAAATTTGTTTTACTTTTTTCTCTCCCTTTTTTATTGCGGTTTAATAAACCTGAAAAACATTTATTTTTATTACAATATTAATATAACCACACAGGACTTGTCATCAAGGCATTTCTCCAATCATACTAGTTTTCTTTATTTTAGCTTTTCTTATTAAAGTCTAAATTTTCTTCAACTGTTTTTGCTTCACAATATTTTTATTTTCATAGCATTTGCCATAAAAGTTGTTATACTTGAAATTTTTTTTTTATAATAAACACTTTTTTAGTGTGAAGTATTACTTGTCATTATATACGCATAGTTCTGCTTACCCCTTTCCCCTATTATTCCCCCCCCCCCCCGCTGAATTTCTAATATTGCTTCATTTCATATTTTTCCTTCCAAATTTAGACCAGCTTAAACACACCTTTTGATTCTTTTTTCAACTTCTAATTCATATTAAATTTCATTTGTGGTTTTATGTGATTTACTTCAATAATAAAAACAAGTTTTAAAAAGAATCAAATGCAGTGTTTATATTACAAGCAATAATAAGTATACATATATGTAATGTCATTTCAATAGCAGTTCTAAAACAAGTACTTACAACCATGTTTTCAATCTTTGTTTCAGTATTTTTGACTCTCTGGATTTCTTCATTACAAAGTAAAGGACTTATATATTTAGAAGTAAATCTGGGAAAAAAAAAAATACAAAACCTAATTTAGACTCATTAAAAAAATGCATTAAAATACGTACAACTATATACACTTTATTAAAATATAAACAAGAGTTTTATTTTTTTGATTTCTAGACATAATAAGTGGATCACTGTCTTATTTGAATTTCAAAAGATGATCAAAAAAATGTCCTCAATGAATACAGCGTATAACAACTGGTTTAATAATTAATGCTAAAAAACTCAAGTCAGTGATGGAAGAATAACCTTATGATTGCAAATCAATTTAAATATCTTTGTAGTTTTTAAAGCACAGATGTTGAGATGCAACAAAGACTTAATATGGAACTGCTGTACTTAACAAATTAAAAGATAAGTAATTTACCATAATGACATAGTAATTGCAAGTAAATTAGTTATAGTTATTTTACTCAATTTATCGAGTAGAAGTAATATCTTGACTACTTATTGATTCAACAAAAAGATATTTAAAAAATTTAATCTAAAAATGCTTTATAACATTCTAGAAAGGTATTAAAATCAATTGCCCTTATTAGAGGCAAACACAATTTACATTATGAAGATTAGACCAGAGACACTAAGCACTATATTGAGGCTTTCATTGGAAAGATATGACTGCAGATAGAATATAATAAGAATGCTACAATTAGGCAAAATGCTAGAGTATTTCAGAAAGTAAAGTTTTACTTTATGAACGATTTTTGGCTTTCTATCTTTTTTTTCCTACTCAAATGAGGTTGGTCTTATTTATTTATGAATGGTTGCTAATGGTATTTATTATATCTATGCATATATGTAACATAACAGTGATATAATTTATATATTTCTGTAATATTTAATAATCTCCATACTCCCTTTTTCTTTTTTATTCTTTATATAAATAAAGATACAATAAAAGACAAATGACCCCCAAGATGCATTTCATAATAGATGTATTTATTTAATATTTGGCTTTTATTATTTCCCAATATTTATTTATTTAATGTATGGATTTTTTTGACAGTTGAATCATTAACAAAATATCACAAAGGAACCTGTAGAGATTCTAAGAGGTAGAATAATCAGGGGCTTTATTAAATCCTTCAATTCCGCCTTTATAGTCATAGATTCAATAGTTATTAACTATGTAATTCAAAGTTTGGGTTTAACCACAAAAAAATACACAAATCAATGGCTGATAAATTCCATTCATGAAGTAGATAAGTGTTATCCTGAATTTGTAGATGAGACTTGTGCTGCATCTAAGAATTCACCTGGCTTTATTGATGAATGGAAAAATAAATTTATTTGGAACATCATAAGAATTCCATTTTTTATATTAATATTCTTTAATTGTAGATTCTTAATTTAATATCCAAGAGGAAATCTTGAAGTAATGAAACTATAATTTGAGACATCAAGACCAGTCTAATTAACAGCCTTTTATATATTTTCTGTGAAACAACTTCTTTTATGATAACTGGTAGAAGAGTATTGATAACACAGGAAACCTCTGCAAAGAATTAAACTTGGGTGTACCAGGAATATTTCTCTTGGTAATATTTAATTATGCATCCAGAAGTTTAATGTGGAAACTTTTTCTTCAAACAGGGGCACAGTATTCACCAGCAGTATATGCTAGGGCTTAAGAAAGCATATTTAAAGTATATGCATTACAATCCTACATGTGCCTGCTAGTTTTTCAAGGAGGTTATTTGTAGAAATTAATTTTGATCTAATCTTAGATAAATGAGGAAAATAGTAAAAACAACTATAAGTAATATGAAGTAGGGTTATGTTTCAGTTATGAATTCATATAAGACAAATACAAATAATATCTTATATCATATTAACTTAACTTCTATCTAATAAGAATTATACAATTAATTTTATCATTGTGATATTTCAATTATCTGACTTTTTTTTTTTTTATTATACACAAAATATTATTTTTTCATCAGCTTGTGAATAAACTTGGGCTACATCTCTTTAGAAAGGGAGAACTTCTGTTGGGAAAAGCTTTCTCTATATGTGAAATACATTTATCAGTTTCGCTAATCTTGAGACCACTTATTATTATAATATGCGAACTTAGGGATTTTTTTTTCTGCTTCAAAACGAAATATAGAATCAAGATGAAAATTCTTATTAACTTTCCATGATTCATGAATATGGACAAGAATTCAGTTTTGATAAAGCTGGAAAATTTCACATTCTTTAGTACTAATCGTGGTTGACTACTTTTTTCCAACAGTAATATTTATTTGCGTTAAAATTTTTTCAGTTACAATTCTTGGGTTTGCAATATGATTCATTCACAATGACTAGGATTTTCCCTCAGTTTTATACATCTTTTGGGGAGGTTATATGTTTTGCTTTTGTAATGTATAAAATCAAAATATTTCATGTAGATCACTAATTTCTGAAAGAGTTAATGGTTCAGACGAAATGCATAATTCATTATTCGGAAAGAATTCCCATTGATCAATCAAATCATTATTACCCTGTGATTTATCAAAGAAAGATTACATTTTTTTTCAGATCATACATTTTATTAATCTTATTTGCAATGTTCAAATTTATTTTATTCTGAGAATTATATTCAACAATAGACAATTTTCCACTTTTTAGATTAATGCATGATTTTAATGAATGCCTTTCCAATAATTTAGCATAATGCAATTAAAAGCCATAAGTCCCATATGATCAGCAGTATTTAAGATTTTCATTATTTAAAAAATAATGGTCTATTATTAATTATTATTCAATTTTGCAATAAATTCTATAGAGTTATTTTTTTCCATTGAATGCTCAACTTCCAGGAGTTCAAGATGAGTTGCTTATCAGCTTCCTAAAAGTTTTTCCTAGAATGAAATTCTTGCATATTACACTTCAGAATATGGCAGGAATTCTTAGAAGATAATGAGATGAAAAAAAGAGTTAAAGTGACTTTTGATTAATAAATATGGAACTGAAGCTATCAATCTTATGAAACAACATAAAAGATAGGTGTTTTAGAAAAGGCATAGATTTGAATTGTGATTATTTTTGTAAGTACATTTAAGGTAGTCTAACAATTTAACAAACCCATAAAGAAATTACAGCTTATCAAATACAAAATAGTATTAATATAAACTTATTCACAGTTCAATTAAATCCAATCACATTGCAATGATAATTTCCAAAGCATCATTTAAAAAAAAAAGAGGATGTCATTTGTAAGTTCATTCAACTGATTCTTTGGGAATCTGACTTCTGAAATTATCGTAGTAACATTTGTGGATTTGATTGTTTTGTTAATACGTTGATTTAAAATAGACCAAGTTTTTTTTTTTTTTTTTACATATGAAAATGCCTATGCTATAGGTGAAATCATGGCCATGTATTGAGTTTTAATAGTTTGGGCTACTGTTGTTAATGTGTTTCTTATTTTATTTAATTACTAGTGTAATGTTTACAGGATGGAATATATATATATTCATAAACCTGAGATACTATTGTGACCTATAGGCTCTCCCACACATGCTTTGGCTTGATATTTAGCCCAATGCTTACAACCATTGACAGACAAGATTCCATCAAGAATTAAAAATTCAAGCCATTTTATTTCTATAATTAAAACTTAAAATTAACTGGAACTGATTTATTGTTTAGTTTTGATGTTTCTTCTGTGTTTACTAATATTTTTGTTGAAGTAGCATTATGTATAATAGCACAATACAATGATTTACCTAATTTCGTTATTCCATTAGCGAAGCATTGCCTTGAAAATATATTTTTTGTTTATAATTCTCAAAAGTTTAAAAAATTAAAGGACTTTCTATGGGATCCCCACTGTCACCTGTAATTGCTGATCTTTTCTTGGATAATTTTGAAAGTCAAGTATTATGTGCAGCTACTAAAAAACCTTCTGATTGGCTTCATGGCATTGTTGCCTTAAATTCTTTTCTTGTTTTTATAAATAATTGGCATCCAATTATTAAATTTACTAAGTAAATGGGAATAACTGAAACACAGGCTTGTTATATACCTGTGGCTATATATATGTAATATAGGGTATATGAGCACAGACTTTCATACCACCCACCTCTCTCCAATCTATCTAATAACACTGATACACGTAAACACATATATGCTGAAAAGATAAATAATCACCAATATACGTATTTCATGCTAAACCAGCAATCATCAGTTGGTCCAGACTATCATCTTTACACACATATATATTTATCTTTTCAGCATATATGTGTTTAGGTGTATCAGTGTTATTAGATAGAGTGGAGAGAGGTGGGTGGTGTGAAAGTCTGTGCTCATATACCCTATATTAAGTAAATGAGAAATAACAGATCACTTTCTTTTTTAGATGTTTTAATTACAAGAAAATGTGATGAAATATTATCAATATCAGTTTGCAAAAAATCCACCCATACAAACAGATATCTTAATTTTAATTCTCATCATCATCCTGCACCAATTTTTTCTGTAGCAAAAAATCTTTTGATTAGTGCTTATAATTTATTGGATATAGAACATCTTACTCAAGAAGTAGAACTTGCAAAAAATATTCTACTTGCTAATAATTATAATAAAAACATCATATGTAAGGCTTTACATAGCACTGATACTAAAAGGAAAAAAGAGGATAGAATTGACAATTCCTCTTTCAATAGAGTAATTTTACATTATATTAAGGGAGTTACTGACAAAGTCAGCAGAAAACTATCTTGTTTTAATATAAAGACTACTTTTTGTACTGGGAAAAAAATTGGTGATTTTTTGCATAAACCTAATGACAGGATATTTTTGGAAAACCAAGGAGTTTATAAAATTCCATGTTTGTAGCGCTCAAGAATCTATGTAGGTCAGTCTAATAGATGAATAAATGTCAGAATTAAGGAACATAAAAATGCTTTTAATCAAAAAATTAACACACCAGTTTTTACTTTCCATTTTTTAGAAATTGGTCACAAACCTGACTTTGACAATACAAAAATACTTGCTAATTTGGAAAGATGTGATTTAAGAACCATGAGAAAGTCAATTGAAATATTAAAGAGACCTACTGGTTTAAATAGGGCTGCTGAAGCACAACGTATTCCAGCTATGTGGAAACCTCTCATTTTATCTAATATTAACTTAAAATTAATAGGTGAAAATACTGAGGGAAATAAACATTTTGATAGACCTCATATTGTGAATGCTGAACTACTTCAAGTTGAATCTCATTTCTCATCTCGCACATAGTCACGTTATTATTTAAGATCTAACGGTTTTTCTTTCAAAAGTTAACCATAATAATGGCGGATGCTAGTCCGTTGAAATATTGGTGTTTAATGGAAAATAATACATAGTACAACCCAAAAAGTTATAATTTATCTACATCATACAACCGTGAAAACATTAAATATAATAATATATATATATGTAGAAACTACATATATATAGTGACAGACATCTGGATATATATTGCTAATAGAGACACATATATGAATTTATAGATTTAAGAAGAAATATAGTTATATATACTCATGAAGAGATATTCATATAATTGCAGCAAAATATTCAGAGAAGATAAATAAGATGAAATTACAAATTCATGTGCAAGTTCTTATCGTAAAAAGTAAATTACTAAGTTAAAAAATAAGAAATCAGAACTTTTCAAGTGGACAACAATGTGTTTAACTAGATATGTTCTGTTGATTATTGAGCAAATACAACATAATCTAATCATCATATGAAAAGAAAGAGATAAGAAAGGGTAAACATAAAACTGATATTAAATATTAAGAGAGAGTACAGCAATTAAACTTGTTTTCAAAAATATATTCCATCAAGTAAAAGGCAGAAGAGAAGTAATTAATGTTGTATTTTAATGTCAATTATCTGGACAGTGTAAAAAGGATAAATAACGATATCAATCAAAGAATATGATTATGCCACTAGTAGCACTATTGTATGGACAGTTTTATGAGTTAATTTATGATAATAGAAAGGAAAGTAGTTTACTGTTTAAGGCTTGAACGGGATCTTTAGCAATAAGAGAATATACATGTAAATGGAAAAATATGGGTGATTTAATTTGCAAGTTATGTAAGGAAGGCATAGAAAATATTAGGCATCTGTTAATTGAATGAAAATGCCTGAAAGCAGAAAGGATACAAATAATGAAGTTGTGGAAGAATAAATATAAACAAAGTGATTATACAGAAATTGGCTTATTGGTTTTTATGCTGGGTTTGGGAAAAGACGAGGATTTAGATATAAAGGCTATGGAGTTGACAAAGATTATGTTTTGGAAATGGGATGGAGCACGACAGAGAAGAATATGGAAAAACTTAGGGTGGGGAATAGAAAGGGAAGTCAAAGAGGCTAACAGGTTTCCCTGGGCATAGTTGCTGAGAGATTCCCGACTCCGAATAAGGAGAAGACACAGTGCATCACATTGTATTACCTGTGCGAATATGATTATAGATATCATCAAAAAAAGATAAAATAATTTCAGATAACATCATTTGTAATTTTCCAAAAATTGTCTCACTGTGATTTCAATAACTATCTTTTCCACACAAAATGATTTTTCTAAATTATCATCAAATATTTCAGTTTTAGAATTTCAACATTAAGTTAATGTGTGCTTTTGATTAAAGAAAATTTCCTTTATGCATCACAAGAAAGACATGTAGATTTAGGAAAGGGTTTAAAAGAACAAAACCGCTTTAAGGAAAATCTGCCTAATTCAAACTCAATTACACATACAGAAGAAAAATATTAATAATCTGAAAAATCTAACTTTTTGATTGATTCATAACAGTACAACTTTTTAAAAAATTTTTTGGGGAGAATCTAAAATGAAACACCGAATAGTCCTTAAAATCTCTGCCCTGCATGGATAGAGTGGCAGTCTCTGGAGTTCACGTGTGTTGTAGCTTAGCTCTGTCACTTCCAGGATTCGAACTTATAAACTCCTGAGCAAAACCTATTCCATAATTTTCATTAATTTTCTGAATCTCTTTTGTAAATTTAAACTTCTGATAATGATATTAATTTATTTACTTTTGAGAACAAATAAGATTGTCAAGACATTTCTTAAGTTTTACGCTTTGCTTATGTACCATAGAAAGTATTCACTTCAGTACTTTTAAAACCGTTTTTCCTTTTTTAAATTTATTAATCATCATAAGTTACAAAATTTTTATAAACGTTTCTCACATTTAGGAGGCTAATAAAATAGCCTTTTAGCTCAATTTCAAAATTATTCCTACTTCACTCTTGCTATTGTTAATGTGTGTGACCTTTGCATTATTTCCAATTTCTATTAACACTTTGTTAAATTTGAAATTGAGTTTTATCATTTGATAAAAGTATCTTAGTGAATGGCAATAGGAACACATTTGACCAAAGAAAATTACATATTTCAGTTAAAGATTCATAAACCAATGATCCTGACATTCAAATATTACATTTAAGGCTGCACAAATTTATAGAACTACTTCAAGCGTTGATAGCTGAGTGGTCAGCCCAGCTGCCTTACAAGCAGTTGTCCCAGGTTCGCTTCCCGGCCAATGCTTTGACACATGAAAAAAAAAAAAAAATTTACAGAACTATATTTAATTTTCATTTATTCTTGCAGTGATTTTTTAATGATTTTATTACAAAAAAATTTCAAATTTTTAAAAAATATTTTGATAATAAAAAGAATAAAATATAATTTTGCTAACTTACAAATTTTTTTTAAAAAAATATATACAGTGTGTCTCATGAAAAAGTATCTAGTTTTCTCTCCAAGCTGCCAGCAGCGCCATCTCTGAATCAATGCATGGGTTTACACCGACATAGTTCAGCTATTAACCACAACAATGTTAAGATGCTAGTGTCTGGATTATGAGTTAAAATATTAGATGTGATATGTTTTGTACCATCATAGATCACTTACAATACCCGTCTGCCATCACAAAATCTTGTAAAACACTTGAAAACATTCTTGCAACATATGGCTTCACTGCCATACAGTTGGAATCATTTCAAATTTTTCAATAAAAGTTTGCCTAATTTAAAACAAAATGTGATGTTAGCATGTTATTACATAATGGCTTAAGATACAAAATATACTGTCACATTTTATGCCTAATTCACGAGCCAGATGTGCTAGTTCTTAAAATTCTTGTGGCCAACAGCTAAACCATGTCTATGTAACACACACACTGATTTTAAGAACTAGTCATCAATCACCCTTTCACTGTGACACCCTGCGTACATATAGCACAGCCGACCTCCCCGATCCCATATGTGATGTATTCATCAGTGGTTTGGGTTCTTTGCAATTCAAAAAAATAGTAAATAAAGTTTTTTTTATTTTCAACATTTTAATTTTGTAAATTCAGAATGCAAACACAGTATGCATATACAATTACATTTGTTTATTAAAAACATATACAATATAGGTTAATATATCTATGAATTTCAGTACAGTGGAGACCAAACTAGCTATATTAATCTGCGTGACTTCAATTATCCCTATCCAAAGAAAAATGTGATAAACAAAACAAACATTAAAATTTGCAAATTTTATGATATTTGGACAGCCTTTTTTCCCTTTGATTATACGTATTTATAAAATTCCTTCGATTTACATTGAAAGAATATACATTTTATTCTTTTATTATCCTTTCCAAATCTGATGTGCAGTATTGGAATAATAAATTATTTTCTAGGAGTACAACAATTCTAAATGTTTTACAAAATTGTAGAACATACTTAAAAAGAAGAGAAATCGTAATTTCTTGTTAATGAGACTAATCTATTGTTTCTATAAAAGAAAAAAAGTTATAGGAAAAAAGAAGAAAATCACTCAAAGTGTATTTAATAGAGAGAAATTAAACATTTTGCTATTTACTTAAAAAAAAAAAAAAGTTAATTATTTTTTTCTCTCTTATTATTCTTGCTTCAGTGAATGCATGAATGAACAACACACATTCAGTAAAAAAAGTACATATCCCCCTCAACTTTTTATTAATAATTATATTATTAGGTATTAGTATCATCGATGGTACATGGCGCCTGTACCGTCGATGATACTAGTACCTATTATTATTATGTATACATATAAAAAAGCATGTCTTATATGTACATGCATGTTGAAAAGTACTGTATACTTGCAGTTAAATGAACAAGACGTATTCTACTCTACCCAACGTTTATAAATAAACAGTGAGCTATTACACGTTGCATAAGTAGAACACAAGAAAAGCTTGGAATAAAATGTAACATAGTTTGTGGCTCCACAGTATTTTTATTTAGGTTTGGAACAAAATGTCATGGATGTAAGGAATTATTGCCTACATTTAATCTAAAACTGTTAATCTTACTTATCAACAACTGCGGCAAATGATTTGTCCAGGTTGTTCCACCACTGTCTAACTGTTTTAGGAAGGTATTTGACAGTACTATAATATACAGTACAAGCCAAATGTTGAATTTCTGAACTGCTGCCTATAAAAACAAACAAACAATTTCAGAAAATTAATTACATTTTAATAGAACATAATTCTTTTTTTATAAGGAAATGAGCAATTCCTGTTTAAATTTGTTTATATTCTATGCATTATAATTTATTTTCTTTATTCTTTAAACTAAAAATAGTTTTTAGCTACAAGTTCTAATGTTTTTTTTTTTGATTTTAAACAAATATTTATTTCAATATTCACATAATACACTTCTCTCTCTATATATATATATCATTTATATATATATACACACAGAAATAAATGTTTAAGGTCATCATGGTATAGCACCTGAAATAGCCACAAGCCATAGCAAAACCTGGAATTCAAATCTGAAATGCACTTAGCATATCAGAACGGATATATATATTTTCCAAAACTGTGATTAGATACATTATATATTGATCAGTAATTGACTTGTTTATACCCACTTAAATGTTAACATGTTTGTTTTAATATATATAATAAAGATAATTTTTAAAAAAGAAAATTTACTAATATGATATAAACAGTTTCGTTGTTTACAACATATTTTGCATCTTATTTGTTTGGACCATAATAATGTAAGCGGCTATCAAAGTTTATGGTATGAACATATGCTACAATGCTAAAAGAAACAATGTTAAAAAGATGGAAAGCAAAGTATACCTGCAAAAAATTTACATAAAAATTTGCTCTTATTCGAAAAAACAAACTCAATTAATTTACCTTCTGGATTAAAAACTGGATCTTGTATAAATATATTGCTCGGAGAGATGTTTTTGTTTTCTTTTATTAGTGGATTCTCAGGAATTAAACAGAATAAACGCAGCAGAAGATTTGAAACCCTATTATTTTCTTGTAGATATGCAGAATATTCTGCTCGCATCTGAAAATATATTAATAAAATATCATATGACATACTCTCTTTACATTTAGCATATACTTTAAGGAACAGTTCTCTTCACCCTAATGTCCAATGATTACTCAAACTTAGAACAGATAGATCTGGAACAATGGGAAGAGACCTGTAAATATACAAAAAGCATTTTAATATAATCAAATTGATTTTTGTTATTATCAAAATTAATAGTGTTGAAGTTTTTCACAGGCCTTCCATATTTTTGACCCGATTCAATAGAGCTGAGAGATTTTTCAGATAGCAGAAACTTTCCGGGAATAAGAATCAGTTAGATGACCACGAGTACACCGCTTACAATCAATGCACTGATTGGCTCTTCTGATACCAACATAATCACTTTTTCAATCCACATACATTAACTAGTAATGCCTTTACAGAAACACAAATCTGTTAAACATTACTTTTCATTGAAATTTATTGTTAAGTTTCTCTTCAAATTATATAAATTCAAATAACAAATTTTTAATAATAATTTACTGACTGTAATTTAATTCTCCCTATACATAGGAAGAAAAAAAAGGCATAAAAGTAGAATGAAATCTTCATCACGAATAAAAGAGATCGTTATATGCCTGCAAGTACTGACACTAAGGTTTACTTTCTGATATTAAATTCCATTCTGAATTACCGACAATGTTGGCAAAGGTACGCTTATAAACATCTAAGCTCCGAGAACAGGTGGATTCATTCTATTCTTGATCCTTTGTTCAGCATTTAGATTGCTTTGAATTCATAGCCTGGGAGTGTGTGTGAGATTTACTCTCTTTGTTTACATATACACAGAGCTATGTTTAATTTAAAACTTATATGCTATTAACAGTCTAAATGTATTTAAATAGTAATATATACATTATATATAATTATCTTGAAATCTACACATGATTAATTTTTATACATTAAAACAATACTCGTAATTAATATTTTTTATGTATGCTCATATTTAGCATATAAAAAAACCGATATAATTAGAAATAATTATTAAAACTCATCAGATTTTAATCAAAAGAGGTTTTCTTTTTGTTTAATGCAGTTTAAAATAAATAAAGAACATTTCTGTCACATATTTCAACAATATATTTTTAAGATTAAGATTGTTTTGTTAAAAAAACCAGATGATTCATTAAAATATTATATTTCATTTGATTTTTGCCTAGACGGGAACATATTACCTCAGCAGATGCTTTTTCAAAAAACTGAAGCAGAAGTCTCCATAATAATAAATATGCTGAAGTAAAAATGTAAGTATTGGTATTAGGTTCGACAAGATGGCAAACTCCAACTTGCACTTCGCAGTCCAGACTGGAAGATAATTCCATTTCACACTGATCAAGAACCAGTTTAAATGCTAAAGGAGGTGATCTGAAATAAAAAAAACATTTTCACTAATATTTAAACTAAAAAAAAAATATTAAAATTTAAATATGTAATAAATACATTTATACTGAATTCAAAAATGGTAAATCATTTCCATGCACTTACAATAATTATCACTTAATATTGTTGAATTGATTCCTAGCGATTACATAGATAACAACTACATAATAATCTATCAACATCTTGATATCAAATTTTATGGTGATGGAGGTTTATCAACCTCATTACTGACAGCCATTTCTTATTTCAACTTGAAAATGTGTGTTTCAAATCTAATCTGATTAAATATCCACTTATTCACGTTCTTTAATATCTATGGGATCGGTTAGCATCGCAATCTAAAAGTACCAATATTTTTTTTCTCTCTTCACAGTCCAATTTTTACATCTATAGAAAATCGCAGATAATATCATCCCTACATCTAAAAATCTTTAGATTAATCAAATGCTTATTATTATTATTTTGTTTTAAAATATAATTAATTTCATATTACAAAACTGGAAAACATCACAAGCAGTTTACACAGAGGTAAAACTCTCCATACAATGTTCTGAGATCCAAAACTCCTCACTGACCAAAGCCACAAGCTAGAAACTAGTCTGAGGATATTGGATGAGTAGGCACTAGATAGGGATTTTATGCACAAACCTTCCTGCATCCATTGATTACTCTGGCTTGCACTGAGTGGCACTACTGTATGGAGAGTTTTGACTCTGCGTAAGAAATGATTACATTATAGAGTAATTTCATTTTGCGCCTAATACGAGAGACTTATTAAATGAATTAAACTTTCAAACTGATTATCATTGCCATGTGCATTTATTTGGAAAAAACTAATTAAATGAGACTGACATGTAATAAAAATAATTACGTAATCAACTGCTTAGGAAAACAAGTCGGCATGAAGAAGATAATAAGATATATTCAATAATTCTGTCAATTTAACCTTTTTTTTTTCTTTAAAGAAAAAGAGATCTTCAAATCTTTAGCTCTTGAATTCACTTTTTTTTCATCACTGTGTAAACTGGGATATAGCAGTGTATCTAATATAAATATATTTCTTGTGACACTTTTCTCAGTGATTTATATAAATTGATTTCCAGATATTCTTTCCAGATGTTTATACATTGAAAGAATTTCTTGGCCAACATCACTGAAAGTACGATCAGCTTTAGATTATAAAGAAGAAAAAAAATCACTTCGTTATGCAGACAGATAAACGCATGCAAATTTGAATTAATATAATATTTTAATTGGAACAAACACCTAAAATAAAAATTATAATAAAATGGCTTAATATAGCATCAGTAGAGTCAATTTCAGTGCCTTCCACTATTTCAATGTAAATGTTTACTTGAAGCTTTTCTTTACCATAACGATATAACAAACTTATTTAATGATCTCATCATCCCATCTCAAATTAAATCTTTTAAGGAACACTTATTTGGTCTTGCTCTTAAACTCATAGATTTTTCTTTCTAGCCTATTTTTTCATTATTTTCAAGCCATTTCCTTCCACAAATAATTTTGTTAGTTGCAATATTTATTCTCCATAGAATTCCAAAGGTATACAAAATTTAAGAGTTTAAAATAGATACAGTGACTAAAAAATTTCCTTTTTAAATACAAAAAGCAAGATTACTTTAAATATAATTCCAAAATCTAAATGCAATTCATTTCACTTGCTCTTTTGATACCAACATACCAAATTACTTTTTACAATTCACTTACATTCATGAATAATGTCTTTATAGTAATACAAATCTGTCAAACATTACTTTTCATTGAAATTTATTGTGAAGTCTATCTTTAAAGTGCTTGCTTTATTGATAAAGGCAATCATGCCATCAACAGAAAAGATACATGCTACAATATATTCAAGTCATTTGCATAAATTTGCATTGCAATTAACTAGTTTGGTTAGTTACAATATGGCTATGACTATGAGGATTACGTCCCTTGAAAGCGCTCAGCCACATGTATACATATATATTTTATATTACTTTGTATTATTTTAATATATAAAGAATTAAAAAATTCAGCTTTGTGTGTGCATGCGTCGTTTGTGCAATCATATTTATACAGTAAATTTAAATAACAAAATTTTAACAATAATTTACCAAATATCATGATAAAAAATAATAATATAATCTGTAAATTAAAAACGATTTGTTAATTACTATTTATCTTCAAATCATATTTCTCATAATCTAGACTTAAAATGATGAATTTCTTTTTCCGTATCTGTAATTCATAAATATGTCCATAAAATTCCGTCATCTAAATGACTAGAAGTTTAGTGCACAAATTTACAGTTCCATTTTTTCCAATGATTATAAATAATAAATCCTATGCTATTATTTTAATCTTTAATTCTTTTATTATAAAATAACTGCTTACTTTTTAATTCGATTTCTTCTTTATAATAGATTTCTGATAAACATATAATTTCCCTTATTTTTTAAAATTCTGTCAATAATTTAAATTTTGTCTCTCAGTCTAGGAAATAGGACTATATGTTGTTGGACCAGGATTTATGGATTCTCAATTGTTTTTCGAAATTACGGTCGAAAGTCAGATGAGCAGATATTATCTTTAAATTATTTGTTTGTTGACTTTTCTCTCCATTTTATATCTTGAAATATTAACAATACAAAATAAGCTTTATCACTTTTACAGTACATGATTTGAAATCTTAGATAATCAGAAAGAAAAACAATCTTATAAGAATCAATATTGTGTAATACCTGCCATGACAGTTTGGTAAAACATATTTGGTGTGAAACCTCAATGCAGACATTTCTTGAATGGATAACTTATCCAGCATATCATTTAACTTCATTATTTTCAGGTAATTCCCGCAAGACAAAATGTGGACATATACGTAAATAATCAGAAATGCACAATATTATACATTCTTAATCAAATGTAAATTTATAATATCAACATAAAATGATTTCCAACAAGATGTCAGCATATATTTTACAATTATATTTGTTTAGGAGATGCTAAAATCTGCAATTTTGATTGACTATATAATTCAAAGCACATTATTACATATTTTCAAGTTTTTTTTTTTTTGGATTCTATCAATGCATCCATCACCTCAACACAACCACATCACAAATATCAAAAAAATATAGAAATTCAGATCATCCTCTCTCTCACTAAGCATGCATTTCGTGAACAATCTTTGCTTATTGGAGAGCTAGAGATATCAACATCTCTTATTTTTCTATTAAATCACTTTCTAACAAGATAGGGGCTGGTTTCTCTCCATCTTTATAATCTCATGGAAGAGTGAATAATTATTGCACTGCAGAGATTCTCAATTCATCCATTATCTCAATTCCAATATATCATATATATTTATTCAAATAGATGTGCTATTTGCCTGTCCATATGGGGATGTAAATGAGAAAAGAAATTGTCTTAGTTCTTGATGATGTGCCATAATAGTTACTGTAAACACTATATTTACATTAATCTGTGTTTGAGTTATCAAAATATAGGTTTTTTTAAGACTAGGCTGATAGTTATAGAGTCCTGATCAGGTGTCTGAAGCTCTCTATCTACCAAAAATAATTTCATTTGAACAGTGAAAAAGAAATAGTCCAATTTGTTTAGCTCAATGCTGGTAATTCTGTTTGATCCCATTAACTTATAGCTATTATTTATTAAAAATATGTAATTTCAATTAAATCTTTTGGAAGAAACAGATATTTACATTTAAAGCAATTCATTAATAATAATAAAAAAAAATCAAATGTAAATAACATACTTGTTCTAATTTAGTAGTATTTGGATGGTAATCATAATTTATCGATTGGAAGTGAAGTTATTTTTAGTTAATCTCCTGTTAAAGATTAAATAAAAAAAAAAGCTTATGAATTATATAAGTGTGATGGAACATAGTGGTTAGATTCTTAATATTTAAATATGAATATTATGCAAACAGATACCAGAGACGTTTATTGGTTTTTTTAAAAAAAAAATAGCTTGAACATCATCCTAATTTAGTTGTTTTAAAATAAATTTATCTTATTTGAAATTAGAAAGCACTTTTTTTATCCTGATATAATTTCCAATACATCTTTTTTTTTTGTTTAATGATAGAAATATCAATCCCACTTACATTATCATTTCTTCTTTAATTCCAAATATTTAATTCTATAAACGTTTTTTTGGTTGCTTTGTCTAAAATAATTATTTCAACAACAACAAGAAAAAACATATAGAATCAAATGATTTACTTACAATATTTTAACTAAAGATTGCTCTTTATCAATGCAAATTTATGATAATTTTAAATACTTTAAATATCTGATTCTTGGATTTAAAAAGTACACAGTTTTGATCACAACATCATTCAACTGAAATGATCTGCAAACATAACACCCATCTTAAAATAATGGCAATGTAAGTATAATTTAGGGTATCGACATATTTAATCTTAATTAAAAAATATTAACTTAAAAATGAAGTTAAAAAAGAGAAGTTATAAATAAATATAATAAAAATATGCTAAACGTTTTCGAGGATCCATGCCTCATAATCATAGCTTTCATAAAAATATATAATAAAATATATACAAAGATATATAAAATTAGCACGTGTTACGTGGACCATTTCTTCGATATATCAAAGCAAGTGTCTTTTCTATTTATAGCATTAATATTTCCATTAATATAGAATGCTTCTTTTATTTTCCTCTTATGATCATTTGATTCAGTGCATAAAATTACAGGATTGGAAGGAATAAAATTGTGTCCAGATTTCATGGAATGCTCCATGTACACTCTTGTAAGTGTACATGTGTTGAGCAAGCCTAGTATTAACAGTAGCTTTAGTTTCACCATAATATACAGCAAGACATTTTTCTTGAGGACATGAAATGGAATAAACTACATGAGGGGTGAATGAACGGTCAATATGATCTTTTGAGTTGTTGATCAATCTATTAGAATTAGGAGGAGTTCTAAATCCAATTTTAAACTTATTGAATAATGCTTTAGTTAATTTGTTAGATATTTTGGAAATGTAAGGAATAGTAATTCTAGGAAGTTGAACACATGGTACAACACTATTTATTTTATTATGGAATTTAGAAATATAATTTTTATTAGACCAAAGTTTAAAACCTGCTTTCATCAAATCTTTAATAAAATTATTCAGATTTTCTTTTCTGTCTGCTTCATATTTACAAAGATGCAAATTTCTAAATAAGAAAGAATTTAAACTAGCAAATTTATGTGATGCAGGTGAGTTAGATTTAGGGTGAATACAGCTTCTAATTTCAAAAGGCTTAATTATCATCTTGTAATCTATACAGTTATTATTTCTTGATAATGAAAGGTCAAGATATATATATATCTTCTGTATTTTTTGGAGCATTCCATGAAATCTGGACACAATTTTATTCCTTCCAATCCTGTAATTTTATGCACTGCATGATCATAAGAGGAAAATAAAAGAAGCATTCTATATTAATGGAAATATTAATGCTATAAATAGAAAAGACACTTGCTTTGATATATCGAAGAAATGGTCCACATAACACGTGCTAATTTTATATATCTTTGTATATATTTTATTATGTATTTTTATGAAAGCTATGATTATGAGGCATGGATCCTCGAAAACGTTTAGCATATTTTTATTATATTTATTTATAACTTCTCTTTTTTAACTTCATTTTTAAGTTAATATTTTTTATTTATATTTTACGGGAAGTAATTTATTTTATTAATCTTAATTAGTTATATAAATTGTTAATTGAATTATTTTTTTAAAATATCTTTTTTTTTTACCATTTTATATTTAAAAAATAATTTTTAATTACCTTGTGGGATCCTTATCATCTTCCTTCACCAAAGATGTATAAAAACTTGGGAGATCTGAAGCAAGTCTTAAAAAAAAAGTAAAAAAAAAAAATTTATAGATATTGCAAAATTAAGTTAGAATTAATATTTGTATTATAATCTGAAATCATAAAATCCATGTAGAAATTCATCAAAAGAAACCTGACAAGTATATCCTAGAAGACATGTAGTCTTGTATGTCATCATTAAAAAATATATTAAAGCAGACAAAAAAAAAAAAGGAGAACAAATATGTATTCACACTATTAATTAAGCTATCTTGTTTTAAAACTTCTTCCCATCAATTTACGAGTGGTTATTCAATATAGATCACAGTTAAAAAGTTAATGATTTTTTTATAAGATATAGGCCAATGCTTCATCTCTACAAAATATTTGATATATATCCACAAAACATTATTATTCTCATATAAATAACAACATTATTTGTAAAAAAAGCAATACATTAACAAAAATAATTACTTATACTGCCATATCTAAATATGACGACAGAAATCCTACTAGTCAGGAAAAAATATCCCAGACCAACACTACAATGAGAACAAATCTGAGCAAAAGTGTTTCAGCTTTTAAAAAAATCTATTATTGAAGACCTTAGCCATCATTCATAAATGAATATGACTTTCCTTACTCCAGGGGGAGAGGGGAGGGAGGCAAAAAAAATTAAATAAACAAAAAAGTTAAAAGACGAATTTTCAAATATACTAGCCTATATCACATGGTGTCTTTAAACTTATTCTGTGGTAATTCTTTTCCCCCCAGACTTCAACACTATGCAAAACTGACCATTGTATTTTATTCTCATTTATCATTAAGGTTTTTGAAATAATCTTTATAACATAGAAAAGATTTGCCTTTCCCACAAAAGCCATGTTCAAATTCACTTTAACTGTACATTCAATAACTTTACAATCACTAAGTTGAAAAACATATTAACTGGTTTTATGATTTGCTCTTCTATTTTTGGATTATTCTGAGCCTTTATACTATGTCAATAAATGATCCAAAAACCTCACTTAATTGTTAAAATAATATCATTATGACAACATGCACTTTCTTTTAACTTGAACACTGCAATCTGTACAACATATCAATACGCAATGACCTATTTTTCAAGCTGATAATTATCCAAACCAAAAACATAAAAATAATCCATCATTATATTTCAAAAAAAAAAAAAAGAAAGCTTGATATATTAGTATTTTTTTTGTGCGTATGGGTTTTCTGTGAATTGTAGTTTTGATTTTGCCATGGGAAAGTTGTAATAAGAACATCTAAAAATGCCAATTTTTATTCTTGTTTTAACTCTATTATGAAAATTTAATTGGAAAAAGATATGGTAAAGATAAACTTCCAAACATACAATTGTAATAGTACTTCATTATGTGGTCATGTAATGAATAAATAATCGACATAGCTAAGTTAGGAGGTTTCTGATCAAGAATGATAGCAGTAAACTAATTAGCACGCCTTGATTTGTTGGAAGAATTCTGTATTGTATTGAAGGCATGTTGCTATTAGAAGAATATTAAAAGGACAATTATAATATTAATAAAATGAATTTTTTTGTTTTGTTTTATAAGTTATTATCCTCATTTAATCTTTACAACAGACAACTTTTCATTACTGAGTGTGTTTATAAATATGCTTCCCACATCAAAATTTACCATGTCAGATCTTTCTACTCTGATGTTATTAATTAACATCTCAAAAGCTTAGAATTCCTGACAAAGAACTGTGCCCTATGAGACAAAGATCCTCTAGAAAAAATTTGATGAGAAAAGAATACATACTTTAACAGAGTAGTGATTGTAATTTCAGAGTAGAATTTTCATTGTGATCCACAAAAGCAGTATCATCTAAAAAAGAGAAGCACTTTGATTAGGTTCGTTATGTCTTTAAATGATGCCAGATTGAGCAAAGTGAATTAAAGCATTGCCATTGGTTTCCTTAAAACATATTGCAAAAAAAAATAGCAAAGATGATTCCAAAAACAGTGGCATTAAACCTTATTTAATTGTACAACTGATTACATGCATTATTATCTGTGCGAGAAAATCTTGGTGGATATGTATTGGTTCCTCTAAAAATTCAGTCTATTTATAGAACTAAATGCTATTGCTACTTTGATTAAAGGAATGAAGAATAATTTTCCTACATCCCATCATTTTACTAGAAGTATCTATTTTGGATCCTCTCAGTGAATTTTAGCAGTTGCTTTAGAATAATTTGTGCAAAAATCCTTATCTGTGAGACCTTCAAGTATAATTATTTTAGCATCATCACTCTACGCAGTGAAGAATTTTAACATTAGCCCAATACAGAATAAGAAATGCATAAAGATGTGGCAGATTGACTTCTTTTCCCTTTAATAATTTTAGTAAAAATGTTTTATTTGTTGGAAAGCATATTTAAATCAGATATCTCAGAAAGATCGAGTATAAAGAAATCGATTCATTTTGTGTTTTCCTGAAGGTTTGTGATGATAGTGTTCTAGTTGTATTTTTATATTGGACAATTTCCATAATCTAATACGAGTATTGAATATCTTTAAAAAATTTAACTTTATTTAAATATTTCAAATACATTCAACTGTTAGTAATAGCACATCAAACAGGTTACATTGCGAGAGGTATTATTCTTGTCAGGTGTTACTGGCCTGACCAGTGACAGTACTAGCATGGGATGGCACAGTTGGTTAGAGCGTTATCTTAAAATTCAATACTCAAGAATCTAAGGGTCCAGTTCGAATCCCACGCTAGTACTGTCACGGGTCAGGCCAGCAACACCTAAAGAAGAGGGAAAATACTACCTCTCGAAACGTGTATATACTAACCTGTTTGATGTGCTATTATTAACAGTTGAATGTATTTAGAATATTTAAATAAAGTTAAATTTTTCTAAAGACATTCAATACTCATATTAGATGATGGAAATAGTCCAATATAAAAATACAACTAGATTCATTTTGTTTGCTAATTTTTCATAATTACTTATGTGCACATCAAGCTGTTTCTATCAATAGCAAGACTGCTGTAAATGGATACACTAAAAATCAAATGTATTGACATGAAGCCTAAGAGTTATTCATATTTCATAATCTCCAAATCATTGAACATATACTGGGGCAGTAGACTTAGAATTTTGTAAAGATGTTTGTTATAATTCAGTAATTGTTTTCTACCATTTAAGTACAATTAATTTTCATATATAATGTGCTATGATTCAAAAATTAAAACATAAACTTTGATAATATGAGGAAGTTAAAATCATTTTCTATTTTATATCGAGTTTAATGTTTATTTATGTTAGTTAAGTTGTTCATAATTTTAGTACTAAAGTTCATATCTTTGAATTTTTCTCTTTTTTAATACATTGTGATAAATTGGAGACAAGAATAGGTTTGATCTTTGCAAGAAAAAATTCTCATACAAGTTTTCTAAAAAAAAGAAAAAAGTCTACACATTTAAATCAGCAACCTTTCTCATTAAACTCTTTAGAAGAAAATTTATTACAACGGTATTATTTACTTTTTACATAGACTGGGATTGGAGTTCTATAAATGCATCAGATTTAAGGAAATAATATAAAATACCATTATTTAATCATCAATCATTAGGGGTCTATTTGAAAAATTCCAACAGCAACAGATTATATGCTTTATGCAAACAAAAGAAAATAATATTATACCAATTTCTTAGCATTATGGGGTCTTTATGCTAACATTATGAAACCTACTGAAACTTGTTCTAAAATAGCAAATCTCATCATTAAAAAAAGATTATTAACCGCCAAAGTTAATCAATGTTAAATTATTGTTAGCTAAACAACGTCCAACTGGTTCTGAACTAGATAATGTTCGCTCTACTTCAACAATTAATTTATAATACTAGCCGATAGTTCTTGGCGTGAGCCTTCAAGTTAGTAATCCAGCTTGCCTAGTTCATTTATACGCAAATACATAAGACTTATCATTACGAATCAATTTATGTTAGCAACAACGAATACTCCAGTGATTATTATTATTGTAAGTACTAATAATATTACAACCAATCTCTAGCAAATAATTATTCTAATAGCGAAAAACGTTACCGAATACCTCCTCAGCCGATGTCCATACTGGAAATGAAATTGTCCTATCCGATCTGCACACTTCCATTGTTCTGGGTAGTATCTCATGTCAGGTTGTAATTAGCCAATACTCTTTTAGTATATCACACCAGATAATTATAAAAAATTGAGTTCACAAACTTTCTTTTTATGTATTTCTAGATTTTAATATCAATTTTTAATCTAATATTGAATGATCCGTCAAGATTAAAAATTAAGTTTAAAATTTCCATCTGATGTTCTGCAAAACTTAATGTTAGTCTATAAAATCTGTTAATGATCTTAAACTGTTTCTGTAGCAACATTTTTCAATGCTATGCTTCTAGTCATAACATTTTATTAATGACAGTCTTATTGATTAACATTCTAAGTGTTCTTAGAACACAAACAATTGTTTTTTTTTAAAAAATTAATTCTCTGATAAGAGATTGCATGATGACGATTGCTAAAATTTATACAGTCCTTTTGTAAAATTATCCATAGTTTCATATCATTGTGATTTGAGAAAAATCTATAATTATAATGAAAAGCTAATGTCTCCAATGTATTAGTAGATTGCAAATTCGAATTTCTGAGTATTTTTTGCCCTGGAGATATATTTAACTAGATGATTCTTGAAAGAGAGAAAAAAAGATAATAATAAATAATCTAAAAAAGCAGCATATCATGAGATTGTGGAAATTTCCAATCTTAAAATGAACAAAAATACAATCAACTAGAGATGAGATCTGATTACTGGTTAGTGACAATGAATAGAGTATAGATTGACAGATGACTAAAAGTAGAGATACATTTTTCTTTAAAATGAAACAAATATCTGTCTGAACCTACCTTTGCACCTCTCTGAGGAGTGCCAGAGCACGAAACCATGGTCAGAGGTTTGGGGAGGGGTCCTGACAGAGATATTTTAAATGCTTTCTCTAGCTAAGCATTTATCACAAAGCTTGTTGAGGAATTGGCAATCCTCATAGTTTATAACTTACAAGCTTAAGAGAATAGGGTCATATGATCTATGAAATATCTGTACAACTTAAATCCCCAAATTATGATTGTTAGTGTTAAGTCTGTATAATTTATATAAATTATTTTGGCAAGAATAAATAACAGCTATAAAAGAGATAGGCTAACTTTATAAGCTTGAATATTTTGATAATTTACTAATGACTAACATTTGCGAAACCTGTACATATATATATATACTTTTGTTTTCAAAGTAGTTAAACTGAGCATACGGGTTATATGTAGAGTGATTTGTAATACAATAGTAGCACATATCATGCCAATGACATGGATTCAAATCTATAACAAGTAAATCTGAAATTTTTTTTTTAAGAGGGTAACTGACAACAGGCAATCCAGATAATCACCAAATATTATTTGGTAAATGGATATCTATCTATTCTTATCTAGATGATAAAGCACTGAATGAAAAAATTCTTAAACCTTCAATAATTTCCAAGCTAATAAATATTGGCTAATCTTTCATCATTTCTTTATGAGGGGTTTTTGAAAAAAGCTTTGTCTGCAGTAGACTACATTTAAATGCTATGTTATCTTTCTAAAGATATTATCTAGTTCAACCCATAATTATAACTTAGCTTGTATCAGGTGATTCTTTCTCAAAAGTGGCAAAATTGTTTTTAAGTTGTCTTATGGTTTGCTTAACAGTCAAATTAATAGTATCTCATGTTATCTTTTCACATTTGATTGATGACAAAGCTTTCAAAATCAGAAAGATTTCATTTAAAGCAGATGTAATTATACCTTTAGGGAATTTCTAGAGAAATTAATAATCAAAATTAGCAATCTTCTATGCATGAAGGTTTTGATTGGGATGCATGATTAAATCTTTTCTTCATAACGATGCTATTATCAAATATTTCTGCAATAATTTTGTTTTTAGATATTATTATCTTAACTCATTTTCTTAAGTCAGCATTTGGAGATCGAATATCCTGTTTGTTGATAAGAACTATTGTGAAAAACATATCTATGTTAATTAAATAAATTATAGACAACATTTTTTTTTTGATGTAACTCCAGATGAAATTTCTACTAATTTTACAAAATATGATCGAAACTACAATCAGTTGAAAGAAATTACTGAAGAAAATGGCAGATTCAATAAATCAAATAATAATGTACCATACTGCAATCTCCTGGTAGAAACTTCCTCCCATACCATGCCAGTGTGCATGCTGATAATTTTTACGATGCTCTTTTCTTAAATTAGAAAAAGAAACAACAACACTAAAAATCTTCAGTGATCAAACCCAAAGAAAGTTTACCTAGAATTGGATTTAGAAAGTTCAAATTTGATACTATCTGTCAAATTTTTTTTTGAATTTCTCCGAGTCCTGCAAATACTTCAATCAATGATGTCCTTACAATAAAACATTAACAACTTTTCCGATCAAAACCATAAAACAACTATTCATCCATAATGTTCATGTCATTCTTCATAATGCCTTAAGAAAAAGTAATAACTGAATCAGTTCTAACAATGAAAACATCACATGATCATCTTTTCTTTATGCTTACACAAGCTGTTAATACAGTAGCAAATTCTTCCCCCACAATAATGCCACATAATGCAAACTCTACTTAATCAATAAATGCTAAAAGGATATGCATTATATTCCTTATACAGTGCTTTTCTATCCAATATTCCCAGACTAGTTTCTATCTTATGCTTTCACAATAAGATTTGGATCTGGGAGCAATGCACTTCTATCCCTGAATCTAATGCACCCCTTATCCAGCAGCCTCCTTTTATTTTTTGCTTTACTAATAAATTATCAGTTCAGACTGAAAACACATTAATGTTTTCAATCCAAGCTAATTTGCCTGTGTAGGCATACAGATCAGAAAATACCAATCCTAACCAAAGGATAAAAGTGACTATAGTTATTAAAAAAACCCAAGACACCAAAATATGTAGATATTGAAATGGTGGTATACAGGAAAATTAGCTTGGATTGAAAACATTTATGTGTTTTTAGTTTGGACTGGTAGCCTTATATTTTACAGTGAATGTGGAGAGATGGTGCATTAAATTCAAAGATCCAAGTGCACTGCTCCAAGATCCAAGGATCCTCACTGAAGAAAGCCATAAGCTAGAAACTAGTCTGAGGATATTGAATGGAAAAGCACTGTATAGGGATTATGATCACATTTATTGATTACGAGAGTTTGAACTAGTAGAATTATTGTGAGGAAAAACTTTGCTTCTGTAGTTCAGTTATATTTAAATGCAATATGTACTTACCATAACTTGTTATGGAATGAAATTTATCAATGTGCAAAGCATGCTAGACTTTATATCTGATAAAGCTTCATGTGATTATCATAGCTAATTAAAGTTTTATCCACCCTGCAATCTTGATAAAGATATCATTTAAATTCAGTACTTATAACGGAAGTATTCAATGATAAGTGGACTGTAATAAAGTAAAATACATTTCATTCCTCATTTGAGAAAATGTGATTTCTACAACTATCACATTAACAAATCCATACTGAATTTATCGATGAAAAAGTTTAACTGATTATTATTACATGATAAAGAATTTATTTAGAAGAAAATAAATACTATGTCTTTTCATGTTTAAGTTTACTTCATGTGAATTTATAATTATCAATCTGTATTTCTGTTAAATAAATTTCACATTCATTGTAAATATTTCTATTATATATTAACTGTTTATTCTATTAAAGATTTTACTTAAAACAATAACAAAAAGATTAATTATCTCTTTCTTCTAGATATAAAATTTCCAAACAATGTATTTGTTAGGATTTATCCAGCAAAACAAAAATAAACTTACTTGAACAGAAGTTTAAAAGCTAGCAGTTGGCAGAATCTTAGTGAAGATGTCAGCATGGGACATAGGTGATTCAACAGTGATTGAAGGTTATCTGGCATAGTGGAATCATCATCAGCCAATAATTTATTCAAATGAGATGGAAGTTGAAGTGATTTAAGTAACGAAGTTGGGATCCTACTTAAGGATTTTGCACAGTTTTGTAAAACAAAGTTATAAGAAATAGGTGAATCTTCTTCTAATTGAGCTGGAAAAAACAAAAAGATGAGATAAATAAAACACATATATTGTAAAATGTGCCAGCAAAAAAACATTATATATAATTAGTTATTTATAAGGAAATGTAAATGCATGAAAGCAGTCAACACTTAAACAATACCAATATCAATCAACCAAACTCTATTTGTTGTCAAGGCAACCTCCTTTTAACAATGAAGATGTAAATCTACCTTTAACTATAATGTAATAAGTTTATATAGACACCAATGACTATAACTTGACTGCTGATAGTGAAATTATTAATTCCAGAAATATAACCTGTTCTGAAAGCAGACTAATAAATCATCAATTATAACTTTCAAATTGCAGTCCAACTACATATTACTTAGATAATAAAAAATATATTAAAATTACAAGTTATATTTAATGATAATATTAGAAACAATTAAATAATATAATCTTAAGAATTAGCTATGTTTAAATGTATGGTTATTAGTCATTATTTGTTATTGTTTGAAAAAATTTTTTTTAAAAATATGTTGTAAAATGTGTTTATTTGCAATTACGATCGGTTTAAATATATTTCAGATTTCTAATGAAGAACTGCAAATCATCTGAAACATAAAATGAAAATAGAATAAAAATTGCTTTAGCAAGTGCAAAATGAGTGATACATTTCATTACATCATATGGAAGTGAGCAATAAAAGATATTAATTCGTATACAGAGGTGAAACTATACTATATGTGAGGACAAACAATAAAAAAAAAAGTTGTTTTTATCTTAACAAATGATTTTTTTTTATTATAATAAATCAACAAAACTTTATAAAATTATTTAATTATACTTTATACTTATTATCTTTTTTAATTAAAAAAACCCCAAGAGTTACTTCAAGGCCACAGGTAATATGAATGCTTCAGTATTGAAATTCTCAAAACTATATTTTAAAGCCAAATATGTTATTTAACTTCTTTTCATTGTAATATTATTTACAAAGTATATACAGCTTCACTTCTGTGAATTTTTCCAAATGCAATGATCTCAGATTTATATAAAAAAATTTTTTTTACTGAAAGTTGGAAAATGTATTCACAAACCAATTTGCTCACACACAGTATACATAATTAAATATCTTCACAGATGATTAAGATGTTAACAATAAAAATAAATGAGTAAATAATTTTAAAAAAAGTATTCAGCAATGATATTACCAGCCAAGCAACAATTAACATTGCTAGCAGTAAACAAAATTCAGACAAAACGGCCTTTAGCGACTCACATGGAGAAATATTAATTGTTGATTGCCAAGTAACAACATTGTTGGATACTTTTCTCTAATTATTACATAGATTTACCCAAACACTTCTATTTGTTTACATTTTAATCATTTGTGAAAATATTTAACACAGGGAGATGATTATTACTACTGAGATTCAAGGAAATGTAAGGCTTTAAAAATCTCACATGTAAAAATGTTAAGGCATTGCTATGTTTGGATCACAAGTTGCAGTATTAAATGAGACTGTGTTTCGTACCTTACCCCATGGTGGAATAATACACATTAAATTTTATTTTAAATCAGGTAAAACTGCTACTGAAACATATGAAATTATTCAAGTAGTGTATAGCAGAGAAGCTGTGATGACAAGAAGAGCACTGAAGTTGAACCACGAAAATATAAAACCCTCGGTTACATTTCACGCTACAATTCATAATCCAGACATGCTATCACTAATTCTTGTGGGGAATAGCTAAACTATGTTACATATGTTATTTAGAAATGACATTGCAACAGTTTGAAGAGAGAACCAATCGCTTCCCATTAGAAAAATCTCTCTGTGTGTGTATATATATATAAATAAACCCATAAGATGTGGAGTGCCTGATGAGATTTTTGCTGTTTGAAGATGAATATTGTCTTTATTAATAATGTTAGTATGATAATACATTCTAAATTATTTAGAAACATTATTCCTTATCTAGAAGATTATTTAAAGTATTCTAATTTTATAATGATTGCTCAGTGGCAGCTCAATTGTCATGTGATTATAAATGTAAATAATGAGATTTAAAAAAAAAAACGTATTTTAAATGAAAATTTGGTTTCTATTAATTGCACCATATTAGGATTATCATTTATTTACAAAATACAGAAGTTCAGTTTCTTGATATTTAATGATAAATTGCATCTATAACTTTATAGACTCCTGATAAAATGTTTGTTACTATGTATAAAATAAGGATGTTTGCCAGTGTGATGTGAAGTAGAGATCGGAGAAACTGGATTAGAGTTGGAGAGACCCTTCAGACTGCAGTGGATTGATAATGATTGAAAATGATTATTTTCTGATGCTACTACAGTCAGACAATTCCGAGCTTAAATATATCAGTGGAAATTTAACTTTACTTTTCCCCAAAATTTTGTATTTAATAGTCACAAATCTTAAATGAATGGATTAACTATATGTCCATATGAAAAACAAAATCTTAAAATCTACAATAACTATAGGCATATTGAATTATTTATAAATAAAGATTACTCTAATAGTAGTAAGACTTAATAATATCAATAGTCATATGATTGCCTCAGCTTACTAAAAATGCTTCCAAGAGCAGTTTTCTTCATCCTAATCTAAAACCATCCACTATAAGCTTCAGTAATCAATAGATTCCAGATGGAAGATGTAGAAATTACGGTATTATTACCTGGTGGTTACTGATTACTCAAATTGAAGATATGTCTTTAGAAGAGGGTAAAGAAAAGTAATCTTTATAAGACAGAACAAATATTGTATTAAAAATCAACCAATATGTAAAAAAAAAAAACCAAGCAAAATATTACTGAAATTATATAATCATACCGTAAAGATCCAAATATGTAGGTAAAAGAGTGGAATATATTTCACTGCTGAAGAGTTCTTTCCATTCCGAGATTAATTGTTGCCTTTGTTCTTCATCAACTGATACTTTTTCTAAATTTTCTATAGTCTCCGATACAGTATATAATAAACTGCAGGAATTTGAAAGAAATACCATAGACTTCAAATCATTAAAAGCAGAACTTCCAATTTCACATGATTTCTGAAATATAAATATGTATAAAACAATATATTTAATTCATTAGGTAAATTTATATAAAATGGAATTAAGTTCCCATCTGATTAGAAATATATTTATGTATAACCTTACTGATAGTGTAAAAAGATAATACATTACCAATGTGAATTTCATAAACTAAATAACAATAGTCCATATATCACATGATCACCATTTCTTATGCTTGCTTATAACTGTTATCAAAGCAGGCAAACCTCTCTATACAGTAGTGCCACTCAGTGCAAGCCAGAGTAATCAATGGATGCCAGAAGGCTAGTGCATAAAATCCCCATCTAGTGCATACTCATCCAATATCCTCAGACTGTCTAGGCTCCTCACTGACGAAGGCCACAAGCCAGAAACCAGTCTGGGGATATTGGATGAGTAGGCACTAGATGGGGATTTTATGCACTAGCCTTCTGGCATCCACTGATTACTCTGGCTTGCACTGAGTGGCAACACTGTATGGAGACTTTTGCCTGCTTTAATAGTCCATATATATAAGTTCAGTAATTGCAAGGAAATCAAGACATATATCACGTGGCTTAATTTAATAAGCTTGTATTACAAATGTTATATAATGAGCATGCCAATTGCTCTTAACACGCTTTTCAGAATATCCCTATATTCAGATCAGTTTCTATCTCTGGCTTTCATCAGTGAGGCACTAGAATATACAGGCATTAGATGTAAAATACTAGGTCAAGCCCAGCACTTTATCTAATGTTTAACTCTTAAGTAGAAAATCTGAAGTTTTCAGATATCCATGTCTTCAAATGGAAATCTGAAAATTTCAGATTTTCTACTTAATATTTAAACATTAGTTAAAGTGCTGGGCTTGAATATTCTAGCA
This sequence comes from Epiperipatus broadwayi, assembly GCA_028023455.1. NCBI lineage: Eukaryota > Metazoa > Onychophora > Udeonychophora > Euonychophora > Peripatidae > Epiperipatus > Epiperipatus broadwayi. Next base: position 2,713,784 of record JAQFVV010000137.1, on the reverse strand, counting down.
CCTCATTCAGGAAATGCTAAAAGCATGCAACTGATCTGGGGATAGGTATATTCTGAAAAGCTTTTTAAGAGCTATTGGCACACTCATTATATAACAAGGTCAGTGATTATAAAAAAACATTATATTACATACTTGAGTGTATTTTATCTTTTATGTTTTAAAATAAAGCAGATAAAAATGGTTTAATATAAATAGGATTCAAATTTATTCTGATCTATGGAAAGTGATATTTAGGGTTTGGGACACTAATGAAGGAAGATCTCTTGAAATAAGTTTTACGAGACTGGAATTGTTGTAGTTTACAATTCAGAATTTGGCTATTATATGTACCATGTTATATCTTACTTTCACAATGAGCTAATAGAAATGATTGTCAAATGCTCTTAGTCATACTAAAAAAATAATACATGTATAATTGTTCAGATAAGTAAATTCATTCTTAGGAAATCGTATATAGTGGTAAACTGTCTTTACAAAATAATCAAAAATATTAACTTAAAAATGAAGTTAAAAAAGAGAAGTTATAAATAAATATAATAAAATTAAGCTAAACGTTTTCGAGGATCCATGCCTCATAATCATAGCTTTCTTAAAAATACACAATAAAATATATACAAAGATATATAAAATTAGCACGTGTTACGTGGACCATTTCTTCGATATATCAAAGCAAGTGTCTTTTCTATTTATAGCATTAATATTTCCATTAATATAGAATGCTTCTTTTATTTTCCTCTTATGATCATTTGATTCAGTGCATAAAATTACAGGATTGGAAGGAATAAAATTGTGTCCAGATTTCATGGAATGCTCCAAAAATGCAGAAGATATATTGTTGTTCTTCTGAGCTCTCTTGTAAGTGTACATGTGTTGAGCAAGCCTAGTATTAACAGTAGCTTTAGTTTCACCATAATATATAGCAAGACATTTTTCTTGAGGACATGAAATGGAATAACCTACATGAGGGGTGAATGAGCGATCAATATGATCTTTTGAGTTGTTGATCAATCTATTAGAATTAGGAGGAGTTCTAAACCCAATTTTAAACTTACTGAATAATGCTTTAGTTAATTTATTTTAAAATAATCAAAAGTTAATCCGTTAAACATGTTAGATATTTAATAGCAATAATCCTAAACCAATAAACATTGCTGCTGTATGGAGAGTTTTGCCTCTGTGTTAGCAATAATCCTCTTTATTACTGCATGTTCTAGTAGTCATAGTTTATAAAAATAAACCATGGCATAAGAAAATAAATATTTAGTAATGTATAAATTATTATTTAAGGTCTATTTTAAAATATATACAAAGTAATGAACAAATTAGTTTCAAAATAAATGTACAAAATGAATTACTACGAGACTCATTTGCTGAACTCTGGGAAAAAATAAACAGACAAGAAATACCCACGACAATAACGGAGAAAATCGATATTAAAAAAAAAAACAATTTTTGACTTTATAAAGTTTTTGTTTATGTGAATCTTTCAGTGATAGTAATTAATTAACATCAAGGATATTTTATATTACTGCAATACATAGAACATAATTGTTTTCATAATTCCACAACATTTATTAGAAACTAATAGCAGTGACTGACTGTTATTAATTAAAGCATAAAATAAACAAATAATAATCCAGCAAAACATAATCAACTAAATAATGGCAGTTATTAATTTATTGTTCAATGGAGAAGGTTAACTAATGAAGATCTCAAAGTTTTTAGTTAAGCAATTCCCACTTTTTTATTATTTAGGAATAAATTTTTTTTAACTTTTACTAAAAATAAAAATAGTGGTAATTTTAATAATAAAAAATAAAAGGTAAAATAATAAAAATACTCATATTTAAGATAAAGTTTATGCATTCAAACACTACAACAATATACTGTATAGCATTTTTCAAAATCGAGAGTAAAAATTTGACAAGATATATTTAACATAGTAGAGATGAATATGTCATGGATGATCTTAGAACTTTTGTATTATAACTAACCATGATTATTTATATTTAATCATGATTACCTTGCATTAGACCCAAGATTGCAGCATTTAATAATAGTTTAAATAGTGAGCCATAATGATGAATACGAACAAAAAGATTCTCCTCATGATTTACTGTTTATATCATGTTTCCTCGAAAATAAGACCTAACCAAAAAATAAGCCCTAGCATAATTTTTCAGGATGTTGATAATATAAGTCCTATCCCAAATATAAGACCTAATTAAGATTGTCAAACTAATGGATGGACATCATTCATCCGTTGAAACACAAAACGGACATATAGAATTATCAAGTAATGAATATAACATTCAAAACATTTATATATATACATTACAACTAGCATAAGAAAAGAAAAAGTATTTCAAATTAAAGTAACGAATGTATAAATAAATATAAATGTAGATTTTTGTATTTGAATAAAGGTTACTCAAAATTATTTTGCAGATAGACTCATAACTAATTATTTTAATAAACTTGCAAACACAATTTTTTTTCCCTTTATCAGTCTGATATGAGAATTATCTGATGTTCAACCGTATATATTGTAAATAAATCAACATTGATACCTGAAAAGGCTGAAATTTATAACTAGTAGGGGTGATCTTAGTTCACAAATTAATTAAGCCAACTTAATTAATGTTTCATATATTATTTTAAATTAAATATTAATTTCAACATGTAAATAACTTTTAATATTCTGGTATATAACAAGAATCTTCTATGGCATGATTATAATCCTAAGACAATCTTCTATGGCATGATTATAATCCTAAACGTGACATATTCAAGCAGTAGTAAGTTATTTATGTGCTGTTGAAATTGGTAATATTTTGAATAAATGTAGATTTTGTTTTTATAAATATATATTTTTGTACATGAAAAAAATAAGGCATTCCCTGAAAATAAGCCCTAAGCTGTCTTTTGGAGCAAAAATTAATAGAAGACCGGATTTTATTTTCAGGAAACATGGTAGTTATTATTAAAATGAATTATTTTTTTTATTATTGACATCTATATTATTTAACTGGAAGAATTAACATTCTTTTTCTTTCTATAGATAGTAGTTTTCTATTTGTTTGACTTTAACTTATTTTTATTACTATTTAGGCTTATATCTTTTTTAAAAACCCATGTGATCTTTTTTTGCATTTTAATTTATCTTGAAATATAACATTAAAATGTGAAATTCTATCTACTTTTGAGCAGTTTAATTAAATATATCAATTAATTTGAAAAAAAAAAAAAAACATTACTCATTCAAGTCTGTATATCTTATTACAAGTTTCTCTCGGAAATTAATTAGAAGGAATTCATGGTAATTATAAACATAACATAGAGATTTTATTTTTTAAGAATACAAATTAATTTCACATAAACATTTGTTTTTTTAAAAAAACTCTTAACCTTTGTCAATATCTTTTAAGGATGGAGAACCATTTCTTCCAGAAGCTTGCCATCCATTTTCAGGGATTCAGAACACATGGTATAAATAATATGGCTAATTCTAACTTATTGTATTCAATAATTACGTTTTTTTTGTAATTTATTGAAATGATAAAGAAACACAAAAGTCCAAAGGGTTGTAATTCAAAAATTTTTAAATGTAAATACAGTAAATAAAATAAAAAAAAAAACACACCATTTAGTAGACTATAATAAACGTGCAGACCGACATCACTTTTTGGGTGGACACTATCCATAATTTTGAAAATATTTCACTGAAATCCACAAAAATATAAAGGGTTGTAAGTAACATGTAAATGCAGTAAAGAAAATAAAAATAAAACATGATTAAACAGGTATAACAAACATGTAGCAGATGTCACTTTTCGGGTGAGCACTATATCGTAATTTTGAAAATATTCCACTGCATCTTGTTCTGCCTATGAAATATTCCAAATTTAATCATATTTCCAGATCTGTTGATGAAATATTCCAGATTGTAATCATATTTTCAAAAATGATACGGTGAATATATTAAAATCTGGAATATTTCATCGACAAAAGTGGAAATATGATTAAAATTTGGAATATTTCATCAGCAGAACAAGATGCAGTGGAATATTTTCAAAATTACGATACAGTGTTCACCAGAAAAGTGACATCTGCCTACATGTTTGTTATACCTTGTTTAATCACGTTTTATTTTTATTTTCTTTACTGCATTTACATGTTACTTATGACCCTTTATATTTTTGTGGATGTCAGCGAAATATTTTCAAAATTATGGGATAGTGCCCACCCAAAAAGTGATGTCAGTCTGCACGTTTGTTATAGCCTACTAAATGATGTTTTTTTTTTTTTAAATTTTATTTATTGTATTTACATTTAAAAATTTTTGAATTACAACCCTTTGGACTTTTGTGTTTCTTTACCATTTCAATAAATTACAAAAAAACATAATTATTGAATACAATAAGTTAGAGTCAGCCATATTATTTATACCATGTGTTCTGAACCCCTGAAAATGGATTATTTAAAAAAAATGGATGGCAAGTTTCTGGCAGAAATGGTTCTCCATCCTTAAAAGATATTGACGAATGTTAAGAGGTTTTTTTAAAAAAAAACAACAAATGTTTATGTGAAAGTAATTTGTACTCTTAAAAAATAAAATCTCTATGTTATATGGTTTATAACTACCATGAATTCCTTCTAATTATATATATTTAAGCAATATTTAACTCCTATCCTATTAAACCCTATGACCATCATCAACAGTTTCATTAATTACAATTCCTTTGATTTTAAATATAAAATAAGCTAATGATAATAATAATAAACAATCTTATTACAGTAATAAATTCATTATATAAAATAAAAATATTGTCTACCAATTATATACATTATTAAATTAATTTTAAGCTTCCTTTTTTAAAATATACTTTTTAACTTGAACTTTCTATTTCCCTGTGATGTTATAAGTTTTTTAATTCTACAAGTAAATGATTAGATTTAATTTTTTTTCTAAAAATATTGCAATAATCTCTAGATACATTAAATATCTTACATCTTATTAATATCTATTAAGAAAATTGCTTTTTTATCATGAAATGTTCCTTCAAAAATTAATTTTCCTCAGAATTTTTAAAACATCTTTTCAATTTTTCACAAGTTGATATCTTTAACTTTACCAGTCTTTTAACGTAACTTCAATAAACTTTTTTTTTTTTAAATACTTGTCTTTTTTTGAGATCTTTTTCAAAACTTGAGAAACAAAGCAAGCATTATAATTTACTTCATTGATGTTTATTTCTATCTATTATTACCTTAACCTTTTATAATGCAACAATATAATAATACTCATTATTTAAGGAATTGAAAAATGAAATATTATAGCTATAGCAAAGATTCAGTGTGCTATGTATTTGAAATGCAAGCATTCCGAATACCAACAAACAAAATAATAAGAATAGCGAACAGTCTGCTACAGTCGCAACACAATTATATATATAGTTCTATTTGGTTCACTTCCCCTGACGCACTTTAAGACTGACTGCTTTCAAGATGGTTACCACCGGTTTTGGTTTCCCAAACACTTTAGCCCCTGGTCCGGTTCAGCTGCGCGTGAACACATCTGGCTTCGTCATAGAGCACTGCGATCGTCACTATAAGCTTTTAGCTGCAATCACTTCTGTCTCTCTGCAACCATCCGCTTGGTAATCTCATTGGAAATCTGCTGGAAAAAATCAACTCTTCATATCTAGCTGCTATCCAGCCGGTTTCCCAAACTCTTTGGGCCTGCTCAGCTGCTGCCCATGAACACATTTTCACTGAGTGCTGCACTCTCACTGAAGCTACTATCACTTACATCTCTCTCCAACATGAACCAGAAAATGAACGACACCCTTTGTTGCTTACTCTATTTATAGTTTTTTATTGTACGATGAAATTCATCTTAGCTTTTAATTACTCACACAATTAATTACTTATTTCTATATACGGTAATGTTTTAGGTCTATACAATTAATTGGTGTTCTAAGAATTCATTCCTATAAAAGGTAATTTATAAAGTCTATTCCATTAATTAATTAGTCTCTTATCAAGAAATATTTGTAAACAGCAGATATTTCTTGGAATTTATCGATCACAATGTTCTTATCGCCATTAGCATAAATTTAATCCTTAATTAAATCCAATGCTTATTCGTAAGCGATCTAAAATATATTTCTACTTTTTCTGCAGTGCACAAATTTATATCAATGTCAATGTAAATATTTTTGCAAAACATCATACAGGGGAAAGAGTATCAGATTCTAGTTGAGGATCATATGTCTTCTAAGATCTTATAATGATATATAGAATACAAGAGGCTTCTCTATATCAAAGCAGATTAATAAAAAGTATTATGTCCAGCCTCATTCTTCTAGATAGCCTGAGTCTATTGATAAAAGCACTGCTGCTCATAAAAGGATCCAGATATTTTAACCCCATTGCATTTTAAATATACTCATCATAACACATTTTGATCTAATCCATGATAATGCTTTTGAGATTTAATAAATCTATTAATATAGCTTATATATTATTATCATTTTATAATTATTTGCTAAACCAAAATATATCATTTGTTTCTAATATTAAAACAGAATTACCTGAATCCAAGAAACCAAATGGCAAAGAAGAAAATCCCATTCTTTAGGTTCCACTGAGCTGGGAAAACAATAAGCTAACATACCCAAAAGTTCCATAAAAGAAAGATTAAAATTCATTATGTTGATGTCACTTTCTGAAATAACACTTAAAAAAAAAATACATATATTACTATCTTATTCACTTTACATTAAACTGAAACATAATATATGTTATTGTATCATATTATACTTTATTGAAAAACAAAAGGATAATAAAATCAAGAATTAAAAAGATATTAAGCCTAAAAAAAAAGTAAGATTAGATGAAGGTGTTTTCTTGAAGGTTTGTGATGATTGTGTTCTAGTTGTATAATTTTATATTGGACTATTTCCATCATCTAATAGGTGTATTGAATGTCTTTAGAAAAATTTAACTTTATTTAAATATTCCAAATACATTTAACTGTTAGTAATAGCACATCAAACAGGTTAGTATATGCACAACGTTTCGAGAGGTATTATTCTCCCCTCTTTTTCAGGTGTTGCTGGCCTGCCCAGTGACAGTATTAGCATGGGTTTTAAACCTGGGTCCTTAGATTCTTGATTACTGAATTTAATGCTAATGCTCTAACCAACTGAGCCATCCTGCCAAAGGCAAAAGTCTGTAGTAATTTCATATCCTTATCTATGAGGTTCCTCCTGATTTCTCCACTTTTTCCTAAAAGCAAAGTTGATTAGTGGTTTCCATACATTATGTATAGTCACACTAGGTTGGCTTATGGGATTTTTTGCCATTGTCATGTGAGCAGCTTCTTTATATTAAAATTCAAAGCATGTAATTTAGAAAAAATATTTCTTTACCAGATAGACAACTAATTTTATTTCAATAAACTTTTCATGGTTCACATATTTATTATTCAATTTGTTTTTAAGTAAACATTTCACGATAGTTTTATCTTAGTTTGATAACCTTTTGTGGATATTTTTAGGTAATATATACCAATACAGGAACTATTTATTGGGAACAAAATTATTTCTTAGAATGAGAAATCACGAGAAAACCTCTTTAGGATGTAGCATTTTTTCTACCAATCAGAATTTAAACTAAAATCTTCTGCCGTAACTTGCCAGTGAACAAACCTCTGGGCCAACTGAATACGACATCATTTATTAACATATTGTTAACAAGTATGATAAATCAATAAATTATCGCATGACTTCAGCTTAGATATTGCTGTTTTAGAACATATTTTTTCACTTTCTCTGAACAACTATTTGTCAACTTTAGTAAGTAATGATAGATAGCAGAGGACAGTGCTTAATAAATCCATATCCAGTGCTGTTCTATCCAAAATCTTCAGACCAGTTTCAAGGTTGTCATCAGGGAGGAGTTTTGGGTCCTAAAACAGTATACTTGGACTTTTAGGATCTAATATATCTTTCTTCCAGCTACAACGTTTCCAATCTAAACCAATTTGCTCGTATAGTCATGTAGTTTGAATCCAGCTCACTTTTTATATTTTATGGTCTTCTTAGTTTTTTAATTGCTAAAGGCATATCTATCCTATGACCAGAAATTGGTAATATCATTAAGTATAAATTAAATTCTCTGCTGAAAAATTGGATAAATATATAATAGGATAATATGACCAGGTGATAACAGTAGTTTATCACTGATGATAGCCATTCTAATTATTATAAAGATGTACATTTAAATAGAATTATATTTCTTCATTATATCTATGCCCAGTTTAAATGATTTATTTGTTATCGCTTTGTGTCATAACTGATGTGTAATTTTATTTAAAAAAAATCTGTATGATAGCATGAAGTCTGTATTTTTGTGCTTATCGATTTATAGCCATTAAACACATATCACGTATGTATCGTTAATTATATTACAAATTTTTGATTTACAGACTTTCATCTGCATTCACATAAAAAAGGTTATCGTAATATTTGTGAAATTGGAGATATTTTCCGCTACAATCAAAATATTTCTAATTTGTTGAAAAACGATAGATTTTGTAACTAATAATAAACCTATTACTTTTCCAATCACAACGGTAAAAAAAAAAACAAAGAAAAAACCACTTAAATGATTCAATGGATCATGACAATTTATTTGACAGCTTCATAATAATTTTAAAAGAGAAATATTATTCAACAGACTTGACAACTGCTTGATGGTGACAATATGAATGGGGTATTGCCTTGTTTTATTTCTAACTTAGGATTAGTCAGATATACCAAGCAATGTTATATAGCCATGGCTAGGCTATTTAGGAAAAAATAAATAAATCTAAGTTCGATAGGAATTTGAAAAACATTTCTATAAGTCAAACTCAGATCATGGGTACAGGAATAGGATCTTTATAGCTTGGCCAATTCTCTGGGTCAGTCAAACTGAGCAAGGCAAATCCATGTTTAGGACTGGAAGCAGCCAGAACCAAAGTCGATTCGAGGCAAGCTGTTGTTACAGTCAAAAGTCACCATACCTGCTCATGAGGCAAACTGTCAAGTACAGCTAGAAGTGGGTAGAAATCTATAAGGGCGTGTACAGTCCCTTCTTCAATAGTTCACCCTAGAACTGAGAATTATAGCCAGTCTCCTCACTGCATACCGTTAGCTTAAATAGCTATAGACTGGAGAATGATCATTGCAGTACAGGTTAGCAGGTGTGTCCCTCAACCATACAGGGAGAATCAGGATACTGTTATTCAGATTTAACAATTGTTCTCTAGCCTTACCTTTAAAAAGGCTGACTATTTATTGCTAGATCCCTGACCTTCATGGAAATATTTGGATTCAGTGAGCATCATTGTCTATTGGCCTGTTCTTACCATTGGCTATGTATTATCTTTTGTATCTTCTAAGCTAAAAGGCTATTCTGCTTAATATCATACTACATTATTTATAAAATTCTATTCCACTATGAAAGTTTAGCAATATATATATATATACTTACTTATCTGAAGAATCAAAAATTTCATTGTCAACTGTCCATGATTCAATTACATTATTAACAATTTTTTTTACTGCAGGTAAACACTGATCTGATGGTACAGTGGTGGGTATGTCTTCATCATTTATTTCTTCAGACTTTCCTACATGAATGAATAAAAATTGATTAATCCTCAACTTAAAACAAATAAATATCTGTATATGATGTAGATAAAAGTTTAATATCATGTAAAAGGTTAAAAAGCACAGACGTGATATAAAAGTTAAAATATAACTTAAAAAATAATAATAAAAACTACAAAAAATATGAAAAAGAACAGCAATATATCAATAATAATAATCAGGAAGTATGTGCATGTGGGGAAATGAGGTGGGGGTGATACAAGAGAAATTCCATATAGTTCTGCAATTTATTATCATAAAATCTACTTTAAAGTTTAACCACACCAAGCCTCACAAATCTCTTTTAGTTTATATTATTAAATTGTATTAGATAAAAAAGAGCTTTCTAATTCAACATCAAAACTTTTCTATGTAAGTAAAACAATCAATGGATTCAAGAGAAAATAAAAACGTTTGGTGGATCAAGAGTTTTATACTAGCAGTTTGATTAGTCCAGAATCGTCACGTTCCAATTTTTCAAGTTATTAATATAAATAGAATAACAAAAGTAAAAGATGACAAGATATCTGATGTAATTTCCTCAACTAATGGATGATCACTTAGAAACTAGTTATGAGAATTTCTATTTCTATATAGGATTTATGAATTTTCAATGCTTACATAGATTAGTACTACCACAGAGATAAATAGACATTATAATTTAATGTTTTATAGTTTGAAGCATATCTTAAAGAATATGTTATTACTTGCAACTTTAATATGAACTATTTAAAAAAAAAAATGCAAAATTATAGACTTCTACAGTTTAATAAAAATATAATGTTAATTTCATAAAAAATAAGTTTTGGTAAAATGAATATATATCTATGTATAAAAAATGCTTTAAATCAGTCAAAAATTCAGAATAATATACCACCACATTTCTTCGGGAAACCCATAACATTATAATTTTTTAAAACAATTTTTAACTTTATCAAATAATATGTAAATGTATTGAAATAAAACAAATAAAAAATAACCAGTTTCTTGAAATAAATTAGTCATTAAAAATTAAAACTAAGTACAGCATTAATCTCAGATTTGAATTACATTTTTATTTTCTCTTTCTATTTCATTGAAAATCATAACATTATATTGATTTAAAATGAAAATTTCACATTTGCATAAGTGAGTTTCAATTACTATTTTTTTTCATTACTAATTTACTTAGGATTCAAAGTAATCTACAATATAAAATAAAATTATCTTTACAAACAAGCAATTATATATGTATACACGTGTCATTTTAACAAATAAGATATTTATATATAACAATTTTTAATTTTATTGCTTTATATACATCTTTGCTTATATTTAATATTTGGTTGTTTATAATAGCATGTTGAAACCGCCGGAGGGCGTGGTTTGTTTGTAAACAAAGATAAATATGTTTCCGGGGCCGGGTTTCTTTTTTTTTGGCTTTGGTTTTTTGTTTATCACATTTATAAAAGTAATATCAAATCAATTTTTTAAACACAACCAAAAAAAAAAATGCATAAAAAAATTAACAAAAAATGAATTTACATGTAAAAGTACTTAATTTTTTTTTTTATTCTTTTCATTATTTATAGTTTCTAAAGGGGGCCAGGGTTTTCATTTTTGGTCTATGTATTTATTTTTTTTGTTGTTGTTTATCACATTTAAAAAGTACGGCGGCTATCAAATCAATTTTGGCAACCCCCCCAAAAAAAATACATCAATTAAAAATAAATTTTAAAAAGTAGTTACCACTTTCTTTTTTTTAATTCTTCTCATTAAACCCTTATATTTTTGGTTCGGTATTCTATGACAAAAAAATCAGCCGATTCTTCTTTTTTTTGTTTGTTTGTTTTATTATTTTTATAAATAAATCTATTTCCATTTAACGGTAACATTTACAAGCCAAAGTCAAACTTTGGGAGAGGGGGAAAAAGAGGGTGTTGCCAATTGCTAACAGAACGGAACGCAAAAAACTCGAAGGTTGACAAAGTTTTGACGGTAATTCCCAAAAACATCAATATATACGGCAATTGAAACCATCTTTTTGGGCTCTTCAGGAAAAAAACAGCAGGCATGCAGCTTCAAGCTGTTTTGTTTGATAACCCGGTTCCAGCAGTCAGAGAATTCGGTTCTTTCTTTGACATTCGTAAAGTTTCCTATTTCATCCATTTGATTCAGCTGGCAGTTGTTCTCACACGAAACGTGACTTAGAGCGTGATTTGATAGGAATCGCGCTTAAACCTACACTTGCCCAATTTTTTCAGCAGGAAATGAGGACTAGGGACTCTGCTCATAATTGTTAGTAGACCTTCCTAAAACATGGGAAATAGAGGGGGAGGTGGTCTTAATGAATATTAAAATAGTTTTGACAATCGGAATTCCAGCCACCCTCAGACAATACTGTAACTAAAAGTGAAATGTGATCGCACATCCAAAATGCTTAGCCCCGAAATCTGAGCTGTAAGCTGACACGATAGCTTCTGCGGCAGATTAAATCTCATGTTTCTGTGCATTAGCATAGAAATCAACACAGCAGCCACCACCCATATCAACGGTCTATTTCTAGGCTTACGCATTAGAAATAGAACGTTCGATAGCGGCGGAGGCCGCCTAGACGGCATATTTCTGTGCGCTATCATAGAAATAACGCCCTCCGGCGGTTTCAACACGCTATTGTAAAACAACCAATATTCTATTAATTACATAAATTGTTTATTTATTTATATGACCCCCACACACCTATATATATATTATTATTATTATTATTTTTAAATCTATTTATGGAATATCTAAGCCTAAAAATTTACTACAATACTTCAAGAGTTAGATTCCTTAAGAATTATTAAAATAAACCTGCAAATATGGCTGATTCATTCACCAGATAAAAAAAAATCTCTTTTGTCTGATATCCACTGTTATATAATAATAAATCAAAACCATTAATATCTGAAAAGCTTGAAACTCTGCTGATTTTTATTTTTTTATTAATCAAGCCACCTTACAATTTCAAATAATAATTGAAATAATTTTAATAAGCTTGTAAATAAATTTGCAAGTTAATGTAAAAGATTTTATGGAAATCTGATTTGTGAATTATCGAAATAATAGCTTTGGATTTAGATTTTTAAGCCAATAAATATCACATAATCACCATTTCTTATGCTTGCTTATAACTGTTATTAAAACAGGCAAAACTCTCCATACAGTATTGCCACTCAGTGCAAGCCAGAGTAATCAATGGATGCCAGAAGGCTTGTGTGTAAAATCCCTATCTAGTGCCTACTCATCCAATATCCCCCGACTACTATATGGTAGTACTGTATGGAGAGTTTTGCCTGTTTTAATAACAGTTATGAGCAAGCATAAGAAATGGTGATCATGTGATATTTAGTGGTTTAATACAGCAAGTAATTTAAAAGATTCAGAATTATTAACCCAAGTATGAAAGTATAGATGATAGAACATGCTAATTAGATTACAGATACAGAAGTTAAGTATATAATAAAAATAACATTAGAAATATATAATCTAATTTAATTTATAGACGTAGGTTAAAATAGCTATAGTTTAGAACGAATTATCTCAGTTGATTTATTGGAGAGTTCGGAAGCATTTTTAATCTTTTGATGACTGAGAGTGATTTGCAGGAGTCCATTTCACAGGATATTTGGTTTTCATTTATTATAGGGTCTTTAAGTTGGCTAATGGCAGCAGCATTCATTTTGATGTTCAGTAGCACATTTTCTTTGGTTCTGGCGGCAGCATTTCCTTCTTTTAGCAGCAGTTCGATGGATGTTATTCTTTGCAAGGCATTCAGACGGTACAGGGCTGCAGGATGGCCATTCCCAAAGAGGAAAACAGCACCCTTCCTGCCTGTACTCCGCATTTTACTTCTCTTCTCAAAGTCTGGTATTCAAAGTTCTTTTTCAAAAAATTTAACGTTACACTTGGTATTGAACTTCTCTCAAAAAATGTTTCTTTTTAGAATGAATAGAAGAATAAGAATTAGAATATCCCTTTTTAAAATATCACTCTATTTATATCAGTGAAGCGTATAATAGAATTCCAAACTCGTTTATCCTGCGGCATAATAATCCATTACCAAAATCTGGCTACAGGTAAAAATACCTTTGTTATCTATATGAATATCCAAAACCAGCAACAGGATGTTATAAGAATTTTTACTTTTGTTATTTTACTTTTAGATACTCGGATAATGTTTTATTTTGCTATAAAACTTTAATAACTTTAGATCAAAATATTTGATCGAACATCTGTTGGTTTTATCTTGCCAGTTAAATATTTAAACCATTAGTACATTCCTGCGAAATGAGTTTTATTGTCCACCTTCCAACCCTTATTTACTTTTTGCAATTAAAATGGTGGCGTGATATTTTAAGTAATACAAATAAAAATATTTACAATACTAAATTCAACATTGAAAGTTTTAAATACGACAAAATTAATATTATTTTAAATTACTAAATTTACTATAATTGCAGAATTTAAATAAACGAAAATATTATTGCTTATAAGTTTTAAATATAATATTTCAATGTGTGTGTAACTACGACATAATTGATTTAAACCGCCACACAAATATATATACTTTTATATTAACAATAATAATTTATAATTTACTACTGCTGGGCTATTAATTTACATTTTATTAATATTTAAATGTCTATGCCTACTATCTTAATCAAGCTTGGACGTCAGCATATATTAGAGCAGTACACGCACATTGCAATAGATTGGTGTTCAAACTGGGGTTTGAGGGTAGGAAAGAAATGAGGAAAGGTGAAACTAAGGTCTGCAAAGCAGATCTTACTGTTTCATAACATACTTTTAAATACTGCATGTGAAATTAATGATATTCGAATATATATAAATAATATAAACCACAATCAATATATGAAATAAATATAAACCATGGTAAATTTTAAAAAACATTAAATAATAAACAAATTTCTGAAGAGCTTTTAATTACTGCAATGAAATCTTTTGAAGTTTATCGTGATTTATTTATTTAATACGTACACACATGCACACTTTTGCATAGGAGTAATGAAAACTGACAATAAACCAGAAAGATATAATAATTGCAGTGTAATGTAATAATAATTTCATTTCTTTTTTTCTATTTTTTATTGTATTTTTGTCAAAAGACATTAACAATAAACTCACGAACAGCGAGACTGTAAATACAGCAGCCTCATTTTGATATCATCATAATTCCAGATTCTTAAAAAATATTTTATTGTATATTTTTTCAGGAATCTTTGTTTGATTTCTAACAAAATAGAAAAAAGATTGATTCTTTAAGACTAATTATTATATAAATGTAATGTAATTATATTTAAAAATAAATAAACTTATTGCATGGCTAATAAATCCAATCATTAGTTGAATTATATAGAAAGTTCCATTCAGCAAAAACTTTAAGTTATTAGAAGAATAATTTAAATTCCCAATACAATCATTTCATTAAAATATTTATAGATTGCTTCAATGAGAGTAATTTAGTCCATAACATAATTTTCATAAGGCATAATCATTATATTTTAAATCCTTGCTAATATATCCTAAAATCAGGACTCACTGTTTGTGCTCTAGTTATAGGAAAGATTCCAAAATAAATCATATTCTTAATTATCAGTACTGTATTATCTAAATAAATGACAAAAACTCTATAACTAAAATATAATAATCTTTATGTCTTCTAAAAATGCTTCTTAAAAGGAGAAAGTTAATATTAAACATAAACGTAATACATTGTTTTAATGCAGAGGCCATTTTCACATACAAACACGATTATCGTAAATCTTTTAAAAACGTGCTCTGCACAAAAAATTCATTAAGAATGTTTTTATTATTGCTTATATTTTTTTCATTTAAGAAATATTTTTAATGCATATAGATTACCACATAGTTTGGCAAAAAAACTTAACAAACACAACTCATTTTTGATTCGTTCCATCTCTTAAATCAGCAATAGGATCTGAAGTATTCTAATAAGCAGCCTAAATTAATTTTGTATATGAAATACATTATACTTTCTTTATAAGCCATATAAAAGTATGCTTTGGCATATTTTTAAAAAGCTCATTAGAGCTACAAACAGAATCATAGAATAATATACCATCATAGATTTATGTTAAACATCTTGAATGGTTTGGTCAGTTAAACCAAGAAATCGTTTTATAAAAAAGAATTTAATAGAAAAGAATGCAAATTAGTAAAAGAAATTATATTGAGAGTTTTAAAAGAAAAATTTAAAAAATACTACTATGGTATAAATCAAACGTTAATGCACTGACTGATTCAATATTCTTAACTGAACTCTTACCCCTATGCATATAGTTTTTATAGAAATATTGAATAACAGTTTTCCCATAAAATCATCACCAAGTGAGTTTTGTAAATTTCATTAACTAAACATCAGATCTTTCTGCGAAAGATAACAATCAATTTCTTAATATATTTTAATAAATTGCATTCAATATTTACTACTGTTGATAATAAGTAGTCGTTATTCTTTTAACAATTATCACAAATGTTGTAGTGTTAAATAGCGACACTACTAATTTCCTAAATCACTTTATAAAATTGGATAAGAAATATCTATTGGTATACCAAAAAAAATTTGATTCATTTATTAATATTTAATTTCTGGTTAATTGTCCTTCATCATAATCGGAATTTCATCCTTTATACCGACCATATGGAGTTGTGTTTAGTGCTGCCATATTGTCATTTCTAACTCGATGTAGGCTTACAGTAATAGCAGCTAATGAACGAAGGAATCACTGCTGACTAATGCATTTAAAAATAAATTTAAGAAAAAGGGCTCATGGGAAGATTATTTTCTCCTTTCTATAAAAAAGTTAAATAATATTTAAACTATTCTATCCAAGATCATTTGTTTTATTTATACTGAACCTTATACAACATCACTCATCTTAATGAATGACGAATATTACTGCTGCCTATTAATAAAAGCTATAAAGTTATCCAGCTCAAAAGAGTTCATCCAGGACAAGGCAACTCTTAAACAATCCTGATAATCATTATAAGATTCCAGTTCTATCTCAAATTTCCAGAATGATTCATCTTTCTGCAAACATCACTGACTTTAGTTAAAAAATAAATAAAGTAGGAAACTTTCCTTACTGACAACCTTTCTCTAATCAATATACCAATTAAAAACATATAGAATCTTTGGAATGAAAAAAAAAACAATCGTAAGTAATAATAAAATACAAAAATAACAATATATCATTAAAACAGGCAAAACTCAAAAATCAAATACCTTTATCCAAAGAAAAAGCCTTGAATTTCATTAAATGAAATGAAAAGCAATCTTTTAACTGTTTCTTTGAAAGATAAAACTGACAAATGATCATGTTCTTGGGCCTAAGTAAGAAAAATATAAATTATAAAAATGTCACATGAAAAATAATTCACAACAACAATAGTAATAAAAAATTTATATCATTGAGTTTTACTTTTTCCAAAAATCCTTCAAAATATTTTCGCCATCTTCAATTAAAGATACCAGCATATTTAAATTGTCATATAATTTTTGTCTACTCCATGCCAGATCATTTAATGATTTATTCTAAAAAAAAGAAAAGATTATTACACCTGAATAAGATATTTTTAATATCATTTAATAACCTATATACTGTATATATGTAATATCTATCTTTCCAACCATATATTTTAACATGTGTAGATAAAAATAAAACAGCCTTAAAATAACTCATTACAGAACAAAGGCTTTTCTAATAGAAGAATAATGAAGAGAAAGATTTTACTCATAAGCTTGTTAGTTGCCAAGTGGTGAGAGCTTAAATGGTTTTACATTTTTGTACTATTCATTGACCAAAAATGGATAGCTGTGTTGGTTATGTATTAGCCAGAATCTAAAAAATTTTTCATATTATCCTAGGCCAGATTTGAACCCAAACCACAGGCTTGGTAGGCTGATGCATTACCATTTAAACACAAGGTTTGATACCAATGCTAGATACAAGTAATCATCTTATATCACAACTAATATAAATACTAATCCAATGATAATTACAACATGTTATCCATTCTCTTCTCACTTGTTTAATATCATCTATCGGTTTGTTTATTATAGAACATTTATTTTCAAATAAATATTGCAAGAAATGTTGGTACCAAAAGTAATAATTTATATTTAAAATGTATGCAATAGTTCAACCAAAATAATGAGACAAAACCTGTAATTAATTGAACATAATGTTTAAAAATATATAGTCTAAAACAACTAGATAAAAAAAATACTTAAATTAGTTTAGACAAAATCTAACACAACTTCTTACAATTTAAAGTTTATGAAAACTACCGATATTTTATTTAAATTTCAGATATAAGGTCCCTGACAATAATATTATTAAAAATATGCCACTATAATGTTTAAAACTTTTAGAAATGCTAAACTTCAAATTGCTAGAATGGCTTAGTCCCTAGACTAGTATTTTAATCACAGTACTTGCTTGTAATGTTGGCAAAACAATACATAAGACAATTTAATTTTCATCACTTCACTTTTCTATAAATAACTCAACAAAACCTTGATTATTATGCTCTTAATCTACATATATTTTAATTTAACCTTTATAACCCCCCTCCCCTTATTCCTTATTATATATATATATATGTTTATTATCCAAAAGTAAGTTCAGAATAGATCATAACTCTATCTAATATTCTACCATAAATTTTTTTCTCAGTGATGAAAGCTTTTATTCACCAAAAAGACAAAATACACAACATTTAAAAAGGTTTACAAAGGGATAATTGCATGGCAAAATGAAATTCAAGTACAATATGGTAAAGGGGAAGAGGGTACATATGAAATGGGAAGGGGATATGGAAAGGGTGAGTAGTCCAGGCAGAGAAGAGTCTTTGGTAAGGAGCAATGTTGATAGACTTGGTTGCCCTGGTGGGTTGATAGGAGGATCCATATGTGACATGAAGTTTGGAGGAATATCATTGAGTATAAAATGTTTTACAAGGTAAGTATTGATTTACATAGTGTAACATAGAGATTTGAAATAACACATTGAATTTTTTTGTCCATAGCAATTCAGAAATTGATCAACCTGTGGAAACTCAAAGCAATAATCCACAAGAAAGATTAAAGACAAATGAATGTTACAATTAGGAATTATTTGTAAAGTCTGGAGTTTAAATATGAGTAGCATTTTAGGAATGCAATATTGAGAAATCCAATTTACGATGGATAAGTTGAGAATAGGAAAACATTTAAAGATAACAACATTGGAAATAATAAATTTAAATAGGGTGAATATTTGCAATTAAAATCATTAGGCCAAACTGCAGCTTACTTTGCAATACTACTTGAATAAAATCGTTTATAACAATAATGCTAAAAAACTGTTATGAATAGTGTTTTTTTCCTTCTTGTGAATGAGAAAATCAACATTGGTAATGATCCCCACAGCACTCTCATCCAAGCCCTCTCCCTCAAAAGAACCAGGATTTAGGCCTCTGGGGCCCCTCACAACAACCAGATGCTCTCATTCAATCAGCAAAGTTAAAGTGTAATGAAATTTTTAGTTAAAAGGTACAATTCGGAATTATTTGTAAAGTCTAGAATTCAAATATGAATAGTGTTTTAGGAGTACAATATTGAGAAATCCAATTTGCGGTAGATAAGTTGGGAAATAGGAAAACACTTGAAGATAACAAAAAATACAGACTAAATCAATCTACTGTTCAGTTCTTCCAAATGGCCTCGAATATCTTCACAAGAGAGCAATCCTGAATGCTTTGGAAAAATTATGGAAAACTGTGGAGAACAAGGAAAAAAAAATCCGAGCTTCAAAATGTCTCTGCTGAAAACCATTCTAATCCATCATGAAAATCACAT
Source organism: Epiperipatus broadwayi (assembly GCA_028023455.1). Classification (NCBI taxonomy): domain Eukaryota; kingdom Metazoa; phylum Onychophora; class Udeonychophora; order Euonychophora; family Peripatidae; genus Epiperipatus; species Epiperipatus broadwayi. The sequence goes on along the minus strand of JAQFVV010000137.1, from coordinate 2,694,176 downwards.
GAACAGCGAAAGGCCAGCCCTATCAATAACAACATTGGAAATAATAAAATTAAATAAGGGGAATCACTTGCAATTAGAATCCTGAGGCAATAACAACATTGGAAGTAATAAAATTAAATAAGGTTCATTACTTGCAATTAGAATCATGAGGCCAAACTGCAACTTATTTTGCAATAATACATGGATAAAATCATTCATGACGATAATGTTAAAAAAATCACCATAAATAACGTTATTTTTCATATCTTGTGAATGGTAAAAATGAAATTCAGGAGCAACATGGTGAAAGGGGAAGGATACATATGAAAAGGGATGTGGAAAGAGTGTGTATTAACCATTAAAGACAAATGAATGTTACAATTAGGAATTATTTGTAAAGTCTAGAGTTTAAATATGAGTAGCATATTAGGAGTACAATATTGAGAAATCCAACTTGCACTGGATAAGTTGAGAATAGGAAAACACATGGAGATAACAACATTGGAAATAATAAATTTAAATAGGGTGAATCACTTGCAATTAAAACTATTAGGCCAAACTGCAAGTTTACTTTGCAATAATACTTGGATAAATTCGTATATAATAAAACACTAAAACCACTATAAATAGCGTTTTTTTCCTTATTGCGAATGAGAAAATCAACGTTGCCAACAATCCCCACATCACCCTCATCCTAGCCCTCTTTCTCAAAAAAACCAGGATTTAGATATCTGGGGTCTCTCCCAACAACCAGACTCTCTCATTCAATCAGCAAAGTTGAGTGTAATGAAAATTTTAATTAAAAAGTACAATTAGGAATTAGAAATTATTTGTAAAGTCTAGAATTCAAATATGAATATTGTTTTAAGAGTACAATATTGGAAAATCCAATTTGCGGTAGATATGTTGAGAAATATGAAAATACTTGGAGATAACATAAAATACAACTAAATCAATCTACTGTTCAGTTCTTCCAAATGGCCTCGAATATCTTCACAAGAGAGCAATCCCGAATACTTTAGAAAAATTATGGAAAGACTATGGAGAACAAGAAAAAAAAAATCCAAACTTTAAAATGTCTGCTGAAAACTATTTTAATCCATCATGAAAATCACATGAACAGCAAAAGGCCAGACCTATCAATAACAACATTGGAAGTAATAAAATTAAATAAGGTGAATCACTTGCAATTAGAATCATGAGGCCAAACTGCAACTTATTTTGCAATAATACATGGATAAAATCATTCATGACGATAATGTTAAAAAAATCACCATAAATAACGTTATTTTTCCTATCTTGTGAATGAGAAAAACCAACATTGGTAACAATCACCACAGCACCCGCACCCCAGCCCTCTCCTTCAAAAGAACTAGGATTTGGGTCCCTGGGGGCCCTCCCAACAACCAGACTCTCTCATTCATTCAACAAAATTAAGTGAAATGAAAATTTTCATTAAAATGTGAAATCTCTGCAAAAATCTTTTGTAATTTCAATGGTTGCTATATACATACATAGCGTTTTTATAAAAGTTGAAATTATTCTTACTTGTGATTACATTGTTGATATAGCTTGTAAATGAAAGGAGAGCTAAGAAACTCCCCTTTTTAATAGGGATAGTTTTAGAGAAATTTAATTCCCTAAACTAGGAAAAAGGGGAGCCAGAAACAAATATTTTTTTCCCGTGTTTTTATGAGTTTGTGTTGACAATATTTTAGGTGTAATTATAAATTAGATTATTTCCTTCATCTATGTCTTGAAGAAAATTCAAACTTGATTTAAACTTTCCAATTATATTTCATTGTTAAAAATAGCACACAAGTTAGTACAAAACACAATATTTTGAGTGGAAGTTTTCTTTTAATTTAAGTGTGGCTGGTATGACCAGTGATTTTCTCTATTTTATTCTTAACAGTAAGACTAATAAGTACTTTCCAATTATGAATTATCCTACTAGGTTGACATATGGGGCTACTTGGCATTGTTACATAAACAGCTTTCCTCTCCATCCCATATTTTCATCTTTTTCCAATCAAACGAACGTTCATTATTTTATTATTATTTAAGAAGGAAATTTAAAACAGCTGCTTTCATTATAATGGAAAATTCATAATGTTTGAAAAACCACTTATAAACTTTGCCCTTAAGAAAAGAGTAGAGAAATCAGGAGAACCGATAAGTATGTAAAATTTCCGCTGATTGATGTCTTTGGCAGAACAGCGTAGTCGATTAGAGCATCAATTCGGTATTCATGAATCTAAAGGTCTCTGGTTTGATTCTTTTGCTACAACTATCACTGATCAAACCAGCAACATCTGAAGAAAACAAAGGCAAAACTCTCCATACAGTAGTGCCACCCTGTGCCAAACAGAGTAATCAATGGATGCCAGAAGGCTTAATCCCTATCTGGTATCTACTCATCCAATATCCCCAGACTAGTTTCTGGCTTGTGGCCTTTGTCAGTGAGGAGCCTTGGATCTGAGAGCACTGCACCTAGATCTTAGGATCTAATGCAACTCTCCAAGGCTCCTCACTGATGATGGCCACAAGCCAGAAACTAGTCTGGGGATATTGGATGAGTAGGCACTAGATAGGGATTTTATGCATAAGCCTTCTGGCATCCATTGATTACTCTGTTTGGCACAGGGTGGTATTACTGTATGGAGAGTTTTGCCTTTGTTTACAACAATTATGTGCTAGTATAGAGAAGGTGATCATGGGAAGTTTAGTGGTTTAACATCTGAAGAAAAGAGAATAATCCCTTCTACTGTACTGTTTCGCTATGAGAGCTTATCAGGCTATTCCACATTATATATAAAGTGATTAGTGCAAGCTCTGTCAACACCCACTTCCCTAAGTTCAAACTAGAATGAAATTAAAATCTTTTTTTACACAAATATCTAAAGATTTTCCAGTCAAGCTCTGAAATTACTGGATTCTTGTATGGAATGCAAATTAAGTTACTAGAAAATTTGAATCAGTCAAATGGAAATCTCCATATAACAATATTAAAAAAAAAATCATTATCGTAATGTGATGCAGTCTTTACCATTAATGATAGTGTGAGAAAACAATATTTGCTTATAGTCAGTAAACCATTGTCTACCTTTACTACGATTATCTCTCTTGTTAAATCAATTATTTATTCTTGCAAATATCTCGTAGTATAATATATAGATTCTGGAATAATCAGTAATTACAACCATAATCTTTCTTCATTAAAATGTCAAATGAATAAGGTGTCTTATTTTATTAAAAGTGTTACTGCATTTTTGTTCTCATATTCTTTTTAAAACCAAAGAATTTCTCAATAAAAATAAATCTCTATTTGAAATCCTTCTTTTCAAAACTTAATAACTTAGCTGCAGAAGAAATTACTCTAAAATTTTTTCATCTCACTACACTAAATTTTTTCTATGACAGGATAATATATTAATGGGTTATTTTCTTCACCTATTAAAAAAAAAACAACTATTATCCAGAAGTTATAAAAAATATTTTCTTTCCATAACCCTTAACTACTTCTTAAATCAAATTATAATTCTTACAGCAAAAATGTCAACATATTGCTAAATATCCAATATGAACAAAATGTATAGAAGTCCAGGGCATATTTTGGAATCTTTTCACAATCAAAAAACTTTACTACTTTGTTTTATTCTAAATCCCAAAAGTCATTAAATAAAGATTCATAATTTCTTAAACAGTGAAAAATATATATTCCATAATTTGCAACAAATGGTCATTTATTACTTTTTTTATTATTTTATTTTATCAATCTGAAGTTTCATTAAAAGTTACAAATCTTAATTAAAAAAGACATTGATGTATAAAAAAAAACATGCTTAAAATGGTTACTAAATGTGGATGAAGAAATCGTGTTAATAGTAAGAAAATCAAGTCATACATCATGTGACTTAACTTAATAAGCTTGTACTACAAATGAGATAGCTGGATTTGAAGACATATAGATATCTGAAAATTTCAGATTTTCTACTTAATAGTTAAGTATTAGATAAATGCTACGCTTGAGTTGGTATTTCAGATCTAGTGGCTGAATATCCCAGCGCCTCACAGACGATAGTCATCAGCTTGAAACCGGTTTGGGGATAGGGATAATTCTAGATAGAGATTTTAAATGCTTTCTCTTCTGGCATTTATCGGAAAAGTTTGTTTAGAGCTATTAGCAATGAAATTGTGTTAAAGGAAATCATGATAATCTTTATAATACCTTTTATAAAAAAATTGTAACTTTTAATTTATGTTAATAAATCTAACAACAATTTCGTTGTTGATATGACTATAAAGAAATAATAAAATCTTAAAAATATTACACTTTATTTAATTTCAAAAAAAATATTTTCATTAAAAATTCTTCTATAAAAAAAATCATAAAAAAAAATTGTTGAATAAAATAATAATTTTAAAACTTTATTAAATTTTTGACATTATCACTTTAAAAAGAAATGTGCATTAGAAATTCTTATCTTTTTTTATTGTCATGGAAAAAAACAGCCCATGCAAATCACTTGAAAAACATTAATAATTAAAAAGAAAACAAGTGACTTTTAAATATATTAAATAAAACTATGATATTAATGCATAAATCATGCTAAATTCAAACTATCAGTTAAATAAGTTTTCTATTATAAAATTTAATATTTTTAGTTTTAATTGAAAGTCTTATCATGTAAACCAGAAAATAATGAGATTTAAATAAAATAAATAACTAAATGGTTTATTGGTCAGAACTTCATAAGAAGTCTAAATGACAGAGCTGAGCCACAATCTATGGGCCATTCTACTAAGGCCCCAACCGAGACAGATTTAAATTAAATAAATACTAATAACATTTAAAATTTCATGTACTATTATAAAAGTCATTATTCTTTCTGTTTTCTACTGCTATTATATATTACTTTTTCCTTTCAAATCTTAATATGACTCTATAAAGCACTTTTATTAAATACACGTATTTTCTTTATATACATTATATTTTGAATTAAATAATTTTATTTAAAACACAAAAAGTTCATAATTTAACAAGATATTATTTAACTGCTTTTTTTAAATGTGAATATCTATCTAATTAAGAAATAACATTGAAAAAATATTTACCGTAAGAATTTGTGTTAAAATATCCAATTCACAAACTGCTAAAGCATGGATGACTTCTTCAATTAGGTGTTTGCAGTGTTGGCTAATGAAGGCAGTTTTTAAAGGCACATCACAATTTGTTAAGAACTTGAGGAATATTGAAGACATGAAACATGTAACGATAATGTGATTATTTACAGCTGACAGATCAATTGCTTGATCAGTTTTTACTTGCATGTATATATACTCAACGGGAAAAATTACAGAAGCCTGAAAATAAAGAATATTATATAGTGGCAAATCTTTAAAACAACAACAACAACAACATGCATACATATATAGTAGTCCTTCTGCATTCATAATATCTGTTTTGAATATTGCCAGAGACGAAAATTTACAGATAATAACAAAATATACAATGTGCAATTAACATATGTATTTGTAATACAGTCTTTATCAATATATATATATATATATAGTACAGAGGAATTGCCACATGCTTGGCAGTTGGTTCCGAAGTTTCCAATGGATGATGTGGATGACAAATAAAAGTTATATATTGAATTGGTTAATAGATATATAATAAAAAAAAATCAAGTTTTTTTATATACATAATTAAAACATTTTTCACTTAAATGAAATTGGAACAAACATCATTTCTGACTTATTATATTTCTTTTAATATTATTTTTCTCCTTAAAAATAACTACTTTCACTTTATTAATGTCTTAATAAGTACCATTAATTCAAATTAATAAAAATGTATCATTTTTTATACTCTAGCAATTTATACATAATGTATGCCATAGATTTATCTCTGCTAATGATATTCATGGCTTCAGTTCATCTCAATTTAACACAGATATTATTTATATTTTACTATGTAAGTTTTCAACTCTCAGGTATTAATGAGAGATTTCTTAGATATACTAACAATTGGAAATCTTTTATATCTATAATTTCACGGTAGTTGTTTTATAGACATCCACGCCAAGAGATGGCATTATTTTCCTTGAAAAAATATAACTTATGAACATTCCCAGGCTTTTTTTTTTTTAAATGTGAATTCCTTGTTTTTGATTTTTTTTTTTATTATTTAAAAATAAATTTTAACACAAATTTTATTTTTTTGTAAACATTTTTATTAACATCAACAAATAATAAATAAATATAAAATAAAATCAGTATATTGTAAAATTTCTATGGTATATTGTAACATTTGTGCTTTGGCTTGTGGCTTTTTTAAAAAAATAACTTCAACAAAATGATGAAGTTACAGTGTTTTATACACAATTAAGGAACATAAACAAACTCAAAAGTTAGTAGGCATTTTTTTATTTTGCCGTTTTTTTAAAATAATAACATCAATAAAATGATGAAGTAACAATGTTTAAACACAAATAAATCCCATAGCCATTCCGCTGTGGATGTCAATAAAACAATTACCATTTTCACTAAAGGCTTCCAGAAAGCTATTAGCAAATAAGGAAGTGCATGCATTAATTTGTTTAGAAAAACAGCCCATGATTCTTTAGTCACATGATAAATCCCATTTTGATAATTTAATATCTTCTCTGTGACTTCAGTCTTTTTCCGATCTTCCAGTTTTATACATAATATCCAAAAATTCTCTTGGCAGTTACAATACCCACAAAGTTAATAATATACTTATACAAAAATTCTACATAAGAAAACCAGATCAGTATAAATATCAATGGTATGTCAAAATCCTCAGGAAAAAATATATATATTTGTGGAAATCTGAAGCTTTTAAAAATATCATTTAACAAACGCGATTCATTGACTATAATGGTTTCCTCAGTAGTCATGCACATTATTTAAAAATTCAACTTTATCATCAGAGACAGAAGTAAATTCACCGATACCTAATTTACCTATAATTCATTTTCAGTATATTTTTTGATAACTTTAGTTTTACTTTTAAAGACTTATACTGCTATTATTATTCCCATTGAGATTTATATTACATTCAATAAAATTATCAAACTGTTTGATCTAATATCAAGTCATAATTTTATTCTTTTGTACAGTTTTCCTGAATTATTAAGGATTCGATCATCTTATTAATTTCATCTTTGATCACAATTAATTTAAATTTTTCATAATTCTCTATCATCATAAAATTTGGCTGAAATAAACTTTTAAATTAAAAATAAATAAATTAGAAAGTGTGATTTTCATCTTAAAGTTAGACACTATAAAAATGGTGTAATACTTGACATCAGTAGTAAGGAAATACCGATTTATAAATACATATATATCATTTTTATTAATAAATACATAAATAAAAGTTTTTTTTTTACAAAAATACTACTTTTGAAATAAAAGAATAGAATATGTTTTTTTAAATTTTTTTTACTAAGCAGTTTAGCTTATATATTTATATAATTATTACGAACCTCATTAGAATTTTGTTCTCTGAGATTAGTCCATTCGTTCAGAGAAGGAAGTAGAAGATCCAAAACCATTTGGAAACGTAAATCGTTTAAAATACAGTAAAGATGTGAATCACTAGTGTCATCTGTTTGAAGATAAACAGAAATATCTTGTAGAAGAGTTAAAGCTAAATCCATTAGCTTTTCAAAGCTGAAAATGATATATATATATATTATTAAAAACATTATCATCAATATGAAAAGATTACATAGGCTAGGTCTAAATTAATTAATAATTTTGTAAAATAAATAACAATACACAAATACTAATATTAATTTTAAATATGCGTTACAGACTTTGTGATATTTTAGGGACAGATGGGAGACTGATCCATTTCTTGGTATCCATTGGTTGACATGATGGAGCGTTTATTTTATTATAGTTATATCCTAAATTTACTAGGTCTTTTATATAAACATCTATATTGTTCTTGTGATCGATCTTGAATTTACATAATTTACCGTTTCTATACAAAAAACTCTTCAAGTCTGCTGAATTATGGGTTATTGGGGTTTGTGATTTTGGGTGAATAGCATCTCTAATATAGGCCATTCTGTAATCCAATATATTAATATTTCTGTGGATGTATAGATCAAGAAATTTAATGCCTTTATACTTGTCTTCATTTTCAATAATCCATATTAAAGAAGTTGCATGTTCCAACTCATGACAAATATTTTTCTTCAAGAAGTATAAAGTATAATAATTAATCTTTCTTATTGCATTGCCAAATGTATATCATATAATACTAAATCATCCATGCACTTTACTACTGTTACACAATACTTTATTTATCATCCTCTTTTACAGTTTCGATTGCCCAACAATCTTCTTCAGAACTACAACATAATACAAACATATGAATATGTAACATGTATATTTATATGTTGTAGTTCTGAAGAAGATTGCTGGGCCAATCGAAACTGTAAAAAAGGGGGATAAATAATGCATTGGGTAACAGTAATAAAGTGCATGGAAAATGTAGTATTATACGACAAATATTTTTAATGTGTATTTCTGTTGCATAAATTAATGTATTATCCACATATATAAAGTGTATTCTGGTTCAATGACAAGTGTTTTGGAATTATAGCTCTCTCAAATTTTGTTAGGACAATGCTGCATACAATACTGCTGATAGGAAGACCCATTAGCCATCCGTGCTCCATCCTATAAAACTTCATATTTGCTAATACTATAATGTCCCCATCGATCCATTTTAGGACATCAATAATAAATTTTTTTTTTGTAAAGATTATAGTTTATGCTCTGCAGCCACTCCTTAATTATGACTATCTACTGAGAACATGATATCAAGCCATACAACTCTTTAATGTCCAACAAAGCTATTTTATATTTTATTAGATGTTTTTATGTCTGTAATAGTTCGTTAACATAAAAGATTATTAACATATGAAAAGAGCACCAAATCAGGTGCTGAAAAAGGCTTTTTATGTATATAAAAAAAAATTTGATATTTATATAGCTGTTGTAAGAATTTATTATTTTCTGATTATTATTTTATATTTTGTATCGATATTTATATTTTTAGTTTTTTCTATACATTCATATGAAGATTTATTGCATAATCTCTAAATCCTATACTTTCTATCAGCCAGTTTAGCTATAAATAAAAAGAACTCATGTATTCCTCTCTCAAAACTATGGAACATTTAAATAAATTTGCATAAAGTAAAACATAATTAAATATTAAATTAGGTCTCGAAAAAAATATAAATGCTGTGAATATTATAGACTCTTGAAAGATGTAAATGCTACAAATATGACATAAAGGTCAAAATCATGCTAAGCGTAAATAAAATAAATTCATATAAAATCTACCGTTTTTGTGTAAATGTTCAACACATTTATAAACAAGGTTTTATTTCAATGACATATATAAATCTATAAGTGTTTTGCGCACAGCCAATGAAGCTTTAAATTTAATTGTATATTAAGCTGAGCGCTTTCGGGAGACACGTACTACCATATTCATAGCTAGGTGTGTAGTGAGAAAATATCTCTGATGCAGATGATATGCAAATATATGTAAATTTAAATGCATGAGTTAAAACAGACCATTTTCTTGATATGAAGAAGCAAGCTTCTTTTCTGTTGATTGCTGTAGGATCTCGTGCTATATAGCAAGCCTCTTTAACTTTGTGTTTTGCATCGTTTCTCTCGGTACAAACAACACGCGCTTCTGATAGTTGAAAAACGTGGCCGGTGGTTTTCTTGTGTTCGATGAATACTGAATTACCCACTGTCTTGGTTCTGATCCTATTATACAAGTATTTGTGCTGGGATAATCTGGTTGCAATATTTGCCTTGGTTTCATCATAATAAGTGGCAGGGCAATTATTATGGGGGCAGGTGATTTTGTATATGACGTAAGGATTCAATTTGGGTATTATTTTGCCTTTAGTATTATTGATTAATCTATTAGTGGAGGGGGTGAATGAAAAGCAATTTCGAATTCATTGGAAAGTTTATTAATCATTTGTTTAGATAATGAGTGGATGTATGGAATAAGGATGCGTGGTTTGTTCACTTTCTGGTGTTGTTGATTTATTTTATTGAAAAAGTGATTGACTTTTTTGTTGATAACTATCCATTTATGTAACATTTATTTAAGTTTAAATTAGATTTTCTAATTGGAAAAGTGCAAACAGTTCTAAACAATAATTGGGGGAAAAAATCAATTTCCTTTCTAGTTTCAATTATTATTAATACAGAAACTAATATGAGTATTCGTGAAGCATCTAATTCTAAAAATTTTATAACTCAATGATTCTTAAAAAAAAAAAAAAACCTACATCAGCTAATAGAACTTTTAAAACGCATATTAATTTAATCTCTAACAAGAGATAGAAGTAAATTCCTATTTATTTCCTGAAAACAAAGAATAGACTTTAAAAAAAATAACTTTGATTACTTACCATTGTCATTAATTCTAAATCAAAGAATAACAAACTAAATCCCATTCTCTAAAGCTTTCAGCCTCTTGTTCAACTTCTCAATAATGTATACTTTTTTATTCTTAAAATCAACATTAACTTACTTTTCTATTTTTTTGTTGTTGCTTATAGTCTCAACAATCTCCTTCAAAATATCTTTTGCATTTTTTTCTGCTTTTAAATAAACAATCCAGTTCTTCTTTCTTTTTATAATTTCCTCCAATATACATATATATTTTTGCCTTAATCTTTTCAACATTATACAACACTAATCTTATGTGTTCAATTTATCTTTTCCACACTCTTAATCCACATTTTTAAAATATTTTCTTCTTCTTCATATTTGCTAAGCATTTACATTTCAGTTTTCTATATAAATTATATTCAAATAGATAAAAAAAATTCAACAAAACTCTTTCTTAGAATTAATTTCAGCACTCTACAGAATAACTTCATATTCTTATTAAAAGCCTATTTAGCATTGAAATTCTCACTTTAATTTCTTTCTTACCATTTCTATAATCAGTTCAGTTAAACTACTAAACATCACATGATCACCATTTCTTATGCTTGCTCATAACTGTTATTAAAACAGGCAAAACTCTCCATACAGTAGTGCCACTCAGTGCAAGCCAGAATAATCAATGGATGCCAGAAGGCTTGTGCATAAAATTCCTATCTAGTACCTACTCATCCAATATCCCCAGACTAGTTTCTAGATTGTGGCTTTCGTCAATGACGAGCCTTGGATCTGAGAGTACTGATGAAAGCCGCAAGCTAGAAACTAGTCTGGGGATATTGGACGAGTAGGTACTAGATAGGGATTTTATGCGCAAGCCTTCTGGCATCCATTGATTACTCTGGCTTGCACTAAGTGGCACTACTGTATGGAGAGTTTTGCCTGTTTTAATCAGTTCAGTTCTTGAATATTTAAAAGCATTAACCTATTTTATAACTTTCTGTGTAATTCTAACTTTTAATTTACTCTTCTTTCCATCCATTTTCATTGCTTTATTTTAATTTGCATTTATTTTTACCTATATTTTCTACAAAATCTGTCAATTCTATATAATATTTTTATTAAACTCATTCATCTATCAATAATGGTAATTTCATACTTACCAAATCATATATTAAATAAAATAGAAACTAGATAACATAACACATCTACTTTAGAACTCTTCATATATTGGTTTTCTTTTAATTCCTTTTATAATATATTATGAAAGAATTATAAAAGAAGAAATTTATATTAATGAAATCTGTAATGAATAGGATGTTAAGTGAAAAAAAAAAAAAAAGAGATAATAGGTTGATTTAATTAAATAATCATAATAAATTATTATAAGAAAGGTATTTAAGAAATGAATGTAATGAACAGTTAAGCTTGTTTGTTAGAAGAGTTTTAAGATAAGAGGTATTTGTAATTGTTATATGTATTATAGAATGTTGGTATTTATTGTTTTTTATATATTTTTTAGTTGTTCCTTTCATAAAGACTATAAAAAAATATAGTCGAAACATTGAAGTATATTTTTGTATGTTATAATAGTTCATATAATAAATCAAGATTTATAAAGAAGTTTGTGTGTGGTTTGTTGAATATATAATAAAATAAAATTAACTACTTTTTTTAATCTCTATACATTTATTAATAATAGTTTTAATCAATCATCTTATATCTTTTGTCTATCCTTTCTACATCTAAACTTCTCATCAGACCAGAAACATTTAACCTGTTAGAAATTCACCTAATCAAATCGATCCACAACAGGATTTTAACTAACTGCATGGTACATAATAATAGAAATTCTAAAATTCTTATATTTCAAATAATTAGGTATCATAATTATTGGAGAAAAAATCTAACGAATATTAATTAAAAGCTACTAACTTTCTCAAACTCTTTTCCCTCATTACCTTTATCCATTCAAATGCAATGTCATGAATTTCATTTCTTCTTCTTTCATTACTGGACAATCTATTTCATTATCCCATATGCTTGTTAGTTTTATCATATAAATCATTTATATAATCTTGTCATCTTTTCTATTAGTATATCTATTTTCTTGACTAATCTTTTTCATCAAATCTCTGAACTGATTTTTTCCAATTTAGTTCTATTTTATTAAAATTAAACCAGCTATCTTTTCTTTGTAAATTTCTTTACCCATTTAACTTCATTTTAATCACTTTCTCTTATTTATTTGTTTTTAACTCAATTCAATATGAGTTCACCTTTTATAAAATTCACATTTTTTCAGGTCTATACTTATTTATTTATGAATTCTTTACTAATTCAAGATCTTTTGTTTTCTTTTATTAAAAGGATGACATTTAAAGTAGTGAAATTAAAATTTTCACATATAACTTCAGTGAAATAAATGTACCCACAATAACAAATGTAACATAATTGGTGAAGATTACATCAAGAAATAATTTTTTTTTTTGGATTCACATTTTATTGATTTACTTCTTATAACTATTTTTAGATTACTTTCATTTTTATTATGAATTTCAAATTTAAAGTTGGCCACTAAACAAATTTTGCATTAAAACATAAAACAAACTTGAATTGACATATAAAAGCTGATTTTGAGTATAACTGTTATGAAGTTAAATGAAATAATTTGGACTTTCTGAAATAAGAGACTAGTTTAAAATTTGGATAAATTTAACATTTTAGTTTGCCATACAATGTATCAGTATTTGAGTTGATTCTTGATGGGAACTGTAGCGTCGTCTAACGGCACAGTACGGCTAACCAACCAGTACCAACAAAATAAAAGTAAAGCAACAAAAGAATTGATCTTCGATTAATATGATATTTAGAAGAGATAAATTATTAAAAAAAATGCATCATCATCATTAATATTCATTTTATATTTTTCCTTGTGGCTTAAATTTATTACCTTCCAATAGTTATATTGTTATTAAAGATAACATGCTTGATATGAGAAACAGCTTGAGAAATAAATCCACTGTCATGTAAATGAACACTGGTTTGCAGCACAATCATTCGAAGCCCAGTTCTCCAAGCTTCCTGAACAGTAGATATAATTGAATCTAAAAAATAAAATTTTTCAATAAGCTAAAGTTAAGTATCTTATATGTATTTAATTTATTATGATTAAGAACAAAGTAATAGCAATGATATTCTTGGTAAGTTTTTGATAAAAGCTAATGCATTAAACATTATGGTACTGTTTAATTAGCCACAGTACATCGCTCGGTGGCGCTGCTTCTGTGCAAAAACACAGAAATATGCAGTTTAATCGGCCGAACTTACGGCATATAGAACAGTTCTGTTCATATAAGCTGTTAGCAGGCCTAGGTAGTGTTGCACGCAAATATTACGGCCTGCTGATATACTTCGCGACACTATGCAAATAGCGCACACTTTATAGATCGCTACCATATGATGTGAGGGTGTATGTAATTCAACTGGCCATAACTTTTTTAATGTGCATTCAAAGTAATGACCTAACAGACTAGCTAACGTACTATTACATACTAATAATTGGTAAGCCCGTCCCCGCGCTTTCCTACACAGCTTGGAATGTGAAAAGAATTGCAAATGGGTAGGGCCAAACACCATTGCCCAGAAGTCACGCGAACAGGCACATTTTCGCGAGAAGAGCTAAGAGACAAATCATAAACTTGGTTTGATCAGAGTAATGCAAAACCATCAGCCCTTCCCCCCGCACATTCCAGCGCTATGCGCTAAAATTTAATTTAATTCAGGCTGATTAGTTTGTTAATCAAGTGTTTTGTTTTTGACATTTAATGTAGAATGCTAAGAATAATGTAAACTTGTTTGAGGTTGCATGTTGTTTTGGAAATCATAAACTTGGTTTGATCACAGTAATGCATCTTTTGGACGATCCTTTGGATTAGCAAAACCATCAGTCCCTTCCCCTGCACATTCCAGCGATACGTGCTGCAATTCAATTGAATGGAATTTAATTTAATTTGGGCTGATTAGTTTGTCAATCAAGTGTTTTTTTTTTTAATTTTTGTTTAAACGTTTCATTTACTATTAGAAGAATAACGCCCATTTTTAAATAAAAAGTGTTTTATTTTGTCCTGGCCCAGAAATATTATATTAAAACGTTTTTGCACAGAAACTGTGCCACCAAGCAATGTACAGTGGCTAATTAAAGAGTACCAACTTTATCTTACGTTAGAAGCAATAAAAAATTTTAAAATGCATAAAAGTATTAATACATAAATATCTTTATTATAGATAATAAACATTTAAAAATTATAAGAAATTATTTTTGAACAGTTTTTAAATATCAACAATTAAATCATGATCCAAAATCATATATCCATTATTATAACTACTTTTACTAAAATTATAATTTGAATATTTTTAATAGACACCGTTTCAATAAAATAATAAAAAAATAAATTTTATTTTAACAGGAAAAAATCTAAATTAATAAAGTGATATACAACCAAATATAAATAAAAAATAAAATGCTGTAAAACTGTTAAAAAAATTATATTTGTTCATAATCATAATGCTCATTTTAAAAACACTGAATCTTATAATTAAAAAAAAAAAAGTTTATGATTAGATCTTGTATAATTTAATATTGTTTTAAAAAAAAAAAAAAGATCAAATACAAAGTCATCTATTAAAATTTGCATTTTTTACATACGGTTTGTTCTATAAATAGTATGTACTTAAGATAATAGCCATTCTCCATCTAATGTTATTTAGTGTAAACTCCTCTTGTGACCAGTTAATATTATATAAATATATTTGTTATCAAGTAAATAACTCAGATTATATGTAACTGAAGCTTCCAATGAGTTATATCATACTTGCAACTCTATCACAACCAACCATCAGCTTATATAACAGACTGACCTCTCAGATTAGATACATTAGAGTTATACCACTTTGTCAAGCAATTCATATAGCACGTGACAATTTAACTTCATATACACATTATTTCTATTCTGTCATACAAACATATGATCAAAGACCTGTGAAAAGGACAAATGATCCCCAAGATGTGCATTTCATGCTAGAGTGGTTTATATTAATATTGTACTGCGGAAAATTTGAAACTTGTCAATTAATTAAACTA
This sequence comes from Epiperipatus broadwayi, assembly GCA_028023455.1. Lineage (NCBI taxonomy): Eukaryota > Metazoa > Onychophora > Udeonychophora > Euonychophora > Peripatidae > Epiperipatus > Epiperipatus broadwayi. The sequence continues at coordinate 2,678,584 of JAQFVV010000137.1, read as the reverse complement.
TAGTAATTTTCTATCTAGATATATACCAAAAAAAATAATGAAGATATGTGTAAGAGACTGTGATCTTGGCCAACTGATAAGTGTTGATTCAGCATGAAATGTGCATCTTGGGGATATTTATCTTCTTCACATATCTTTGATCCTATGTTTTGGCAATATGTGATAGAATTATAATTAGTAAAGAAAAAAAAATTAAGATTAGGGTTTTTCTAGAAATGATGTGTATATGAAGTTGAAATGTCACATGTGCTATATGAATTGCTTGACAAAGTATATGTTTCTAATGTATCTATGGTCTGAGAGATTGGTCTGTTATCTGGGCTGAAGGATGGTTGAGATATGGTTGCAAGCACGATATAAGTCATGGGAAGCTTCAGTTACTTCCTGTTCAGATAAATATATCTGCTGCAAAAATGATTGCAAATTAGAAAAAAAAAAGGAAACTCTTAAAATAAAAATAAATTCCATTATAAATAAATAAAAAAAGTATAATTATTTTTTATTTTACAAAAAAAAAAAAAAAAATTCTTTTGTTATAAAAACAAAAAAATCTTTCTTTGTGAAGATACAATTTTATTATCAATATTACTTTTTATGACATAAATATGTATAAACATGCACAGACACTTAACTTGGTTAAACTATAAACTTATGAAAACTGAATATAATAATTGACATCATCTAATCTTACTTACATATTTATTTTCATGAATATAAATGTTCAGACATTTATAAAAAACAGATAGATGTATTATTTTAAAAATTGGCTAAAAAAGAAAAATTAAAGAAGTTTGGACAATAACCAAAGATCAATTTGCGATAAATAAAAAAGATACCAGCACCTCTATCTCAAAGAAATGGGCTCTCTAAGATTTCAAATAAAATTTACATAACAAATTAAAATGAATTTGAATATAAGCAAGTATACTTAAATATGACCAATAATAGTAATGTAATATAGCTATGATTATGGTCCGCATTGTACTGAAAGTATGCTGAGCATGAATAAAGCCAATTTTTAAAATAATAGGTCTATCTTTTCTTTATAAATGTCTGAACATTTATATGTTCAAAATTACAAGTGCAAAGAAAAGAGATAAGATATTAAAGGAATTAAGTAATACTCTATATATATTACGAGACTACTTTCTGGTTTATTATAATTTACTTAATTGTCTTCAAAATCTTCCATGTTTTTAATTTTTACTGTTAATATAATATAATTATAAATATAATTACTGTTAATATAATTCCAAGATGTCGCCATGAATCTGGTACATGGTACCAAAAGCGCATGGCAAAACAATATTAGTGTTTAATATTTTTTGAATTTTTTCTGTGCTCTGGTTATCACATTTTATATATGTACAATAATTTACTGTTAATATAATGAATAAATAAAAAATCTTACTTATCATTATAAAAAAAAACAATAACTGTATATGTATTAAAAATAATTGTTCTGATTTTAATTTTTTTTGTCATAAAAATCAATATTTTTAAAAAAGAACATATGCCTGATTCAATCACTTTGAAAGTCTTATTTTAAAAACTTAAATAAATGTGAAAAGGATTATACAGTACAAATATTTAAAAATATTCAAGACAATATAACAATTCTTTTGTTTTCTAATGCATAGAATTCGATTTTTTTTCCTACCATTAAAACATTTTGGCTATTTTTAAATGGTCATTGCCAAATTACCTATAATAAAAACACAAAACTAATGAAAGTTCTATACTGTATATTAGCCTATTTAAAGATGGTGGGGGGAAAAAAAATCAATACTCATTTTTTATATATTAAAAAGAATACGTAATTATATACATAAAATCAAAAGTATGGATTATCAAGTAGTACAATTTTTTTTATATATAGATAATAGACTATCTTGTAAAAAAAAGAGTGAAAAAAAAAAAACCCAGTTCAGACAATTAAAGCAAACTTTGTCTTTAAGAAACTAATGAAGAAAAATATCTAAAAATGAAACAAAAGTTATTAGTTTTATTTTCACTTAAAAATATTTTCATTATACATAAAAAGTTTTCTTATATATATATAACGAGAGAGAGAGAGAGAGAGAGTGTATCATATAAATGATTTTTTTTCTTTTAAACTTTTGCTATTGATTTATGATTGTTAATGAAATGTGAATATTTATATAAACAACAACTGAGACACATTTATTTAATACATACAATTTTTATATTCAAAAAATTATTGTTATCACTACATTTACTTAATACACACGACTGTACATATTACAGAAAATATGTATATTTTGATTAGATTAGGTTCCTACAGATAGGCTAAGCATCCAATCTTCTGATGGTATATATTTGTTTATGTGAATTACATATATTTAATTTACTTGAATCTTACAGTATACAGTCTTACCTTGGAGTTTCAGTGAAGTCTGACAGGAGATTTCAAATAAAGTCATTAACAAACTTTTAGCAGATGACAAAAATAGACATCCCTTTAAAAAAAAAAAAAAGATTACTTTATAAATTGTTCAATGAATGCAAGTAAAAAAAAAATGGAATAAATAAATTCCATAATATACAACAAAGTTATCTAATGTAAGCTCAAGTAAATTATGGCCTAAAACCATATGTTGAATGTAAGCATTGAAAGACAAATGGTGTTCTATATGTTTAATTCTATATTAAAGAATTGTGAAAGGATTATCTATTTATAATAGATGTTTGTTTAAAGAGATCATTAACTTGTAAATTTATTATTCTATTTTATTAAAGAGAATTTAAACCCAGACTTTCAAACTCCTTCAGTCACCCACTCCATCCTATACAACTGAAACACATGACCATATATATGCGAAAAAGATAAATGATATCCAATATATATATATTTTGTGCTGAACCAGCACTCATCAGTTGATCAAAATCATTTCCTACACACATATATACAATCAGTGCTCAGTTTATATTAAGATAGCAAATCTTCAAACTTTAATGGACAGACTTCAATCTTCTCCACTCTTCATCCATCCATATCATTGAAAATAATGATGCCATGTTCAAAGCCTTTGTTTACTAATTATTACTTATGTAACTCTAATTATTTTAAAATAACGAATAACACTTTAGTTAAATTTACCATATAAAAGCGCGAATGAATTAATTTCCGAGATGTTAAATTTAATTATGTTCATGGTTTTGAGATATTAAATTTAATTATGCGATAATAGTGAATGTAATAATTGAGGATTAAATTTGTGATTTTATTCCAAATTGTAAATTTTGTTGGGAAGTTCTGATGTTTATTTAGTGTGAATAAGAAATATTGCTGGATTCATTTATCCTCTTTCCCCTTCTGTCTCATTACATTACTTATACCTATTACCAATATGCAATAAGTTGAAAGCTTGCTTTATATATATAATAAAAATGTAACAGATTAGTGAAGTATGACAATAATTGACCATCAAAAATTTAATATTTTTAACAATGGCTGCAATTAAAGAGATTTGTATGCATTTGAAAAAACCTTATAATAACTATTGATAATAACAATACTAATTCTTAAAATAAGTAAATGAAAGTAATTTTTTCTAACCCACCTTGCAATTATTAAAAAATGTAATTGCTATATTACAGACAAAAGTGATGCACTTTTCTAATTCTTTGCAATTCTCTATAAAAGAATCTCCAGGTTTAGGCAATGCTTGATAGAATGTATTTACAATTTGATCCATACACTCTGATGAAATGTAAGGTTCTAGAATAAAGAGGAAAAAAAAATAAGCAAAAATAATATATGATTTAGAATTTAATGACAAATTTTTTGCAATTAATTGTATATTTTAGAAACACGTATATATACAAAAACATATATAATCTCTTTCTTGAAATATAGATTTAGAAATATTATTTTTAAAAACTTTATGCTTTTTTAAAAATCAATATACTTTTATCCATAATAATAATTTTATTCACTTCATGTAAACATTAAGAGAAATGGCAAAAATAACATATACAGTATTAAAAAAACTGATATTAAATCACCTTGAACGTTAAAAAATTTTCAGTTATGCCCTCTGTGAAGATTTATTAACGTTTAAGGTTATTTAATATTTATTTAGGTAGCGTTATGTGCTGGAATTATTTCTTAAAAAAATTGAGTGTTTTTTTAGATATATCAGGTAATTTTTAATTAATTTTTTTGTCTCATATCTCTGTACTTGTTTTAACAATATTTTATAATTATTTATCATTATTTTATATGCACATAATATATATAATAATTAAGGGTTGCACTGTAAAAAACACTAACTAAGCAGAAACTGAAGTTGTCTGCACATCCCTTCTCACACTGCTCTTACAAGATGGGGATGGTTATTAATGTGGACCAACACCACACTGCATATTCGACATCTTGTAAGCAAACAACTAATCTCTGCTTGGTTATTTATTTTTACAGTGCAATCGTTAATTAGTAATAATTATATATGAATGTATATTATACGTATTATTTAATGAGCTTGCCAATAACTCTTAACAAGTTTTTCAGAATATCCCCAACTCCAGATCAGTTTCTGCTTCTGGCTTCCTTAATGAGGTGCTAGGAAATTCAAGCATTAGATTTAAAATACCAGGCCAAGTCCAGCACTTTATCTAATGGTTAACTATTAAGAAGAAAATTTGAAATTTTCAGACATCCATATGTCTTCAAATCCAGCTATCTAACTTAAATAGCCATATGGGACTCAACTAAGTTCAGATACACCATACATTACTAACTTTAGCAATATAAAATTGCCAAAGCCTTAATAGCAAAAAATATAATTGCAAAAAAATCAAGTCATATATCACATGACCTAATTTAAAAAGCTTGTATTACAAATGTTATCTAATGAGCTTGCCAATAGCTCTTAAAAAGCTTTACATTTGTAATACAAGCTTGTTAAATTAGGTCATGTGACATGAGTTGATTTCTTTGCAATTATACGTATTATATACTGTGTTTACAATTATTTAAAATATAGCATTTAAAATTTAACATAAAAAAAAAATCATATAAGCATATTTATTGAATAAATATAAATTCACATTAATAACCAATATAGTAATACATAAAATAATAATTTGTAAGAGTAACCGAAAAATCATGAAAATTTTTGAAAATGTAATAATTTTTTTGATTAACACATATCTGTATCCATTATTTTTTATTGTTCTGCTGTTAGTTTTTCAATAATTAATTTCCATAAGATAAATTATAAGAATCAGCAACCAAAATTTAAGTTATAAATAATAAAAAAAAATCCTGTCTTAGGTGCCGCTCTAAACAAAGATCAGCAGAGAAAAATTTTGCAGGAGAAGATTGCATTTTTTTTTAGAGCTATTAAATAATTTTGATTTATTACTGTAATTTTTAGATATTTTATATGTGATACAACATAATAATTTTACATAAAGAAAAATATTTAATAGTTATATGGACACAATAAAATTCTCTTTTGTCAGGTTCTATTATAATAAATAATTGACAATAAACAAAAAAAATCAATCTTAATTTTTTATCTATTTATATTATTTTATTGTACTGAAAATGATTAAAGATTGGGAGTGAAAGTGAAAAGATTCCAAGTGCTAACGTAACTGTCATCTTGGAGTTATTTTAAAATCTTTATTTTTAATGATTTTTAAGTTTGTAATCATATTGACTTTTGTATACAAAAATTGAAACGTGTGCGAGTAGAGGAGTACGCAGAAGGGTGCATCTAGTACACAGAAAAGTAAAAAATATGAATACCAATGCAATAGAAAGTGGAATATTAGATAAGAAATGAGTTAATATGCCATTAACTGCTTGCAGATTTTGAGTAGACGTGTCATTGCATTTGACATAAAAACTGTTAAAATAATTATATATATATGTCACATTGCATATTTTCAAGAATTAATTACGATATAAAGGTTATTTCCATATAATAACTAGAGAAACACGTTAGCAGTGGTATTGCTCAGTAACTATTAATTACTATCGACAGTTTTAAAATAAATTATTAGCTCTAGTAGCCGATAATAGTTTTTTCGTCTTGGGTTTCCCTCTTATGGTTTCCAAATAAACCTAACACAAAAAAGCTATTGTGGGGAAATAACCAGAACTAAAAATTTAGCTTAAAAACTGTCAAAGATAATTGAAAGTTATCTATTAACATCACTGTTAATTGGTTTCTCTAGTTGTTACATAAAAAAAAAAATTGTAATATTTGCCTAAAAAATTAAAAACAAATCAAAACCATAGATTGTGAAAAAATAAAATTATTTACATTTAGTCTACAAGAAGTATGAGATACTGTTAAACACACACACAAAAAAATGGTATAAAACGCTACAGATACACCTAGAAAAATACCGGGATGAACACCTGCTCAATTTAAAAAATTCTATGAAATTAATTTAAGGCATATGAATATTTCTAGCAGTATGCTACTGAGGGCTAATATTTGAAATAATATTTTTTCATTTAAACTTTTCAATTCTACCATTTTAACAATATTCTAATTTATTTTTCCAGTTTTCCTCCAAATATATACTTCTTCAACTTTCCAATCATTTACTAAATGTCTTGATCTGTTCCATATTAACTACATTTCAAATTAAGTAGATAAAAACATTTTTCTCAAATCCAATTTCAATGAGATTTAGAATAGTTATCAAAACATGTCGATCATTATAATTTTCATCATAAAAACATTTCATTAAACATGACTAACAAATACTGAGTTTGAATGGCATAATTATATGTATTTCAAATATAAGCTGACACTTGTAAATGAGTAGGGCCAACCCAAAATAAATAAATACAAAGACAAAATACTAATAAAGTACTAGAGATTTTGAAAAGATCTATCAGTGAATACAAATATATCACCATATAGAACAAGATAAATTATAAACATTTTTTATCTCACATATTTAACTCATGTAGATATGAACCACATATAATTAAACTACAGATGCATTAACAAAATTAGAATTAAATGATATAAAAGCAAAAATACTTAAGATATATTAACAAAATCAATTTATTTCAACTCACCAAAGTTATTAGTAGTAGACAGGCAGCATTTCAAGATTCTCCAGCTGAAATCTGAGTTATTGCACATTTCTTCATTATGTGAGAAAGAAGTAAGATTTTCTTTACAAAAACCTTCAATATATTTAACCAACTGCTGACTCATTGGTGATCCTTTTAACCAAGATTGAATAATACGATCAGATGGAGATAGTTCTACTAACTTCTCCAAAATAAAGCAAAATAGTATGGCGTTATTATTCTATAATAAAATATAAAAAGATATGGGTATCTGTATTCATCACATTAATAAATTCAAGAATATAGATTTATAATTTACAATTATAACAACATACATAGTTATTGTTAAATCTTTCTTAAATTTTTGTCCTTTGGTTTCTTCAACTTCTTAAATTAGAGATTCTGATATTGAAAAAAAGAAAACCTCTTATTCAAGCAAAAAAACTGCTAGCATTTGGATTGAAAAATATAGTTATTAAAAACAAAAAATAGTCTTAGATTTGAAAGATCATGCCATAAAAGTAATATTCAAACTTTACGTAAATCTATATGACCTAAGTATGCAAAAAATAGAAATGAAAATCTATTTAAATTATAAAAAAATAAACAATAGTTCACACCTCATATTAGAAATATTATTTTAAAGAACTATAGTTAAATGAAAAAAATTTAAACTTTAGACTTTAATCCTTTTATAAACAGTTTATCATCTTTAAATGTTTCATTAAAAATATATTAAAAATAAAATATTAAACTCAATTAAAAAAAAAAAGAAGTCACGGTTGAAAATCAAATTGACATATGACAAAAAACTACCACCCACAGACAGTTTGTCTTTTAATAATAAGAATAAAAGTTACTCATATTACTTTTTAAAATCATTATGCTCCATTAATAATAATTAAATGGAAAAGAAGTCAATAAGTTCATCCACAATTACATAAATGTTTATTTTTACAAAATATCTATTTTTAGTAATAATAATAAAAAATAAGATTCCATTTAAAATTCTTTGGCTTAAAAGTCTTTATTGCATTTGTTTCCCCACATCAAATGTTATTTCCTTAATTACAGTAATGTTTCTTTCTTATTTTTTAACATTAAGGATTATAATCTCTAAGACAAGATTCACAATGCCTTCCTCTGCCTTACCTATACCTCGGTTTGCATCTGAATAAACTTGAATACTTTTCAACATATTTGGAATTTTACTTTCAGGAAGAACAAGAATGAAAAATTATTTTAACCCTCTTTACTTTGCAATTGATAAGCCTAGTGAATATTGTCTTCCCCTTTATTGTCATAACTATAGGTAGAAGCTTTAGCTTTGCAGTGGAATATTTAAAGGCTATTTATTATATATACATAGACTAAAATCAAAGAATAAAAGTTAAATAATTGACATATATAAGATTCTGCAAAATTTTATATAAAATCTGAAAGAATGCTTGGTTTTTTCCATTCTATAGATTATGCCAAGATATTTATAAAATATCTGCAAAGTTATAGTTAAAAATCCAAATTTGGATTTTTTGATGATTTATATAATAAATTTTAATTTTCATACTAAAATTAACAGAACACAGATTTAATTCAATGAATTATCAATTTTTTGCCATGGTAAACCTAATTCATAAGAAAGACAAATACAAGGCTTTTATGTATGTGTGATAAAAAGATGGAATATTTATTCTCTCCAATCACAGTAGTGCTAAAAATTCAGAATAAAGGTATAGTGGAGATAGTTATTGATAAAAAAACTAACTTTAAATTTTTAGTAGTAAACAAATCAATGAGAAACAATATTTTTATCACATATGTTTTAATGCAAAATTTTAAAGTGTATATCTGGGAAGCTAGAAATGATACAATAATTTTTAGCCTAAAAAATGTTTACCTGGGAAGAATAGTGTTATTGTTGTATGCACAGTAAAGTTTGGTATTTTCACAATAAATCGTAATAATTTGATATTCATAAATAATCAGCAAGGATAATAAAGACATGCGAGAGATTGTGAATGGGCCAACTAATGAGGACAAGTTCAGCATGAAATGAATCTTGAGGTCATTTGCCTTTTCATGAAATTATATATATATGTGTGTTTAAATAAAAGTAAAAAAAATAAAGCCTTTAATTAAATAGATTACTGAAAAGAGTGCATTTCTCACAAGTGTATAATGTGAATTTAAATAGTTTTTTAGATAGCTAAATAATCTTTACTAATTAATAAATGGCAGACTGAAAAACAAAACTTGAGTCTGTCTGAAACCTGAACAAATTTTCAAGTTTTATCCAACCCAGATTAAATGTATGTTATGAAATATCAGGTGGATGCATTATCAACTATGTCAAAAACTCTTTCTATATGTTTGTTTAGGTGCACATACACACACATATATACAGTCATAGACACATATATTTACATAAAACTATACACATTCTATTAAAATTCTTATTCAATATTAATAAAGCATTTTTAGATCAAATTAAAATTTACCTTGCATATTTCATTAAGAATCAATGGTTTCTTCTCATTACTATCATGGCTATAAACAGCAAATATTAGGTCTATTAATACTTTTAAATGATGAGTTTGATTTTCCTTTTCACACTTAGTAATCCAAGGATGAATAATAGTTTGTATCATATACAAACCATCATCACAATTGTCTATGTGTTCATGATTCCTAATAGTTAAAATTTTCCTGCACAATGATAAATCTTTGCAAATCCAAAATAGTTTGTTTAATAATTTTATATGCATGATTGAAAAGGAGTTTTCAACATTCGTGTAACATTTTTCTGTTAATACTAAAAGTAAAGTCGAGAAATACTTATTGTTTAGCAATTTAATTGATTCCTTTTTTGACATTTCTCTTGTAGTATTTTCTGAACCCTTCGAATGTATTGAATCTGAAGTAAATCTGACACCTTTTCTCTTCATTTGAAAAGTTTGAGTTACCTCTAGGCCACCAAACCAATCGATCATTATTAGAAAATTTTCCAAAATTTTATTTTCTTCATTAGAAATATCAATAGCTTGAACACAAAGCTTCTGAAAAGCATTCCAAAATAAATCTTGAATAAATAAAAAAGTTGAATTTATATCTGCCTGTTTATTCCAAAAATTTAAAACATCTATTAAAGATGTATACAGAACTCCATTTTGAAGGAAAGAATTGGACTCATTCATTGATGCTTCTATTACAATCAATAACTAAAAAAAAAGAAACAAAAAAAAAAAAAAAAGGTATTATTATATTAAAATAACAAATGATAAATTACTATTTTTCATATGCACTAATGTTGATGGTACCTGATCTAGAATAAGTAACTTTTGCAAACTTCTTGCTTCTTTAGAATCAATGGACTGATTGATAACAAAATTAAAACATTCCATAAAAGTTTTAATAATCGCGTTGTATTCACTTACACTACATCGAACTTTGTCTAAGCACAACCTGAGGAAAAAAACAAAAAAAAATATTTAACTTAGAAATGACTACAAAATTATTTCATAATATTAGATTTGAATAATAATAATAGTCAATATGTTTAAAAATACATATATACAAGCAACAAAGATTACGAATTATAAAATTATCATAGAAAAGCCTTTTTCGGCAAAGTATGTTTTTTGCCCTTTTCAATATGTCTCCAGAATACCACGATTTAAAGTACATATAACGACATCTATATCAATACATGAGAGAAGACAGATAAACAAATAGATATCCGACACGATCTATTACGTGATTTTTTTTTCTTTCAATCCTACTACAAAATTACCATTATATATATAGAATAAATATATATCCACATTAATTAACTAACTAACTATCCATTCTTTATCCATTAACCACTTATTATTCAACTTAATGGATGTTTTGTATATATTCATACAGTTGTTTTTATATTATTGACTATTGTATATTTGAAGTGCAACATAAAAAAAGAATTGTTTTTAATTCTGATTCTTTTTCTGTATAATAATAATAATAATGCACCTCCCCCTTTTAAAAATTATTTATAACTTTAGCTCTTTATAGTCAAGAATCTAATGGTTTAATAGTTAATGGGTCAGCATATGATAATCCAGGATTCAAATTAGGAAGCGTTTTGGTTTTTTTTTCAAATAGGTAAAGAATCCCAAACTCACATAGACAAACTATAGGAACCCAGTTAGTTATTAGTTAAAGGGTATTTAATTATTCTTTGTTGGAGAATAAAGGTCATGGGATGATCTGGCTTGATTTGATTATGAAGAAAAAATATGACTACAATATATGATGCAATCTTTATTTCTGGTGACTGACTAAAGAGAATGAGTGAGGGAAAGTAATTATTAATTTAGTCAACTGTTAATTAGTAATGGGTTTAATACTTTCTTTTTTGCATAACACTAACTAAAAATTGTTAGATGAGTACTTAATAATCACCAATGGCTATGGATTAACTAACTAAAAAAAAATTTAAAGTGCATCTTGAATTCAAATTCCAAACTGTATTTCAGGAAAAAAATGTTAATCACTACATCATGAGACCTATATATATTGTAACGCTAATCAGAGATATGTGTTATGAAACAAATATATATTCCAGTGTTACATGTTTATAATTTAAAAATAAATGATTAAATTATTAATAGAAATGAAAATAGAAAAAGGATGTAATGTGTTTGTAGAGTAGTTTTCTTTTGTTTAAAATGTAGTTTTGTAAAAATCAAAAAAAAAAAAAAAGAGATTGCGTTATATTTTATTTTAAAAGAGAATAAAGTTTTAGTATTGAGAGGGCTGGGGGATAATCTAAAATCAAAAAATTTAAAAACTCTCTCCTTTTTAAAAATAAGTAAATATAAAAAATCAGAATAAAATTGTTTGTAAACCAAAACTTTTGCAAATGCAATTAGTTTCAAAGATTAATTAATTAATTTGGAATGCTAATAAGATTTCTGATTGATAATGATATTGAAATTATATTAATTAAAAAACTATGCAAACTATAGATGAGATAGTAGATTAATCTAAACAAATGATTAGATTAAAGCAAATGTAAAAATAATTATAAAAAAAAAAAAACAGACTTAAAATAAGATCAAAATTAAAAATAATGATAAGGAATTAAAAACAATGAGAGAAAAAAGTATATAGACGCTATGGTCTATTGTCATTTAGTCAAGATTGCTATTAGTGTTATTGCTATAGTCGGGTTCGTATTATTCATTCAATTCGGAGTCTAGCTATACAGAATGCAGATTCAGAGTTTTGGAGAACTTTAAATGCCATAACAAACCAGTCATTACTGCTGCGGTCTACATAATGCATAAGCTGCATAAACCATAGGAGTAATCGGCAAAAGTCAACTATTTCACCTGAATCAATGCCTAGATTGTGAAGTAAATGCTGCTGCATACTCTCTCTCTGATTATTTGACAGAAACCTAGGAGAGATATGAAGCCATCGATGGAGAAACAAAAGGCCAACTGGTTGGAAAATACACACAAATGAAAACCTCGGTAAACATATTTTACATAACTAAATAGATACTTGATTTTAAATGAAATGAACTTTAATGAAGGACTATTATAACCATAGCCTACAGTCATCACTTATATTTCTTATATAAAAATTTATTGTTATATTATGTTAAGTATATGTGTGTGCATAAATAAATATTAATGTTTGCTTAAGTATTATTTGGTCTATTCTCTCTCTTGTCACTGCATCACCAATAATTTAAGTGTATAGTTATTTTTATATGTTAAGTTAAATGTGCTGGACCCTGAATCAGAGTATGAGCTAGTCATGAGATATTTTAAGCGCTAAATTTGTAGCCTATCGTCTGAGCATGCTGGCTATATAGCTTATATAGTTAGATGGTGCCTGGGTTTATAAAAGCCAATAAAATGCTTGGATGTAGAATGTTTGACCTAGCAGTCGAAAAGTGCTATAGCCTGGAAATGTGATCGTAGGTTATGCTTTGTATGTCTTGATCTGATTATAGGTACTGTTGATGGTTCATCTACTTATCTGCTTGAAGGGGGGTTCTGTTCTCGTCATGTTAAAGTCAAAAGATAAGAGATTATTTGTTAAAGAATATTTAAACCTATCAAGAATAAATTATTCAAGGACCCGGTTCAATATATAAATATAAATTATTGATTAAAATTATGTATGTATACATATATATAGCGTCTATACACATATTCTAAATAAATTCAAGATAAAATAATTACTGTGATCCACTAAAGCAAATAATTTAAATTAAAGGCTGTAAATAGTAATTAATAATTGCTTTGCAATACTTTTGCTAACATATTTCTCTTATCATTACATGAAAATATTACACCTGTTTCTTTGTTTCCATATATATAAACAGTCACTAAAAAAAAAAAAAAATCAAACAAAATCTACATATATAAATATATTAAAAAAAATATTACCCTTGCTTTAAACAATTAAAAAAGATTTCATAAAATCTCGTTTCATCACCAACATCCCCTTTATGGAATTTACTGAGTAAAGGAAGGAGAGCTGGAAATATTGTGGAGGCACAACCATACCCTCCGTTTTGTAATACGATCCATAATTTTGGAAGTAAAGCTTTTTTGATATTTATGTGTTTATTCCAATCCTATAAAAAAAAAAATAATAATAAATTTTTTAGTACATATATTTACTTAAAATAAAAACCCCAAACTATTCTCCCACATAATTATATATGATTGTAAGAATAATTTTAATTTTAAATATCTGTAATTGAAACGGTATAACTACCTCCCACTGAGTTTTACAACATCAAAAATCTTGAAAACACAGAATGATACCACACTATTTGCTCATTTATTCATTGTAGTATCTGCATTGATTCTCCTTTTTATATCAATATATTCCACATAAGTTCAAATAATGTTCAATACTCTTTGCATGTTTCCTAAAAATTGCTGTTTTGGCGAGGTCTTTTTTAGATCTATTGCATAGGTATGTGTGCTTTGTTTTTGTTGCTATTTTAGCTCAAGATTCCTCTTAATAAATTGCAATACACTCAGGCTTTTACATTGAACAAAATATTTGATCTGAAAAATTTATTTACTCTACATTAGAAGAATGAACATTAATGTTATAAATTATAATATACACTGTATATAAAAAACTGTGGATATAGATAGCTTATAAGAAAAAAAGAATATTTTCTCTTTTCTCAGATCAGCAATGCAAAAAAATTAATTACTATTGCATTTGTCTATCTCCATTCATGTCATTTCAAAATAATTTGCTCTCAATTAAAAAAATATAGGCTAAATAAAGATAATTACTGTATTATCTGCAGAGATTAAAAAGTTCCTTCTGCCCTAATAAAGAGTTGAGACTGTTACTATTCATTTCATCTATTTACCAGGCAATTCAGCACTGGCTAAAATTTCTACTCTGAAATATATATTACTAAACTGAATGGTATTTTTGAAATTATTAAAGATTTAAAAACACATTTTATTTACATTCCTATTAGAATAAAATATCTGTTATAAATGAAGTAAAACTGGTGGTTATATCGACTTACCTCCAATGTAAGAATTACATTCATTACAGCTTCCCATACTTGTGAGCTAATGCTGACATCAGAAGTATCGATGCATCCAAAAACAACAGGGCATAATTTAGCAGCATAGTTTTTAGAAATCTCTGGTATGATTTGACAAACTGATGCAAGTAATGAGAAAAAGGATCCTTTTACCTAAAAAAAAACCCACACACACACAAGTTCATAAGCTTTTTTTTTTATTTAAAAAAGGTGCTTTACATTAACAAATTATAAAACGACTCCTCTACTTCACAATTAATCTGTATTTGATAGTAGTAATTATTCTTTCAAGTAACATATAAGCAATCAAAGAACACCAGATGAATATGCAATTCTCACAACTATTTTTTTAGCGCATGGCATTAGTTTTTGATTTATTGATGTTCTTTTAAAGTCATCATCATCATCAACCATTATCAGTCCACTGCAGGATGAAGGTCTCTCCAAGTTCAATCCAACTTCTCCAATCTTTAGCTTCTCTACTCCAAATCACCCCTGCACACTTACTTATTTCATCCATCCATCTCACATGTGGTCTCTTTCTGGGTCTTTTACAATCTCTTGGAATCCAGTTTAAGATTTCAATTGTCCATCTATTATCATCTCTTCTAGCAACATGTCCAGCCCAACTCCACTTCAGTCTTTTGATTTTTCCAATGAGGTCAGTAACACCTGTTTGTTCTCTTACCCATATAGTTTTCTTACCCATATAGAGGGCACTATATTATTATCAGGTAACTATAAACTTACTCAAATTATGCTATTCAAGGTGACAGCTGATCAAAGATGCTTTCAAACAGTCTATAACTGAGATCACTAAAATATATAGTTGCTGACCTGTAGTCAGACATACAATGACAGACAAGTAATAGGCTTGGGTTCAAAATATTACAGAATTTGAAAATTTCAAAATCAGCCTTGGAATCAAGAGAAAAGATTACTGCTATCAATGCTAATAAAATAGTAAATTGTTTATAATTTTATTCAAAAAAGCATAATCCTTTGATAAAAAATATTCCAGCAAATTAAATATAAATACAATCAACAAGGAAAAAGAATCCAAGAACGTATAAATTACTTTAAAAAAAAGAAATTCATTGAAAACCCTAAAATAATTAAGAATAGCAATAGGTGAAAATCAATTAAAACCTTTTAAAAGTCTAATTATTAACCAAATTTTGCTATTAATAATTGTTATAACTAATTAAAATTCAATTCAATATATCAATGTAGTTCATAATTTATATCATCTCCTAAATGCTGCAAAATAATAGAAGTGCTTCTGTATATATATATATAAAAGTAAAATAAAATTTATATTAATACAATGAATGATCTAATCTTGTTAACTGTGAAAGTATAATGGCAAAGGGTTTAATGATTCTACGACAGTATAGTGCCAAATAAATTACAAAATCCAAGTGAAATAGAATTTATTAAGTAACACCTAATGAATACAAATTTATTTATCAAATGTATTTTTTTTTCCCTTTCCTCAGCTGGGAATTTATCCAGAAATCTTTAGCCTTTGAAATCACTTCTGAGTCTTACACACAAGTAAAGCTATTTAATATTATAATATTAAGGATTTGATCAAAAACAGTAAATAATAGAAAAGTTCAAAAAATGGTTCATACAAGACTAATCACATGACTAATGATGTCATAGAATTATATCGCTCAAAAAAAGATAAATTGTAGAACATATTAATTTGGAAGAAGATAGAATCGTCTAAAAGTAATGTTTGTGATACAGCACAATCTTAGTCACTCCAAATAATAACAGTCCCTGCCATATGAGAGAAAGCAATATAATGAATAGGTTTTTTTTTGGCAATTTCAAATCATAAACTCTTCCAATAATTTATGTAACAATCATCAATGATTCATCCAATCATATATTCTTTTAATTATCCAGGTCTTACATTTGTGGCACCACCACTTCTGCATTCTCATCTTAATGAATTGTTTGGGTAGACTTCTGAGTATTCTTAAGTATGTTGAACTTTATAATTATTAGTTCCACATAGTTTGGATTTTTTGGCCCAATCCATCATAATACACATCATTCCAAAATTTTCAGTGAACATTGATTTTCAAGAATAATGTTTCTAGGTGATTTGTTTTTTAATTTTTAATAAAAACTATCATCATTCTTGCATTTATTATTCTAAAAATGTCCGACAGTTTTGAATAAAGAGATATTCCAAGTAATAATAACAATCTTGTCCTCTTTATAATTTGGACAGGTTTTATATTTTTTCCCCACAGGTTTATGTAAATTTCTTTCAGATTTTTCTTTTATTGAGGTCCTATTCAGAAATGAAAAAAAAAAAAAACGTCAAAATGCATTTCCAATTTCTGCACAATATATTAAAAAATATAGTACTGAGATAGGTGCTATTATTATTTTGTTTAATTTCTCTCTCTCTAAAATTATTTTAAATTAGTTCACAACTTTCGTACATAATATCCACTATTTCAACCTCAAAAAAATGCTCATTACAAAAAAAAACAACAAAAAAACATCACACTAATGTAACGGAATATAATATGCCGTCACATTATTTTACAATTAAAATGAAAGATCACAAATAAAAATTGATTTATTAAAAAGAAAGAAAACTTAACTTAAAAACTGAAATTTAAAAACTGTTTAACGTATATATAGATCGCATGATGGACAACTTTAAAAACTATTTTAAAAAATAGTTTTATTTGAAAGTAATTTTTTTTGTAAAAAAGTAAAAGATATAAAGATTTGATATTTTTGGAAATAGAAATAATGTTGATTTCTATAATCTTAGATATGTAACGATATATAAATGTGTCGTTACATTAATTTAAAATAAAAACTTAAAAGTTTGCAAATAAAAGTAAAAAACTAAACGCTAAAATTAAAATGTTTGTTAAACGTATATACATTCGCACAGATGCTAAACTTTAAAAATATTTTTTTCATAAACAAAAAAAAAAAAGTATTTGAACGTATTTTTTTTGTCATAATGGTTAGTGAATATATATATATAAATGAATTTTGGATAAAATTAACTTCAATAAAATATATTGTTAGTTTATTTACATAAAATGACAAAATACCTGGTTTTAAACACAGAATCAAGATCTTTTATACTATTGTAATATATGTGGCATTGAATTTTTTTTTTTTTTTTGCCATAAGAATGTTTTAAAGCGTCTGGTTTGGGTTTGTGCAATGAATGGAAATGTTGAATTTTTTATAAATTGTTCATCTGGAACAACATCTGAATGGACTTAAATCATTAAAGCATATTAAGTTATTTTTTAATAAAATATTTACAGGATTTACTAAACTGAAAAAAAAAATTATAACGATCGAAATGTTAGTGAAGATCGAATCTAACCGCAAAAACAATATCTGCAACTACCAGGGCGCCATCTAGGCATTTGAGCCTAGAAAAATTTATAAAGTAGGCAGATACGCGCTGTTAAGATTCCACTTTATTTAAATATTCCGATCATTAGCCCAAATCACTAGCTCAGCGGAGACGCAGAGATAAAAATCTATAAATTTTATATCTTAAATATAAAAGAATAAAAGCCACTGCCAGAAATTAACACATAAAAATATTTATTTACGCACATATAAAATAACATTTAAATTTTGAGGAATAAGTTTAACATTTTAGATTTTTATATTAACTTTTAATTTTACATTTAACTAAGTTTCAATGAGTTTAATATTTTATTTAGATAGTCAAGTATGAATAGACTACATAGATCTGCAATTGAAAAGAAAATATTCTTCCCTGATTTAACCTTAGGCAATAAATTTCGCAACCAAACTGGCGCCAATCCATCTGATACATTCATGTATTCAATGTAGCATGATACGACAACACAAAATACTATACTGTCAGGAAACGTACACCTGAACAATAAGTAGAAATAGAGAAGACATTGACTCTCCACCAACAGGAATGTGACATCTGTTGGCAAGTAGAACAATAAACAAAAAACTCCATAGGAATGGACTGCGGTCTTCTGCCGACTTACAAACCCATCCATAGGCAAACAGAGGGTGTGTGGCGTATATCTATAATCCTGCCCGTAGCGGACCTCATACTACATCTACTAATTACACAAATATATCCAATCCATTGAACCAATTCAACTACGAAATGAATAACGTAAGATTACCCTCCCTTAATATAACTTTACAAAACTATATAGCCATTCACGCCCGACTTAAATTTAACATTTAAATACGTTCGCACAAATGCATTTTATAAAATTTGTTTTAAAATGTTGAGTACAGATCAGCTGCACAGATTCCACGGTCAAAAACATTCCCAAATTAAACACAAACGATCAAAATACAAAGTCATCGATAAGCGTCACTTGCATAGGGAATATACAAATCCCATTAGCATTCATCGTAAGATGCTTGCAGTGATATTGTTGACCCATATATTCTAATCGAATGTGAAAACCACAACATGATCAACCGCTAACGAATCTATGCAACGTCTATACCCAACTTAAATGTAATGCATTTAATAATTTCTACAATAAATATTACTACAAATAAAAATAATAAAATGGAAATGATTTTAGCAAAACTTAACTATATAAATTTAAACAATCAATTATTAATTTGAAAATCAAATAAGAGTTCATTTTAAAATTTAAATTAGCTGAATCTTTAAAAAAAAAAATCAATGACGAAAGTTCTTAATTACTTTTTTTTGGTTGTTGTTAATTTGTAAAGTTCATAGCTCACGGTAGAAGAGTCCAGGTTTCTGCTTTTAATTCTCGCGACGCCTCCATTGGAAGATAATGTTCTGGAGATGGCAATAGCTGGTTCAAGGTATCACAGTCTTTTCATTTTGCCTTTTTAAATAGAGAGTGTGGTATATGCGTCCTACCACCTCTCAAACACACAACGCTGGAACTCAATATTTTTTCTTTTTATAGTCCTCCTATGGATTCCATGAACAAAAATGTCACCGTTCTGTTTTTTCGTTATGGTCCGGGCCTTTATTTGCTTCCATTGGTCAAGCTAAAATCTTTCTTCTCTTATCTAACTTTTCATCTGACTTTTTAATTAAACAGCTTTTAGATAATTAATAAACAATCATTTCCATTTACAGATTACAGGAATTAATTAATACCTGTTTTTATTTTAACTTACGTTATTTTTTTATTAAAATATTTATATATTTCAATCTTGTATTTTTTTATTA
This sequence comes from Epiperipatus broadwayi, assembly GCA_028023455.1. Taxonomy (NCBI): domain Eukaryota; kingdom Metazoa; phylum Onychophora; class Udeonychophora; order Euonychophora; family Peripatidae; genus Epiperipatus; species Epiperipatus broadwayi. The sequence goes on along the minus strand of JAQFVV010000137.1, from coordinate 2,658,709 downwards.
AAAAAAATACGTTCAAATACTTTTTTTTTTGTTTATGAAAAAAATATTTTTAAAGTTTAGCATCTGTGCGAATGTATATACGTTTAACAAACATTTTAATTTTAGCGTTTAGTTTTTTACTTTTATTTGCGAACTTTTAAGTTTTTATTTTAAATTAATGTAACGACATATTTATATATCGTTACACTAATTAATGTTAGAATTATATTGTATTACGCGTAACAAATCCTTAGCATAATTATGGTAAACAAGTGACTATATGTCTCTTAGTACCCATGATAAAATTCCATATATAGTCTATTAATCCTGACATACTTGTCCAAAAGTTCTTAACTCTAGAAATTCCTACCAAACAAATATTTTAAGAAAAATGGCCTACTAATTATACTCTACAACTTTTTTCACTCACTAATTCTGTATATTTCACAGGTTCATTAAGAAAAAAATCAACAATATACACTTATACCATTTGTATAATACATATATAAAATAGTTTACAAATTATGATTGAACTTTTACAATTACAGCACAATGCTAATGTTATGAAATAGAAATAATAAATCATTTCTTCTATTAGACATTAAATTTGTAAAATAATAATACTAATATGTTAGTAGAAACACCTATATGTCTATCTCACAGACAGACCATGATAAATTTTCATGAGTTATCAACTTTAGATGAGGCACTCAATTCAAAGACTGTTATAGTTCTACTTCCATTGATATCAATCATCTGAAAGCTTTTCAATCACTAGACTAATATTTTTTGAAAAAAAAACAACAAAAAAACCCATAACTTCACACTTTAATGTTCTCCAACAATGATTAAAAAAAAAGAACATTACTTTACAATCAATGAATTTATTAACACTCTTATAATACTTGAAAATCTTCCAATACATTATGGAGAAGATTTATTCAATTCTGTATAATCAATTCAATAATAAGATGCATTCCACACTATTTTAATTCTTAAAGCATAACATAGTAAAGTTTCTATGGAATATTCAAATTTTCAATATGTTCAATACATTATTTAAATGTGCCCTTTAGTAATAATCATCTTCAATATTTTCCAATACACCATGGACAAGATATGATATAGTCAACAATATTTAAATCCATAAAGTATAATAATATCTACAGAATTTTTAATTTTATAATGTGTGTTATATTTGCTTTTACAAAAAGCTCATCTCTCCAAATTGAATAATCAATACAGTATTTTATAAAATTCAAACCTAATCTTGAACATTATGACCAAAAGTCTATCATGCTTCAATATTTTCAGTCATTTCATTATCTGGCAATACAAAAATATATATGAAAATACTGTAAAATTATAACAGTTCTTATTAAAAAACATTAGTACATCTTCATTAGCATCCATTTACACTGTGATATCAAATAGATATATATTTTGTCCAGTAGCCATATACAAAGATCCATATCATAGACAACCTATTCAATTAGAGTTCTAATCTAATGGTCATCAGACTATACTTCAGCTCATAAAGATATATAAGCTAATGCAAGTGAATTAAATTTGTTTTTAAGACAATCACACCCATGGAAAATTTTACAATATAATAACAAAATCACAAATATCTAACAACACATACATTTAGCTATTTTTATTTTATCTTTAATAGATTAAATTTATAGCCAGAATAAAAGTTCAATTTACTATCATTTCCCAAAAAGTAAAATGAGCATATGTTCAAAAGCTTTGTCAGTACAAATGACCGGTGCATACTATACAATTTAGATTTACTTCAGGAAGAAATTCTGCAAGCTAATTATTGATCTCAATTTTATTATGCTGAAATTGAAAAATTTACACTCCATTATTTTGAAGATACTTTTGATATTCAGAATAAACCAGTAGTAGAAAAGAAAAAAAAATGGAATCCAGGCAAATCACTATACATTTATTAATCACTCATTAAAAATGTCCAACCAATTCATCAAATTAAGTCTTCTTTCATACAACTATAAAAGGTTTAATCAACTGTCATAACATTAGAAGCTAAACAATTCAGAAATTTTCATTTCAAAACTAAGATTCTTGGTTTCAAGTTTAATCCTGTAAGAATTACAGGATATTTTATACAGATTTAGTAAATCAATCTGGTTGAGGTTTGGTAGGGTTTTAAACAATGGTGTAAGAGTTAACTTTGAAGGTTTCTCCAAAAATAATTTCTTTTGTAAAACTGCAGACTTCAGAATGCATTTTAATTGCAAAGTTCAAAAAATTTGAGCTGAAACTATTCAAATTACATTAGGTTTTGGATGACTCAGTCATTTATCACATGACTTTGACAACTGATTTATTTAAAATCCTGGTAAACTAATGTTACCCATGAATCTAAATAAATGATTTTTGGCAATTAAAGACATCACAGCAAATAGTCAATAAATTATTATTAAACATGGTAATTATAATTCCTCCTAAAAAAGGAAGTACTATTGATTATGATTTATGTATAAAAAAATAAAAATATCCCCATGATAGTAGTAACTTTGGATTTAATCTTAAAGTCATTTGAAAAACTTACAAAATCTAATATAAAATTATAGGCATTATTTTATTCAGTAATTGGTTAAAAAAAATTAAATGTCCACACACACAAAATTTTTTTTAATATACTATTTTTAAATAAAGTTACACATATATAGCTAAATACAATTTACATATCAGACCATTTCCAACCTTCTTATAGACTTCAACAATACTATTTTTTAAACCTGTAAGAATAAAGTTTTGGTATAAAAAATAGTATTGTTGAAGTGTAAGAAGGTTGGAAATGATATGATATATAGCTAAAATAAATAGAATGATACATATAAAGATGCACTATTATAAATGAGAAAAAAAATCAGCATAAACATTTTAAAATGATTTCTTACTAAAGAAGAATCTATTTTGACTAATTTCCAAAAATTTGAGCTGCCTAAAATTCGATTATAATTTTCTTCAAGACTTTTATGTTCTTCGTGGGGTAGACTATTCAAAAAAAGTTTCCACGCCAACAAGCTGCAAGACAACACTCGATGATATTTAGATTCCATTTCCTCAGGAGTAACAGATCTAAAAAAATAAAAACGAACAAAAAAAAAAAAAAGAAGCTACAATACAAGACTCTAAATGGCAATGAATAGAAAATCAATTGGCATTAAATAATTCTTTATATATGACAAATAATAATTATTATCAAATACATAAATAATACTTTTCAGAGCTATAATCTTATAATGAATGATTGCATTTAAGTATCCTTTATTAGCTTATTGTATTGTTATGCCTTTGACTACAACATATAGCATCTTATACCTTATTTTCATAAAATAAGGAATAAACCATCAAACATCACATGATCACCATCTCTATACTAGCACATAATTTGTTGTAAACAAAGGCAAAACTCCCCATACAGTAGTGCCACCCTGTGCCAAACAGAGTAATCAATGGATGCCAGAAGGCTTGTGCATAAAATCCCTATCTCCAAGACTCCTCACTGATGATGGCCACAAGCCAGAAACTAGTCTGGGGATATTGGATGAGTAGGCACTAGATAGGGATTTTATGCACAAGCCTTCTAGCATCCATTGATTACTCTGTTTGGCATAGGGTGGCACTACTGTATGGGGAGTTTTGCCTTTGTTTAAAATAAGGAATACTTAAATATGTTCCTTCCAATTGTAACTTGCATCAAACTTACTTCTAATGAGAACTAAAGCTTGACAATCCCATATTTGATAAAGCTAGTTTTTTGAAAAAATATCCACATGTATTTAAAAGATGTTTAAATATACTGCTTTTTTAGATCCACTATGATTTAGATATCATAATTGTAGAATAAGATCTTTCCAAATAAATTTAGTAAAATTTAATTTAATTATTAATGCCCTGAACATAGGTTATGTCACCTATCCTTAAGTAACACAAATGTTTGAGCAGAGATCATTTTCTTCTTTCATTATAAAATTTGGTCATTTGAGCTGGAATATTTATAGATTTTTTATAAACTGCTGATGTCATCACGTTTTTTTTTAAAAAACCATTTCCTGTTTCACTAAAGAAGACAGTCAGCTGAAGTAGCATGTTAAGAAAGCCACTATGAAAACCTCACTTCATTTTTCAGTTTATTTTGCAATTTCTATAACAACTTTCTTGTCTGAAAATCTATTTGATTATCACCTTCACATTAATCTGTGGGGAAACTACAATCTTGTATTTTATTAACATAAAAATTTAACACAATAGCTATTAAACCTATAGGTTTACAAGTCATTTTTTCCTCATAAAAATTATCTGTTAAATTCTTAAACCATTTACATCCTCAACATCTTTACATTTATTTTGAGCTTTTATTAATGACAAAATCGAATTATTTTGTTGGATTTGAATATAACATCCAATACCACCGAAACAGAGCATGATCAATAACTGCAGATACTAATTACAGGTACTCTGGTTGAGCTGTTCAAACAGTTTAGGTTTAACAATAGTGTGATTTATGTTAAAAATTATTCTTATTAGTTTATTAAAAAAACTATTAGTTTAAAACGTGGGAATGTCTATTGGTATTAAAAGTAATTTCATTCTTTTAAAACATTTTGGATTTAAATAAGCCCGATCACAAAATTTTTTACATGCATAAGTGTATTTATAAATGTGTGTATAAACAGAAAGAAATTCATATGTATAAGTTTAAAAGCACAAATATGTAGTCTCAAAACTGAGATAATGTTACATGCACTAAGAAAAAAAAAACAAATACATACAATAAAGATAATATGAAAAATTAGATAATACATTTACTTTCAGATTAAGTGGGAAATTTAATTAGAGATTTATACCCTGGAAAGAATATGAAATATTTACCTTATGGTAAAGCAGAGTCCAGTGAGTTCTTCAATGAGTGCGTGCAGTTATTTTGAGTTCAACATTCAGGTGGCTTTACCTCTTCATGGCAGTAAGTGTAGAGGCATACTTTGTGAGCAGTTCTAATTTAGGCTTTCATGGCATAAACTGGCAGGAAGAGCTTGGGATCAGGGGTCCAGCTTTGGTAGGTTTAGCAGGGAATATTGTAGATTTGAATACTCATGGTGGGTAATTTTATTATCGTGTGAAAGCGAAGGTTATTAAGCAAATGTAGGCAATAATAAAAGATCTACAGTATGTCTTATCGAAAGATAGAAAAATCTTTTATCATGACATGGAAAACAATCTTTTGAAAATATAGCAGGACTGCAAACCCAGTAAGAACCTCAGCAGACTAATATAAATGCAAGAAGTTGAATCCTTACTTTTCTCCCATTGAATAATCTAGGTCAAATCAAGAACAATGAGTCCGAAACTTTTGGGCCATTTATATGCTCTCTTACCTCTCCCATAATCTTTCTTCTTTTTTTTTAATTAGAAGTTTTAGCCCAAAGTAAATCTCTATCTCAAGCTTAATCTTAATTAAAAATTCTAATCTGGGCTTATCTTATTTAAAAATTAATTAATACAAAATTAAATCTCTGCTTTTAAAAATAAATTTTCAATAGATTATAATTGAAAATAAAAGAAACAGGAATGTAATTAAAACTTTCCAAAATTAATCTGCTCTTTCCAAAAGGATTAAAAAGAAAATAGATTTTAAAACTAAAATCTATTGGAAATAAAAATTACAGATCTTTTTTTTTAAAAAAAAAATGACGCAAATATGTGTGTTATATCACATTCTCTTACTACATTAAATAATAAAATATAAAAGTTTGATATCTTTCCTTTAAAAACTAAAAAAAATTTACAAAAGCCATTTTAAATTTCACGATGGAACTTTTGAAGCGGATAGAGTATCTGTTTCAATATATATATATACCAATTAAACCGAAGTACTTTTAATTATGTACATATATATATATATACATTTATTTTAATAAGAATGATGCAATGTTAACGAAAAAAGCTTTGTCCTAATATAATATAACAATAGCTAATAATAATCTGTCTTGATATTATTTGTTAATATTAAATTTAAAAAAAAAAAGAAAATTTAGGACAAGAAGTTATTTTAAAGTTCTTAATTAAAACTAATAATATTATTCAATATATATTATTATATTTATTATCATTATTAAAATTACATTACCAAATAATATAAATTAAATACTGCCTAATACTAGTAATTATAAATACTAGCCAAAAACTAATTTTTTACTCAAATTCTTCCACAGCCATGGTTGCAGCTATTTACAAATAGATCTTTTCAAGTGAAATTCAGCCCAAACATGCAACATATTGTAACGATATATAAATATGTCGTTACATTAATTTAAAATAAAAACTTAAAAGTTCGCAAATAAAAGTAAAAAACTAAACGCTAAAATTAAAACATTGTTAAATATATATATTCGCACAGATGTTAAACTTTAAAAATATTTTTTTTTCATAAACAAAAAAAAAAAAAGTATTTGAATGTATTTTTTTTAAATAAAAAAATACAAGATTGAAATATAAAAATATTTTAATAAAAAAATAACGTAAGTTAAAATAAAAACAGGTATTAATTAATTCCTGTAATCTATAAAAGGAAATGGTTGTTTATTGATTATCTAAAAGCTGTTTAATTAAAAAGTCAGATGGAAAGTTAGATAAGAGAAGAAAGAAATTTTAGCTTGACCAATGGAAGCACTAAGCCTTGGCTCGGACCATGGCGAAAAAACAGAGCAGTGACGTTTTGTTCAGTGAATCCTTGTGGATGATATAAAAAGAAAAAAATATTGAGTTCAAGAAGCTTTTTCAACTTGGTTGGGTGAGACGAGCGATAAAGACGCGCTTTATCGTTCTCTCTCACTTATCTCTGAAATGGAATGACTGATACCAAGAACCAGCAAATGCCACCTCTTGAACATTAGATCGATCTTTCAATTAAAGACTCCGTGGACATTGACACCAGGAACCGGGAGTTCTGCTACCGTAAGCTATAGGAAATGAACAATTCTTAAAATCAATCAAGAACTTTCGTCAAGTTGAACAAATTAATAAACAAGCCGACTTATTTGAAATGGACTCTTATCTGACTTTTGTAAGCTTTAAATCAAATTAATAATGGTTAATTTTATATCTTTCCCGATTGTTAAAAGAATCATTTCCCTTTTAATATTTTTATGTGTAGTAATATTTTATTGTAGAAATTATTAAATGCATTACATTTAAGTTGTCTATAGACGCTTGCATGGATTCGTTTGCGGTTAATTAGATTTTGGTTTTCATATTTGATCGAAATATATAGACATTCGATAAATAATGATACCTTACGGTGAGTATCTAAAATGTATTTATTCGGATGTCTTTTAAGTTATTGGTGACAACGCAAGTATCTTATGGTGAATACTATTGGGTTACTTATAAGTTTCCCTCTGCGATTGTCGGTATCAATAATTTTGTATTTTGATCGTTTATGTTTATTTTGAAATGTTTTTGACCGTGGAATCTGTGTAATCGATCTGTACCCAACATTTTTAAATAAATCTGTGCGAACGTATATAAATGTTAAAATTAAGTCGGGCGCGAATGGCTATATAGTTTTGTAAAGTTGTATTAAGGGAGGGTAATCTTAGGTTATTCATTTCGTAGTTGAATTGGTTCAATGGATTGGATATATTTGTGTAATTAGTAGATGTAGTATGAGATCCGCTACGGGCAGGATTATAGATATACGCCACATACCCTCTGTTTGCCTATGGATGGGTTTGTAAGTCGGCAGAAGACCGCAGTCCATTCCTATGGAGTTTTTAGTTTATTGATCTACTTGCCCACAGATGTCACATTCTTGTTGGTGGAGAGTCAATGTCTTCTCTATTTCTACTTATTGTTCAGATGTACATTCCTGACAATATAGTATTTTGAGTTGTCGTATCATGCTACATTGAATACATGAATGTATCAGATGGATTGGCGCCAGTTGATTGCGAAATTTGTTGCCTAAGGTTAAATCAGGGAAGAATATTTTCCTTTCAAATGCAGACCTCTGTAGTCCATTCATACTCGACCCTCTAAATAAAATATTAAACATTATAGCAAGCTATTTTAAATGTAAAATTAAAAATTAATATAAAATTATAAACATTAAATTTATTCCTCAAAATTTAAATATTATTTTATATGTGCGTAAATAAATATTTTATGTGTTAATTTCTGGCAGTGGCTTATTATTTTTTTATATTTATATCTAAGGTTATATATTTTATTATCTCTGCGTCTCCACTGAGCTAGTGACAATGGGCTAACGATCTAAATATGTAAATAAAGTGGAATTCTAACAGTGCGTATCTGCCTACTTTACAAATTTTTCTAGGCTCAAATGCCTAGATGGCGCCCTTTGGTAGTGCGGTGCGATCTCCCACTTCGTTTGGATCGTTATAATTGGCGCCCAACATGGGGCCTTACCTCAGAGATTGACCCTGAGAAGGGGAATTGATGCTGAAATTTCCTATCTTGAATAAACACGAGTGCCCTGAGAATGTTAAAAATAAATGAAGCCCGTAATATTTTTTCTGAAATCAGAATATATTGTTTGTATTATATAAAGTTATAAATTTTGTGTAAAAAGTGCTGCCAATAAGAAAAATTGCGCATATGTAAAGAGAAATACGAGGAATAAAAAGTAATAAATAAAACGTAATAATAATTATAAATCATAATTTAAAAAAAAAAAAGTCTTGTTAAATTAAAATCTAATCGTTCAACTTGCCTAAGTAATAGTTAAAGGTAGAAGAAATGAAACTTGGAAGGGAGGGGGTGTGCAATCATATATACTCCAAGTTGATTTAATAAATTTTATATCTTTCTAAATATCTAAGTCATTGTTTCATTCATTGAATAGAAATAATTTTAATGTAATATCAAAAGGTTTCACTTACTAGATGATCGAAAGTCGCTAATTATAATATTCTAGACATGAACCAAGTTCGAATAAGAGTCTTTTTGTGTCACGACTTTGTGATGCCGGCGGGGTAGGAATAAATTAGATCAGTATCATTGGAATTGTTGCTCATAAGTGGGTAGATCTGGAAAATAGGCAAATAGGGCAGAGTTCATGAATGTTCCTGACTTATGTATCTTGCATAGGATTGGATTCGAGGTACTTTTGCCTAGATGCTAGATCTTGTTATATGAACAGACGAAACCGACCGGTACAGGTTTTTTTTTTTCCCCGGGTATGGCGCCCAACCGGTCGGTTTCGTCTGTTCATATAACAAGATCTAGCATCTAGGCAAAAGTACCTCGAATCCAATCCTGTGCAAGATACATAGGTCAGGAACATTCATGAACTCTGCCCTATTTGCCTATTTTCCAGATCTACCAACTTATGAGCAACAATTCCAATGATACTGATCTAATTTATTCCTACCCCGCCGGCATCACAAAGTCGTGACACAAAAAGACTCTTATTCGAACTTGGTTCATGTCTAGGATATTATAATTAGCGATTTTCGATCATCTAGTAAGTGAAACCTTTTTATATTACATCAAAATTATTTCTATTCAATGAATGAAACAATGACTTAGATATTTAGAAAGATATAACATTTATTAAATCAACTTGGAATAGATATGATTGCAAACGTTATTGGTGTTACAATGTAAATAAAATGGGTGTTTATCTCCCTTGGACAACATTAACCTCTCTTACAATACTATACAATGAACATATTTAATCATCAATAACAAATAATTCATGGCTTTATTCTATTGCGGCTATTTATATGTCAATAATTTATCGATGGACTGTGATACATAAGATTTTTAATAATAGCGCTAGACTACAGTTACATAAAGTTCTTTGAATCCACCATTAGTAAAACAATAGCACTCGTACCAATACGTAAGTTTATTCAGTTGGATGATAAGGGTAATTTTATTTAATTAATATTTGCATTTGCTATATAAGAACGTGTGTGGGAAGCTAATTTGGGAAATAATAATAATGGCAGAAGTGTCGTATCTGAAAGTGTGAATGAAATATATATTAAAAAATGGCAATCCATTTAGTATAATCGTAACAGTACGGTTTAGGAGAATTAATAGGCTTTTAAAAAGAACAAAATATGGGAGAGCGGTACGTGTATGATGGCAATGGAACGATCTATTCTAAGATCTAAGAAGATGCTTCAATTCACCGTTAAGGAAAGCGACTCTCTGCAAACGTCGGCAGGGTCGGGTCATAAACAACGAAGAAGGCGCTTTATTGAATTGCCATAGGCTGGACTTTTGCCAGAGCGAACCCTATGCAATAATATCACGCGCTGAAGAAATCCAAAGAGGTTTGCCAAACCTTGTCCTTGGTATTGGAAGTAAAAATGAATGAAGCACAAAGGTATATATATAACGAAAGGCCGGTATACACGTAACGCTTGCATTAATATAAATATATTGATATTTAACTAAGTAATAAAGAATTATCGCCTATTTTTATTAATAAAAACCCCTCGTACCGGTATGATTTGATTACTACGTGGATATGGAAGAATTACATTTAAGGCCACTATAATATAGCTCAGAGAACTAAAGGATTCCCCCCCCCCTTATGTATTACTTTAAACTACACATAAACTTTCCACAACGGATAAATAATATAAATCTTTGGTTTTGAATGCTTTTATAAATAAATACTTTTCATATTATTAAATATATATAAAGTCGGTGGTGGCTATTGATTTCAAGAAAGTAATATTAATTTAATTCATATAAATCTAATTGCAGATTTTAGAAGTTAGCGCTATTATTTAATTAACCAAAAAAAACATTTCTACGAAAATAGATTTTTACTTATTTTTTTCTAAAATAACACTGGACAGTAATTATCAAATTCTGATTTTAATTCCCCAGACTGGCAGGCACCCGCTATACTAAGAATAACAAGTTTTTTAAAATATACTAGATTAATTACCCTCTAAAAGTAAGGAGGGTTTTCTTTTATTAAAAGAGATAGCGTAAGCATTTGCGATTCTGGGGGGAAATTATCGACATATAATTTAGTATCTGAAAGTATAAAATATAATAATGAAAATAAAGTATTGCCGCTTAGACGTGAAATTAAGAATTAACAATTATTCATGAGAGGTTTAATGTGGGAGAGATTACAGCTAAGTTATATAGAGAGAGAACGAGTTACAATTAACAAAAAGGTAAGAATTTTACAAATTGATTCATAACTAATATTAAATTTTACAAATAAAAGCTTTACAAAATGTTTAAAGAAATAGATAGGTGAGAGTTAAAATTATTCACGCTAACTTTAAGAGTCTAGCAGCATTTGAAATTGTTACCTCTGTACAAACTTGGCTGTTCTTTTGATGATTTCGGATTCCCTCGGAGAACTAGATCTAGTTTGTTAAGCAGTTATTCAGGCAGGTAGTAATTTTATGATTTAACGAACAGGCATATCAGTATAGTCTATGAGTATCGGGATCCAGGGCACAGATTTCAGGGGAAAGCCATCTCGAATGGCGAGAAAGGCGATTTAGATTTACTCAGTACACATTGAAAATAACCAACGCAAATTTTCTTGGTGACTGTTCTCCTTGACTGTCTTACTTACTCTCCTAAAAATAATTTGTAATTATCCCATGCCTTGGTATTTTTGGAATCCCTTTCTGATTGGTCATTGCAATCTAATTTCCTAAAGAATTCGTATACAAGCTTTTACCTATTGTGATGGAAGATGCCATTGTTAGATAAGTATTCAAACTTTAATTAATTTTGATAAAAGAAAATGTTTGTAACAAAAGTAAATCAATTAAGTTTAGTTTCTACTTTTGATTTTAGAGAAACTTTAATTAAAGTTATGTTAGAATATTATACAAGATTAGATCTCACCTTTAATTAATTTTGACTAATTACAATCGCATCTTCCATATTGGATTTAAAAGAAAAGTATAGTTTAATGACAAAAAATAATTTAAAAACACAATTTTATAAACTTACATATAACGAACTTTTCCACTAAATATTTACTCAGTACCTTTGTCTCTACAATATAAGTAGATATCTGAGCTGCAATTAACAAACAATTATTATAACTTTTATAAAACAAATTAATACAGAAATTATAATATATTTTGATATTATAAGTCCGTTATAATTAATCCCCCATTCCCTATTGCGTATACGAATTTTTAAATGCTATATTTATTAATTTTATTTTGCATGTTTAAATTCAGATATTTATGCCAATATCTTCGTTAATAAATATGTTAGTTAATATAACTCAAACAAAAGGATACAAACAAATGTGTTAGTGAGTGGAATATATATGCAAGCATAGGGTTTGAATTTAGGTTGGTAGCGGAAGATTGGAAGTGGGCTGTGAAGCGCAATCTGAATCTCAGATTCCGCTTCATTTTCCCGGACTTACAATTGATAAAAAAAAATGTAAAAAAAAATTATCTTACTTGCTGTTCCGGTGACAAAAGAACAACCTGGTTTGAAAGGAGTACGTAATTTGTTTATATAAAAAAAAATTATCAAAGTAATGCTAGCCCCATTTTTTTCTTTGCTGCTATATGCTAAAAAAAAAAAATTTTGACCTATCTATCACTGAGTGCAAACTATTACAGTAAACTATATTCATATCTTTAAGAGTGTGGTTCGAATTCCTTATCTATCCGTCTGTGATCTATTGTTCTGTCTTATTTTTAATATTTTCCCCGATCAGGAGGTTCACATGGCTTTTTATTGAGGGTTTGGTCACCCCACCAGAAGTTAGGTTGATCATGAGAGGTTGCTTGGTTTCTAGCTGGCTCAACTTTCCGTATTCTTTCATGAGGTTCTTTGTTGATGGGCGTGTAGTCAATGGTGGTGAGGAATTGTGCCATTTCCTCAATTCTCCTTATTCGGCATCCTACCATCATTTGTTGTATGTATGGTGGCATATTTTGTTGTATTGCACGGATAATCTGGGTCTCTGTAAATGGGAATGCCGTCAGAGACCGGAGACGTGCCACTTGCCTCAAAAAAAACTGTGTGTGTGTTTCCTTGTTGGCCGATCCATACATTTCTTTTAAAACCGAATGATAAATGCCGTCCTGGCGCTCCTCGCTCCAGAAGGTCCTTAACAGAGCTGCTGCATACTGTTCAAAATTCAGTGGCTTGTCTTCATGGCTTTCCCACCATGATTTTGCATATCCATTGAGATAGTGAATTGCCAAAGCTACTTGATCCGGTGCTGAGATCTGTTGGAATCGAAACAATTCTTGAAGACTCTCAATATGCGCTTTTGGATTTTCTCCAGCATCCCCTTTGAATGTTTTCACTTGGATGAACTTCGCCATGTAGGCTTGTGCATTTGAGATCTGTCCTATGGGCATAACATTTGATGTCCTATCAACGTGGTGTTCCTGTACTGGTCCTAATGCATCAGGTTTGAACTCTGAAATTTTCACTGCGCTGCTTTTTAGTTTATCAATTTCACCTCTCAGTTCCTTTAGCTGGTCTTGAAACTCCATCTGTGTTTCCCGCACATTTAAAATGATCCTCTCTTGTTCTTCATGACATTTCAGTTCATCACCCAAACGTTCATTTATTTGACTTATAGCTATGTGGTGGGCAGCTTCTTGCTGGTCTATCACACTTCGTGTCATCATTAACTCTCCAGTCATTTTGGATACTATAGTTTTAGTTTCTTCTTTATGCTCCTCCAAGAGCCCTTCGACTTCAGTATGAACCTTTTCGTAGCCTCTCCTGCAGTCTGCTCGCACCTCATCTATTTGCTTTAATATATTACTGTTCATTTCATTACACAGTGATGACATCCACTCCTTCATCTCATTATGCTTGGCTTCGAATTTTTTTTCCATGTTAGTGAACATATCCATCAACAATGTTTGTAGGTTTATATCCTGTTTCTGTGTGGAGCTCTCTACAGGTTCCATGGTTACAATCTCCTGATCTGCTATCTGATCAGTTTTCTCTTTATTTATTTATTCTCCATTCTGCTAAGCTTCAGAATAGATAGATATATGTATATTTTATTTATATATATTTTATTTATTTAAGACACAAAAATGCTCACTTATGTTTCTGTTTGTTTTTTTTTTTATGGCCTGATACACCTCTCCCCCATTCTCAACAGTCTCCCCCTTGTTCTGCTCCCCCATACCTGTACCCAATCTATACCTGATTTATTCTATTTAGTATTCTACCATGCCTGCCTTTTGCATTATTAACTTCTAGATCCAACATTTACAATATATATATATATATATATATATGTTCAAACATCATATTGTTACCTAATCTACTCTTGTTCATTCTTCAGTGTTTTTGCTGGGTCTTTAAGTTTGGTTGTTCCTTTGCACCTGAAACATACTTAAAATTGTATTACTTCATATTAAAATTATCAACACTTGCATTACATAGTTGATTACATTACATAGTTGAGTACATAGTTGAGTACAATAGTTGAGTACATAGTTGAGTACAATAGTTGAGTACAAATAATGCTCTCTATATAACTTGTTAAATTTTGGAATCATTGTTTCTAATAATATTTTATTTTTTTATATTCAATCTACCACCTGATGACAAAATTTATAATGGTATTACTACCGGGCGCCAGTCAAGAGGAGTAGATTGTTACAACACTTTTTCTAGATGATTGTACATTTTTATAAACACATATTTTTATTTATGACAGCTGTACAGCAGTTCAGATGTATAATATCATAAAGTAATTAAAGATGTCATTACTATTTGAAGCACATATTATTATTTTTTTCTTTACATACTCTGGGTGTGAAAGTATTTAAAAGCTGCCACTACTTTTCTTTCACCACCCCAAGAAAGTGTACATATATATTTAAAACATTATTTATGGAAGAAGAACAAAATATCACATATATACTGAATATTGTTTATGAGAAAAAAAAATCTACATATATGATTGACATTATTGGGAAAACCATATGCATACTAGTAATGACTTGTACATAGTGTGTATAATATTTAAAAAGGACATCATCTGAACTGGGTGTACAAACCAAGAAAAAAAAATTTTTTTCACATATATTTTTATTATTTAGAGAATAAACATTATATATAGTATACTAACATCTATTATTCCGGGTTCTGCAGGGTGTAAAAGTAATTAATAGCCCCACGGCGGGCGTCCATACCCGGGGAAAAAAAAAAAAATATTATTAGAAACAATGATTCCAAAATTTAACAAGTTATATAGAGAGCATTATTTGTACTCAACTATTGTACTCAACTATGTACTCAACTATGTAATGTAATCAACTATGTAATGCAAGTGTTGATAATTTTAATATGAAGTAATACAATTTTAAGTATGTTTCAGGTGCAAAGAAACAACCAAACTTAAAGACCCAGCAAAAACACTGAAGAATGAACAAGAGTAGATTAGGTAACAATATGATGTTTGAACATATATATATATATTGTAAATGTTGGATCTAGAAGTTAATAATGCCAAAGGCAGGCATGGTAGAATACTAAATAGAATAAATCAGGTATAGATTGGGTACAGGTATGGGGGAGCAGAACAAGGGGGAGACTGTTGAGAATGGGGGAAAGGTGTATCAGACCATAAAAAAAAAAATAAAAACAAACATAAGTGAGCATTTTTTTTTTTTCCCCGGGTATGGACGCCCGCCGTGGGGCTATTAACTACTTTTACACCCTGCAGAACCCTGATTAATAGATGTTATTATACTATATATGATGTTTATTCTCTAAATAATGAAAATATATGTGTAAAATTTTTTTTTTCTTGGTTTGTACACCCAGTTCAGATGATGTTCTTTTTAAATATTATACACACTAGGTATAAGTCATTACTAATATGTATATGATTTTCCCAATAATGTCAATCATATATGTAGATTTTTTTTTTCGTAAACAATATTCAGGATATATGTGATATTTTGTTCTTCTTCCATAAATAATGTTGTAAATATATATGTACACTATATATACAATATATATACAAAATAAAA